>JAREIS010000547.1:0-133422 GCA_030060385.1 Muscicapa striata striata | reverse complement strand
TACTTTTTATAACCCATTTGCGACAGTAGGATGCTTCATTTTTAAAAAAGATAAGACTCAATCTGCTTATGCATTATATGGATGGGATGTGTTCAATGAAGGGCATTATCAGGAAGGACCTTTTCACTCCTAATTTCTTGTGAGTGATGCACATATTAAGACATGTATCCTTCAGGATGCATTGTTTGTAGACCTCTCATGGACCTGTTGCTAATGAAATCTTTCCAGAGATGGTTGGAAGGATGTTCCATGTTTTTACCAAAGGAGATGCAGTGCATATTTTAAAAGTGACAAAATAATGGTTGAAATGCATTTGCATCTAGTTTTGAAAAGAGATAAAAATTATGTTCTATATAAGCAATTCCATTAAGTTATAGAAATATTATGCATGGAAAGAAAAATATTTTCAGTAATTTTGAAATCTTAAATCAGGGTGCAAAGATGAACATAGAAGAGTTAACATAGTTCTGTACATTTTGTTAATTTTGTTGTTGAAGGGATATACCTTCTTTTAAATAGCAAGCTTTTTAGAAAGAGCATGGGTAAACTTTTTTTCCCAGATATTTAACCTTTAGAGTTTTTAAGTACTTTTAGTAATAATCTCAACTTTACCCTGTAATTTAGGAAAACTGAAATTACAGATTTTAAAATAGCTCTGTACACCTCCACAGCACTGGAGCTGCCTACGTGCCTAATGTTGAAGTAGCTCAGCTGAGTTTGGCACAAAGGTACAAAGGAGGTGAAAAAAGTGGTCTTTTGACAGGCTTCTATTATATCTTACTTCTTCCTCCAAGCAGCCTTTGTCACATGCTGACTCTCAGCAGTCAGCTCCCATGAAACTGGATTGTAGTTTGAACAAGAAAAAAAAGCTCAGCTCTTCAGGATTGAGAGCTCTAATGATTTGCAGACAAGCTCAGGTGAACAAAAGCTGCACAGCCGTGAACTGACAATACATGACAAATGCTGCTTTCATATATGGCTGTGAGCAACAAAATCACATCTCAGTTTGTTTCAGTGAGCCAACAAATGTGCAAGAACAAAAACTCCACTTTCACAGGGCAGACTGGCAGCTGGGGTGGTTAAGGAGAATCCTCTGTTCTTCTAGGTGTGCCAGTTCATCAGTTTCTGGGTCTCACATCAGCATGCCATGTGCCTCTTTTGTTACCCTTTGGCTATAAGCTCAGAGGTGAAGTTATCCAGATCTGTCTCACCCAAATGCATTTAGGAGAGAAATGTATACAGCCCTGCGTCTAGAGGATGTTACTTTGCTTGATATTGCTACTAGTTGACTTTATGCAACAAATATATACATTTTAAAGCTCCTATTTTAAAAAGCTTGGGAGTTACACTGAAGGTTCGTGATCAACAGTAGACCTGTTAAATAAGCAAATTTAAAAATTGTGGTCATAGGCTTCTGATCATGCTTCATCATGTGAAGATTTAGAATAGTTTTTATCTTTTAGAATTTTTAGAATAAGTTTTTATCTTGGTCCACATGGAGGTACAGTCTATCTGGTGGAACATAAACATGGTGTGTTTTGAATATTTGAAGGAATTTCTGTTCTTTGTTTTATTCAAAGCAATTCCCACACAACAAAAGTAGTGTTGCCCATACTGAGTAGAGGATACCAACATCTCTGGTTGAGAAAAACTGAAGTCTTATATGGCTGGGGCTCCTTAGGATAGCTTGGTTATTCATTAAACATTTTTAACCTTCTGATATGCTGTGTTTTTCAGTAGTGAGATGACTGTGAAAAAAACACTTTGCAATTAACAACGTTATTAGTTAGGAGAAATATATATTTTAATGAGATACTTGAATGGTGTAGCCAATAGTAATGGCAGAGGTTATGGTCCCTTTCACACTTCAGATGCTTGAAACCCTATAGGCAGTGTTTTAAAAATAGTAGTAAAATACATGCACCTTTTCTGCAAAAGTTTTTCAAGACTTAAAAATATAACCTAAGTATTTCAAATAACCCTGTGACAGGGAAAAGAATATCACCATGGCAGTTGAAAAACAAACTGTGAATATACAGAGTTCTTTGAAAAGAAATGTATTCAATTCCCTCAAGACTAAACTTTGTTATTTATCTGCAGTGTAGGTGCTGCATACTTAGTAGTAGTTTCAGCTACCTAGCAGCACATAAACTGCAATCTAATGGAGATAATTATGTGAAATCTGTACTAATTGTGCCTGTTGAGTGTTGCAACTCAGTCTTTTTGCTGCATATTTAATTTTTTTTAGCCAAAAAGATTTAATAATGAACGAGATTACTCAACTTCAGCTACTGAAGTAAAATTTTATAGTAAAATGAATGGTATTTTTGATGGCACACCATCTCAAAAGATAGGTGATTCAGAATTAGAGGGTTCAAAATGTTTAGAAATAAAATTTCTAAATACTTAAGAAATCATTAAAAAGCAGATTTGCTTTTATCCTATTTATTAGTTACATGCAGGATATATGCTAGATGCAGGAAGGAAAAGGACCTAGACATTATTTCCTGTGAATGTAGGAAGGAAAATATGACACTTAAGATGCATACAATCTCTGGTCCTTTCTTGGTCACATCTTATAGGAGAAACAAGACTTTAAAATAACTTTTATTTCTTAACCAATAACAGATAAATTTAGTTTTGAGCCCGCTCTTGGGTGTTTAAATGTCTGTAACATTATAGTTCACCCAGGTGCTAGAGACAATGATTTTGTGCCATCAAAAGATAGCTGCTATCCAGAAACTTTTAAAACCTCATAAAATGAGCCATTGAAAGCCTCAAGCATCGTCTGACTTAATGAAGTAAAACAATACATTTATGTTTGAAAATATTAATAAAAATTAGAATTGTTTGATGTTGTCCTGCTGGTTGTCCAGCAAGGTTCAAATGCTTGACAAATCAAATGTTGAAAATCATGTCATACAGAAGGGCTGTGTTGTGGCATTAGCTGCTAGCTCAGAGAAGGGTGTTGTGTCCTTACTCTGTTTGGTTCTTGTTCCATTGTTTTATGGTAGGATGATAATCACAGCTCCTCACATGGAGAGAATTTTGAAATGAGAAATGCTATGACTGTGCTTGATGTGAGAGAGTGAAAACATGTCTTGAAAATATGTGGGCAAGCTTCCATATTTCTCCAGTGCTTCATAGTACTTTGAAGTGTGTGGAAGAGCCATGCTATGGAAAGCCATTGTCCACGAAGGAGGCAGAGCAGTGCTAGAACTTTATGTGAATAAAGGGAGAGTCCACTGGGGCCTACCCCATGGGTATTCTCTCCAGGTTTTGGGGGACTCAGGCTCCTTTTACCCTAAACTCATGGTCACATGTTGCCCTCTTCCTTTCCTCATTGGCTGAGGTACTAGGAAGGTACAGATACATATTCCCCCTTGAATATGTATTGTCATTTTTGGACAACACTTTTATCAAATTTGGAATTTCAGGCTGTTTGGGTTCTACAGTAGACTTGTGCAGACCCATTTTTTCCTACTACCCTGAAGTGCAGAGGTTCACAGTGTCTGGGTTCTGTAACAAACTTGCTGGCTTGATGTTCTTAGAGGCATTAAGACCCATTTCTCCTAAAGATCCCCACTGTCATTCTTTCAGAACCTGATTCATTCTTTCAGAACTAGTTCCTGAAAACATCAGGACCCATTTCTCCTATGAGTAGTGAAGACCCCCACACCCACTGAGTCATTTGTGAAGACATTAAGACCCATTTTTCCTATGCAGAAGTCACTGCTGTAGTTCTGCAGTTTTTCCTTCCTTCTTGGAGAGTGTTATCAGACAATGATCTTCACATGGGCCTCAGGTTAATTATCATACTGCTGCCTCCATGGCATGTTTGAAACAATAACAGAAAAACTGCAAAATTTCTAACTGAGGAAAAGTGGTAAGTTCCTGCTTCCAGTGAGGTCCAGTGGGATCTCTTACAAAAATGTTGAGACCTTATCAGGATGTCTAAGCTGTCTCAGGGTTTATATTCTCTGTGACTTGCACAGCAAATTCACCTCAGTGTCTTCTGCAGAGCTTGAGAGTCTGTGGCTGGTGCTCTGGTCTTCTGGACAAAAATCCAGGTTATATTGCCTAGACATCATAAATAGCTGTCTAAAAGGATAGTGTCAATATGGATTTGTTTTGTTTTGTTTTTTCCCAATAAAGTGCCAAGGGTTTTCTGACTTGTTGAAGAGGACCTCTTTAAAACAAATTTAAAAGATGGCTGAGACTTATCCCCGATACAGAAGACTAGGAGAACAATGTGTATGTGGTGTATGAGGCACATGGGGCATATGGAGATTGCAGTCATTGAAATAAATGCTTTTTTTTTTTTTAATTTCTCATTCCAATCTAGATGATGTTTAATGAAATGTTGGAGTACTATATCCCATAAGCAGATAACATCAATAGGAATTATTTGTAATACCTCATTACATCTCTTAATAGTATAATATTTTACCCAATTTATTGCAAAAACAATGTACCAGCAAAGTAGGAAATGTCAATGATTTAGTTTGGAGCACTGTCTAATACTGTAAAACAGATGTATCTTACTTTACTCAGAAGTGTGCTTAGCATACAAAATATTCCTTCCCAGACACCAGGCAGCAGTCTGTCACTGCTTTACATTAAATACATAAAGTAATGATATACAATGACAAACACAGTCATTTGTACAGGTACTAAGAAATCTAAACACAAGTGCTTCTCTCCAAGTTATAGGAAAATGTGAGAAGAGAATGAGTTACATAACAGCTGCTATTGTTCAGAGGGAAGCAAAAGTCTCCTTGGGGTGATGTTAACATCTAAAAGAATAAAAAAAGACAAAAAATTGAAGACAATCTGGCAGGATACCAAATCCCATTTCAATTGTCTTATTCAACAGCATGGACTCTGACCTCTTTTCCAAATAGGAAAGCTTGAAAAATGCATGTATGCATAGTTGATTTTAAAATTGAGAATATGTTTTTCTTTCTGGAAAAAATAGAGACCTTAGAGAGCAAATGGGATAAAAGGATCTATCCAGTCTTGCACCTTACATCCAGGCATTTCTCCTTGCTGAATATTCCTTTGGGAATATTTGTCCTCTTCCTATTACCTCAGCAATAATAAGCCAAGAATAATATAACTGGAGCACATTGAACCTGGAAACACATTAGTAAGAAGAAATGTTGATGAACAACTCTCAGTTGGCTTCACACATTTTCTTGGAATGTCTCTTTAGTGGATAAGATGCCCTCAGAAGAGGGCCAAGGCACAAGGGTAGGAATAGAGGCTTTTGAAAGGGATGCAGCTGATTTGCAGTATCTTCAGTTTGGAAAAGCACACTTAAGAGTTGAGATATTTGATCTTGATGGAAGGTGGATTAAGCTTTACATTTATCTGTAACCATGCATTTCTAAAATTGCTGATTTATCTTTTAATGCAATTAAAAAACAGGAGTAATAAGAATCATGGGGAGATGAAGAGAAGAAAAACTCCATCAGTTCTCTCTGTTTTGTTTTGTTTTCTTCAAATGTGAACCGTTGCTATGTTGCTAAGCATATGCTCTAGGCACCTTTAAGAGGTATTACCTCTTAATATTTTATAAGGGACTTTGAAGATTGCCTTCCTGCTGCATGGTAGCTAGTGTGCTGATTTTTCAATAATTGATTTTTGGCGAAGAGGGAAAAAGTCATCCACAGAAGTGATTCTCTGTGAGAAGCTGCTAGCAATTTCCTCTGTACCTGGCGGCACTAGTCGCTGTCTGGCTCTTAGTACTGGCACATTGCTAAGCCAATTAGAAAAGCTGGAAATACCTCTTTAATAACATATTTAAGAACAAAAAAAGAGGAAAAAAAGAACACAGAAGGTCTCTTGCTCCCTGCTCTCTGCTGACAAGTGGGGGGCTGGCTGTGCTGCCCTTCCTGGCAGGGTCAGGGCCACTGACCAAGCCATGCTGCTGGGGGCAGTGCCATGTGGGCACAGTTGTTTTGGCATGGCTCTCAATGGACTTTATTTATTTAGATGCTTTTAACCAGCCATGCTGTGGGCAGAAAGACAAAAGCAGGGCCAGCAGCTTTTCTTTTTTCAGAGTCTCAAATGGAGAAATGTATACATGCCTATTATTGCAGATTAAAGGGTCCCTGAACAAGCAAGGACTCTGTAGCAAAGTTCTAGTTGGAAATATATAGTCTAGAAAACAACTCTCTGGAAAAAGGAGGAAAGAATGAAAATAATTTCAGTAAATCAACTTAGTGATCCAATTGATGATGCCAGCCACGTGCTGTTTGTGTTGGGTTAGCATTTGCATGCAAGAGAAATGCCATGAAAACTAGCATATCACAGAACTGGACTCTGACACAGTAGCAGAGTATGAATTAACTTTTCCAAATTTTAAGGTAGCTCATACCACTAGCATAACAGCAAATCTGCTCTGACATTACTTTGCTGTGACTCACTTTCTCAAAGCAGAAGCAGCATGGTATTAAGGAATCTGTTTGAAATGACACAGGGAGTATAGACTAAGAGAGAGCAAAAGGGAATAATTTTCTTTTGAATTGAGGCTTTGCCTCATAAAGCATTATGTTCTCTTTTTTTTATATGTATCACTTAAATTTGGGTTAAAATTGAATGCCAGTATGTGTTATTAGCATTATCATGAATTTCTTTGGTAATAGTGATTCATCTTGCTACACATACTGACTCCAGTATAGATGAAGGAAACATATCTCTTTGACAACAGTCATAATTATGCAGTTGAGTCCACAGTTACTTGCAGCCTATCCCTGCTTAAGAAATCAATCATTAAAGCCATCCAGAACAATTATGAAGGATATGTCTTTATATATTATTCTATATTACCCATTGCTGTGACTAGCTACTGTAGATTTTTATCTAACAAACATGCCAGTTTAGGAAGAACTGTAAAGGAGACTCCCTAGAAACCTTTAAAGTAGCACAACAGACGTATGTGGCATTGCTCTGCTCATAGCAAAGCATTGTCAAGGGCACCAGCCCAGTGCCCACTGCCTTCTCTGCTGGCACACAGCATCCTTTTTATTAAGGAGCAGAGTTCTTCCTGCACATACTTATTTAAATGACCTATAGCACCTTCTGAGGCAACAGAAGCTTACCTGTCTACCTTCACCTGGTACTAAATAATTTGTCTCACCAAGAGCAGTTGTGCTGTGCTGTAGGACTGGAACGAGTTGTCCTCAGTCTAATGAAGTTCTGCATTTCTTGATAAGAGAAACATGCAGAACAAAGCATGTTCTGTGAGCTCAATGGAAGATTTTAAAGGAAAGGGCGTTTTAAACTTAACCTCTTATAGTTTAAATATGGAGGGTGTCCTGCTAATCAAAGGACCTTCTTTGTAGACTCTGGTATGTTTGTAAGGTTGTTTTTTAATAACTTCAAACCTTCTAGCATGGCATTTTTGTTTAGTAGAGGAGTTGCTTATTAAGTGGATTCATAATTAGGCATCTGTCTCTGTCATGGCCTAGTATGTAGAGCTTATTATGTTATTTTTCTTTTGGCTATTTCAGGTATGAATACAAGCAAGAGCGAGACAGTGAAAGAGCACCCATTAAAACCTTCTAGAAGATCTATGCCATGCCTGGCCCAGAGCCAAACACATCCTCAGAGCCTGAGCAAGCATTCTTCTTTTCTGCAGCCCAATCGTGTGCAGCCCCAGCCCCAGCTGCAGCCCCAGCCTTCAAGTGCAGGATCATCAGTGGCTGCTGTGGATGTAGTGTCAGAACGAGGTGGGAGGTTTTTCTCTTTCAGGAGCTGGTTCCAGTGCTGACAAACTCTGAGTTATTTACATATCTATGGTTTCTTGAAGAAATGTTTTTGCACAAAGCACCTACACATACCATATTAACAGGTTCTTGAGTGAATCTTTATAATGTTTGAAGTGAGTTTTAAACTAATCTTTTTTTTCGATGATGACATTTTTTCCTTCTCGCTGGTAATAAAACAAGGAAGTCTTGCTCATTTATGCTGGAGAAAAGTGTCAAGGCTTCTGTAGTCTGTCCTAGACGAGAAAGAAAGAATAAATATTAGGCTTTTGGCAAAAAAAGTCTTTATATATGAACATGTAAGAGGAGAGGCATTCTTTCATGAACAGTAGAATCAGGGAGGAGTGGTATGGAATGAATTAGAATGAATGGAGAAAATCCCTCCAAATTTTAGCTTGTGTGGAATAAGGAACTACTTTTATTTTAATATTTCTAACTTAACAGATACACATGCCTTATCAGAGAAACTAGTCTAGTTAGAATCCTAATCACTGTGTGTCACCTGTTGCCAGCTATTGTCATCCTCTATTATTGCCAGATGTGTGTGAATCTTTGTGGAATAAATTAACTCATCTGGTAGTAGATTTTGATAAGTCTTTCCTTAATTTTGGTAGACACTGGGGACTAATTATTGTTCTAGTGATTTATTTTATTGGGCTAAACTTCTCTCAGGAACAAACTGAATGTCTTCATTAAAGTGATCTTGCTCTTTTTTCTATTGATAGAAAGTGCTCTTCAGAATTTCAGCCTAAAGTTTTTTATCTGAGTTACTGATAGCTTTAAAAAGTGTTTTTTTTACAGTAAAGATTTTTTTTACTTATAAAATACATGTGAATGCTGATACAGATATTGCATTTATTCCAGCTAAAGTGGTGGAGACTTTGGAAAACAACTTGCTTAAGCTGTCTAATACAGAATACAGTGATCCATTTTTAGGTAAGTTGTTGTCTGAACTGAAATAATGAAAAATTAAGGATTCTTTGATCACACTCACAGTATTTAAATGTGAAAAGGCCATATTTACCCTGAATTTCCATTCTTTTTGAAAGAGGGAGACTAAGTGTGACTAAAGAAATTTGTGCTGTCATAAATTTCCTGATAGTGTCTCACCTTTTAGACTAAAAGTAGGGACTAAAGACAGAGAAGTGTCATACATTCAGTGTATCCTTTCCCCATAAGAATGCTTCATAAAACCTTCATTTTGAACAATGTACTTGAAATTCCTTTGAAGTTGTTATTATTCACTTATTTTTCCTGTATTGTCATGTCATTCACTACTGTCATGGCTGCAGTTCTACTGTTGTTTTTGTTTGTCAGTACTTAATATATTTGCTTTAGAGATTTACATACAGAAAGTGTTAAAATTTGGAAACAAAAAAAAAAAAAAGTAATGCAGAAAATAGCCATAATTAATTGTACTGCTTTACTGTCATTTTGATATTGTAATTATATCAGAGTAAGTAGGAAAGAAGTTATTCTTAGAATAATCCCATCCTTGTAACTGCAACTTGAATCTGTAAATACACACATGGGTAATAATTTACAAATTCCAAGGTGAAGTAGTTGTCATCTGTTTTACCCATACAGACACAAAGATATTGCTGCACCTTATACAACTACTAGGAAGATATTTTTGCTCACAGTTGATGAGCAACTGTTGATCAAACTAGAAATCATATCTTCATGCTGAATGAAAAGGAACTGCTTTCAGAAAGCTAGGTCTGCTCACCTCTCACATGATTTAGCATTGATTTTTTTTTTTTAATGCCTAAAATATATGATAGATAAGAGGCTTTTCAAGGTTACTTGAATAGGTAACTATTTGAAATTGTAAATTTGATACTTCTTCAAAACCAGATATTCCAAAATCATGGCATAGACCAAAAATTTGGAATGAAGATTATATAAGAAAATCATGCCTTAGTAAGGTTCCAGTTCAAGCTGCTGCACTTTCCTAGCATAATTGGTTGGCAAGCATGCATATTAGAAGATTTTACTGTTATAATTTCCTTCTTCTTTATTTTTTTAAATATCCTGCTCTATTTTTCACTGAATTGCTTACACATACACATGCTGATATTGTTGTATATTTATATATGTCAGCAGTAATTCTTTCTCATAGTAAATGATGCTGTTTTTCATTGACATTACTTAGTTTTAACCTGAAAAGATACATGGAGAGCTCAGCAAATGAGGAAAAGATAGATTGATGCTTTTCAGTTCAAAATTGTATTAAATTTTGGTATGGATGTTTCTTCTCTTCTGACTACAGCTATGGTCTGGAACAGAAAGAAAAATATTTAAATAGTTGCCCTTTACTAACTTGATATAAATTGAGTCAATCCCAAATTAGATAAGTGAAATCTGTGAAGTTATTCTGTATTTACAGAAATATGACTGATTAGTTTATTCACTTACAAGCAAGAAAGAAAACAATATTTAAAAATAAATCCCAGAGGTCAGTTGTAAGAATTGCCTTATTTTTATATCAGCATTTTCTGTTAGATTCATGAAGAGAAATAAGGGATAGTTAAAAGGTGCATGTAACAAAATGGCCTGCATACCTTCAAAATACAGTTTATTGGCTTTAATGTTATATTTGTGGGTAAGAATTTGTCTCCAAGTCTAAAATTTTCAATTTTATCCTGAATCTCAGCGTAGGTGGGGAGGGGAAGTAAAAAACCTGAAAAGGGAATATTGCAGCTTCACGTTTGATCACCAGATAGGTTAAAACAACACTTTTGTAGGTACTCTGGCAGTTTCATTGAGATTAAAAAGTAGGCAGATTAATGGGTATCATCATCTTAGTGAACATTTTCAAACTGCTCTCCTGAGAACGTGAAAGGAAGCTGAATTAAGTGAATGTGGTGAATTTTTAATTAGGCAGTGTTGTAGAAACACAGGCCAGATGGCTTTCTCCTCTTTCTGAATTGTTTGTAGGCAAAAATATTTTGTGTGAAGGAGATTAACAGGCATCAAATAAAGGACTTCAGTGGAAAGCTTCTCTTTTATTTCAGTTGGCTATAGGTGAGGCCATAGATCCTTTGGACAAGTTCAGATAATGATTTTAATGGATTTATGAAGCAAAAAGCTAATGTATTATACCTTTGTCAGTTACACAGATAAATGGGATCAAGGACATGATGGATTTGTGGTTTTTTTTCCTCTGTCAGTTTTAGGTGTTAAGTAGTGTTTTTAGTTTGAGGAATCAGTAAATTCAATCAAAGTGGTAGGCACTGAGCTTCTGTAACATATAATGTTACACTTGGAGGTTCTGGACATGCTGGAATGTCCCTCTTCCTCACTCACTCCCCTCCCACCTCTGGTGGGAGACACAGAAGGTGTGGATTACTGTGTTGAAATAAGAACAAGAGTGACACTCAGTAGCATGTAAAACATCACTAACTAATTTATTCTTTTTTAAATTCTGTTTTCTCCCCCTAACTTCGTTTATGAGGATTTGTGCATAATAACTCATCTTTCTTAGCAGGACATTAAATCCTTTCTAGATAATTAACAATTTTGCTGTGACAGATACTTTGTATTCTGAATGTATCCTGAATCCAATTACTACAAAGTTTATATATAAAAAATTCTGTATTTATGTGCCATGCTGCAGTACAGTGAAGTGACAAAATGAAGAGCTGAACCAAAACTAGCAATCCAACAAAGAATCATAATAACTGCATGATAAAAACTTTTTTCAGTGCTCAATTATAGAAGTGCTTGTAAGTCAATTTTGTGATGTTAGGATAAATTGAAACAGACACACACACATATATGTGTGTATATATATATATATATATATATGGATAACCTGTGCAATACATACAATGTTTATATAAAAAGAGAGACTGAAAGATCACAGAAGATATGATTCAAGAAAACCAGGTTCAGTTTCTGCTTCAACAGAAATGTGATGTTTCCATTATTCTTTCTGGAATGATTTTTTCGCAAGTTTGTGGTCAGTGCCTGTGTAAATAAAGGCTGTCACATCTGTTCTGATTGTGGAGTGAGATGGCTGAAAAGCTGCATTAGAACAGTTTGTCCTATACCCAGAGCTGTCCAGCTCCCATATTAGAGCTGGTTCATGCCTGGAGAGCTGGCAGTATGGATGAAGAAGCTATGTAATCTATTCAGTGCTTGTTGGAACATAATAAGGATTAGTCTTTGGATTTAGTATTGCAATTCAAAATATTGATGTGCTTTAGGCATTTAATCTGCCTCTACTGGTTCTATACACCACCTTAACTCCTCTAAAAAGCAATAATATATGACTGGCTCCCTTTTTAAAAATGAAAAATATTCTGTGTAATGGTTACGCTACCTGAAAGTTGTAAGAAATTTTATATTAAGAAAAGTCTGTGTTTGTTTTTCATATCTATATATACATACACAGGTAGATGAAAACCTTTCTATATTATCTGTTTAATATAGTATTTCAAGTGTACAGCAAAATAAAATAAAACCTAAATCCATCACAATGTAATTTATCTAGGTGTCCAGCGATGTTCTTCTCCAAGTTACTTGCTTTTTCTAGGATTTAAATTAGGACAAAAGGGGATTATTTACTTGACCAATAATCTGTTTCTTACTAAAGCTTTGCAAAGCCTATCCTTAAATGTGTAAAGGCTCGAAGGACTGAATCAAGAGTCGTTATATCAAAGTTTGTGAAACAGAAACTATTTTGAAATATTTATATTAATTTTCCTTTACATAACTATGCCACATTTCAATTGAAAAACATTTGCTACTGTACACTACGGTGTATATATAAAATATATTGCTGGATTTCATGGTACAGAGAAATCAGGACAAGTGCTTTTTATCTCCTGTCATAAAATTGAAATGCTCTCTTGGCCCTTCAGAAAAGTATGTTAGTAAGAAAGATAGCCAAACAGATAAGAAAGGTAGCCAAGCAGCTAAGAAGACCCAAAAAGAAATATTCAAAATATGGACATAGCTGTCTGTTTCTAAACTAAATACTTATGCATTTTTGTGTAATTCTGGGATTTTCAGAAATAAAATTGTCTTCAGTGTTTTGGAGGAGAAATAGAAAAGTGGTTTGTAAACAATTATTACACTTTTTTCCAATTTTAGCATAGTTTTACATTTACAGACTTTTTACAAAGGCTAAAGGTTTTTGCCTTACTGAATTATTAACTGCACTGTAGATTAAATAAAAGCTTAATACAGCACATCTGCTCAGCTGGCATATTTCAACATACGAACATTGATCATTGGGCATTTTGATAGAATAATACTTTAATGATTAGACCCACATAGTTTGAATCAGATCAACTTTTTTTTTAGCTCTGTAAAGCTAAATAAAGCTTTCCTATGGCATTTTGTGGAGCTGCAGCCAAATTAAGATCTATGTTTTAATTTAAAGATGAATACTTATACTGCAAATCAAATAGAAAGACTGTTAGTCCATATCATTGCATTTGGAGTAAGTTACATTAAAAACATCCTTGTGCAGTACAACTTGAGACACAAGACTCAGGGAAGCTATCTTGGTTTGCATTGTGACAATCCCATGTGGAAGATGAAATACACAACCAAATAATAGAAAGTGTGGAGGAAAGGATGTCAGAAAATAGTGTTACTTTATAGTCAGCCATGATATAAAAATGTCATAGAGGCTTAGAAATTGAAGTTGTTGAAGGAAGTCTCAAGGACTAAAATCACTGTGCATTTAGTGTGCATGCTATCTTTAAGGAAGTGTAATTTTGGCTTAGTGGGTGGGAAAATACAGGAGAGAGACTTCCATTTTTAATAAAAGTAGTGGATACCTTGTAATAGAAAAAGCATCTGATCATAAAAAATAGAAAAGCAGCCAATGCTATTAGTAGCAAAGGTTAGCTGTTGTTATCTTCTGTTAAATTCTTTATCTAAACCAAACATATTTTGTTCTTTGTTCTTTAAAAGCATTAAAAATGATCAAAAGAAATTTGCAAAAAGTTCAATTTGAGAAATGAAATGAGTGTCCCAAAATGTATGTTATGATTTTTCTTTCCAACCTATTCTGGTACGGAAATATTATGCATTCCATTGAACTTTGATGATTATATTATTTATATTAACAATTTTATTTTAATATATGCTGCAAAAGAGGTAAAAAAATAGTAGCTACAAACTCAATTATTTGCTGCCATTAGTGTCCAAAATTACATGAATGGTAAGAACAATGTACACTTTTGAATATACTTTTGAAATACAAATTGTATGGTATGTCTCTCAGTCTTATATTTTTTCAGACAGGTGTAACAAATGCTTATTCAAGTGGAATGTTTAAGTGCTAAATATTATTCCCCTTTTTGCTGTATTAGTATCATTACATAGTGGGAGAGTGCTTTAGGTACATAAAATAAATCATCAACTGCTGATACAATAGGAAATATCTTTGCATTTTATATAAGGCTTCTTTATAATTATAAATTTCTTTAATTTTAAGGGTTGTTTGGGGTTTTTGTTTTGCTAAAACAAATTTTGACTACATTTCAGGCAAGGTAGCAGATAGCTCTCAGTGAAAGATTTTTTTTTTTACAGGAGAGATGCTGCAATTTAAAGTATGTGTCCTTGAAAGGATAAAGATGTTTGGCAGGTATACTGTGTTGATCACAGAGGGAAAACTTATTTATAACTTCAAATTATTTAATTGGAAATTGGAAAAATTTTGCAAAAGTTTTTTGGTTTTTTTAGTACTGATTTACTTATAATGTCTAATCCTCTAAAACTTCCTTCATACAAATAGACTTCTTAATATAAGTATTGTGTTTCTTTCAGCTTAAATGACTTAGTTTAGGTTTTGTAGGTCTGTCTCTTCATTTTACTGACTCCTATTACAAGCTCTTTATCTTTAGTAAAACTAAGCTCATGAAACCTAGGCATAAGTCAAATCTGCAGAATTGCTAAGTATTGTTTCCTAGTTTATATACCTACCACCTGAAACCTTCTTTTAACTACGTTCATTTTTGTTGAGCAGAGTAAGTTGTATATTAAGTTAAAACATTATTTAAAAGAAATATACCCCCTGACTTAGGCACATTGCATTATTAAAATGAGCTGTTTTCTACATTAAGAAATCCCATCACAGATTTACCATGGTTAATGTCAATGTTAGAAATTATCAAGGGAACATTTTGTATAATCATTATGTAGTAACTAAATTGAAGAAAAAATAGTGCTCAGTAAATGTTCTGGGTTTTAATATTTCATTTCAGAAATGCAAATGCTTAGGGTGCATGAGATAATTGTGTTTTGTTTGGTTTTTTTTTTAAATTTCTGAGTACTTAGTGTAGAGAATTTAACTGAACAACTTAATGAAAAATATGTGTTGCAGATGAACTTTTATGAATTTTAAATCCATGAAATTCAAGATTGTGGTTCCCACAGCAACCACGACTTTTTTCTTGGCTTCTATTTAGGGTTTCGAATTACTGAGCTAAATGCTGTTCCTAGTCCACCTGACTTTTCCCATGTTGATGAAAGCTGAGATGGGAACTTGACTCAGGATTTGTGGGTAAATTTTTTTGTCTGAATATGTTTCTTTTTCCAATTTGTCCAAGATAATAATGTGTGGCAATGATTATGACATCTTTTTTTTATCTTTAACATCTTTTTTCAAGACTAGCCATTTTCCAACATTCATTAAAATTTTCAGTCCAACACTGTACAGGAATTGCCCTTCATTTTACTCCTGCAGGGTGTATAGGGCAAGAATTGTCATGATTCTTTGATGGACAATATGGGTAAGCTCTGAGGGAGGTCCTTAGCTTCCTGCAGCTCTCCTAGCATACTCAACTAAGTTTTCATAAAAAGTTTAGCTGAGCAGTTAAAACTATATTCAATGACAAAGCAAACACTTCCTTCATGAAGGCCTTCTACCTTCTACCACCATCAGGTACACCTATTAAAATGTGTTCTGAAGCACTTACTGCAGTATCTTAATGTGCAAATTTTCAAATGCTGTATCTGCATATGTGTAGGGGAATTGGGTGCTTTAATTGCTTGTTTAAATTTAAAACATGAGATTTTACTCTGATCTCCAGAGTGTGCTGCCTGTTTGGTGAAGCATCTTGAGCCTCAACAACTGTGAGTCAAGCAGTTGAATATTCATATTTGTTTTTTAGAACTACTGTAAAGGAGGTTATTGACTTCTTTATTTGAATGCTAATAAAAAACATTTCTATAGACCTTCTACTAAAAATAGCAGTCCCTTCTAGTTTAAGATAAACATGTTAATATTTCAAGAATAAAGCTTTAACAGGAAAAGAAATATGTTATTAAAAAGTGTATACATAAAATGAATATTCAACTGTGGCTGTAATAATGCTGTTTATTTCTATCCACTATAATCTAAAATGAGCCCATTGTTTTCTTCTGGTTTTCCTTCAGATGTAGGAAAGGACAAAGATACATATACACATGATTCAGAACATGGGAGTTATGATGCTCGTACAGATCAATCATTGCTCATTCAAAATAAGCTCACCAGGCAGAAAACAGAACCTCGAACTAAATCATCTTTAAAGGTAATGGACACAAAATTCTATTAAATTGTATCAACTGTCAGAATGTGCTTAAAATTTTTTAAAATGCAATTTTTAAAGCACTGCATATGTTGCAGCCTAAGTAAATGGCGTCTCATGGTGAGAAATTTAGGTGGCTCCCAAATTGTTAGAAATTATAAAACTTCTAAAATAATTTTAGTTAATGGTTTTAAATAACTTTTAATTATTGCTTAAATTAATCTCTGTGTTAATTAAGCTGTGTGTTAAGTCTTAAATCACTTTTAGTTAAGTGATTTAGCAAAGTTGTCATGAACTGCTGTTGTGGGAACACAACTGTGTAAAATTACTGAAATTAGTTTTGTTAAACTAAACTTGATACACTTCAATGAAGAAAACCTGGGAGAAGAGAGATGTATTGTTGAAATTGGATACAAGGAATGCAGACTTTATGGATCACAAGATCATTTTGCAGAAATCAGAAGAAGAGGCTAAATATGTGTGCTAGAGGAAAGAGATACTAAAAATATTAAAAATACGGACTAATTAGGATGTGTAAAGAGAGCTAAATAAGCAGCAGAGGATAGAATATTAATTAATGAAAGAGAATTATGTAATTTAGAGCTAATGAATACTAATTTCTTTCTTTGCTAAAAATGTATAAATAGGTTAAAAAGTTTTGTATCAATTTTTGTTTGGAGGCTGGTGTGGGAAGACAATTTGTAAGGATAATGCAGAAGGCAATTTTCCTCAATGGATTACAGCTGTACTCATTGCTGAGAAGTGGAGACAGCCTTGCCTGCCCAATGAGGATGGGTGTTATAAAAGAGTGGGTGAGCTGGCTGAGAGTAAGTTGGAGTCTGCTGGCTGTGCTGTGAGGAGGAAGGGACACATGGTTGTGCAAGGGATGGTTGTGTAAGGTAAGAAGATGTTGTGTGGGGATAGGCAGGGTCAGGCAGCCAGGTAAGGGACAGTGTGGGGTTAGCCAGTCATGCAGAAGGAAGGAGGAGAGAAGGAGTCAGTGCTGTATGGAGCTGTCTGTCAGGAAAAGAGTCAGAGTTGCCTGACAGAAGGTGTGAAAAGTTTTTGATAAAGGACTGATAATGGTATCAGTCTAGTCTATCTTGATGTAATTGCTACATAATGGTGATGGCCAAGTGATTGGGACTTAGGCTGTAGGGTGAGGTACAGCCAGAGATGGAGCCCAGTGAAGCTGAGAGCAGTGAGGGAAGCTGCTGGTCTGGACCTGACTGATTTTGACACCTGGAGGAATGGTTATCCAGGTGAGCCACTGGGAATAGACTGTTTTATCTATATTAAAAATTTTGGGAAAAAGGGTATTAAGACCTCTGGCTATGCCCTTTGTAGTGTTATGTGTGTTATTTTGGCTAAGTCACAAGATTTTGAGACTGAAGCAAGTACTGCCTTTAGTGTTAGGGTGTTTAAGGATTAAGGGACGTGGTGTCCAAAGGGGACAAAGCAGCTGCAGATTTGGCTACCACCTGGAGATTCCTCTATGAGACTTTAAAAGAATGGAAAACAGAGCATGATGAGAGAACAACAGCAAAATGAGGTTCAGCTTGCAAATGTGCCTATCCCTAAAGTAGAGCTTGCTAGAGCTGCTTCTGTGTCCACAAGACTATGTTAAGTCTATGTATCCCCTCTCCTGCACAGCAAAAGGTTGAATTAAGTGCTGAGTCAAAATATGTTATCCTTAGCAGTTAATTAAAATATCTTTATAAAAGCAACAAAGTTGAAAAGGGAACAAGTGAAGTAATTAAAGCAACAAGATACAGGAAAAGCTGGAAATGGTAGTTCTAGTGTTCAATGCATGGTGTCTATTTGATGATGAAACATATGTATTGTATTTATGAATTGTAGTTTTCTGATTATTGAACTTTAACAGTAGGTATTGTGTGAGTCTGGGTACTATATCAAGCTTAATTCACAAATGCTTTTCAGAGCTAAGAGAGAATCCTTAGGTTGATGTTCTGTACTGATAAAAGCCAAGCGAAATCGAAGTATACAGAAAGAGAAAGTTAACAGTCAGTGAGGAAAGAATTAATTGGAATAAATTGGATGTGGTTGTTTATACTACTGTAAACTTTCTACTTTTAGTAATGAAATTGGAATAAATTGGTTATATGTAAGGAGAAACTTAATTTTTTATTGACTCATCTAAGAAAGGCAGTAACCTTCTTAGATCTATATTAGAAGATAGATTAGATAGATTTATATTGCACAGAATTTAGGATATAGGGTTATGAGCATGGACTGGAATTCATGTTATCTGGGTGGCCTCAGAATTTCTGAGAGTGTAGAAGAATTATGTTCACATAGCAAATGGTCAGTCAGGAGTGATCTAGATGGAGTGTAAGATTGTTCTTCTAAGCAGTATTAAAATGATACCTAGACACAGCTAATGAAAGATGAAACTCTCTTATGTACAGGTGAGTTTAGGAGTATTTTCAGGAGCCTCAACTAAAGCACTGGAAAAGCCATCTCCTCTCACAAGATAAATCTTGCATGCTACCTTGCTTAGTAATCACACAACAATATTCATCGCAATGTGTTTTCTCCAGCAGTTAACCCACCATATTCTCAAAGAATTATTATGAAGTTTCTGTTCAAAACACATATCTTTTTTTAGTCTTACTTTCAAGTAGGAGGCCCTTAATTCTCCTTTCCATGAAGCATTATTGCTTGCGTGCATGTGACAAATGACTTCAACCTCAAGAAATTATGAATAATTTTCTTCTTCGTGCACTGGAAATAGTGAATTCTGCAGCACAGGGTTTTTTTTACCAGTGATTCTGTGATTTCTGGTACATGCCTGTAGGCATCAGTAATCCTGTATTACAAATCTAGTAATGCTTGTATTACTGTAAGATTCTATGCTGTATGCACAGCACATATGGTATGGTCTTTGGGAGACCATTATAGAGCTCTTTCATGGATTGTACCTGTGGCACTTTGTGATTTTAGATTGAATGCATGCTTCAAGAGTCATGTAACAGTTCTAATGCTTGTCACACTCATCACCATTACTACAGTACTCTGGAACATAGCTAGATGTGGCCTCTGAGACTTCATTTCATAGTATTCTTTTGGAAAAAACTTCTCTAGTAGTAGCTATCTAATAGTTTTTAAATAAGCTTACAGGTAATGTATTTGCAGATTGGAAATCTGTGACATGAAAATGAAACCCAGGAATGATACATATGATATATATGTCATATATATATATAACTTTTCCTGGGTTACATTTTAATCTAAACTGTTGCAATAAAAACTTCTTGTATTCAAAGATTTTTATTTTTTTTAATGTTTCTGCAAGACTCGGTTAACTAAGACAAATAATAATGGATGTCCTTGTTTGATTTTGTTGACAAAGTAGACAAAGGCTTTTATATAAATTGTGGTCAAAAAGGCAGGAAAATAATGTGGTGTCTGTAGAATTTAGATGGTGTTACTGAGCATTAAATAGATTTAATAGCAGGTAAGGCTGCTGCCAAAACAATCTAGTAACAGATGCTATACTGTGTGTCTAGTAACAGAGATTTCACTGTGCTAAAGCAAAATACTTTTTTTTAATTTTTTTTTTCCCCCCCCATGTGAAATATAAAATAACCACTAGTTGTAATTTTCCCAAGCCTTGCAGTCAGGATGGTTATGAAGTTCATAGTCAGCCAAGAAGCTAACTTTTTTCCAAAGTTTAAGGAGGAGCTTTTTATTTGTATTAAGTTTAAACAAAAAACTTTTATGTCTCAGTCTTTGTGTGTACTGACCTGTTGAACAAATTGATTCAGAGTTTAAAAAGAGTCTTCTCAAGGTGCATCTGGCTTTAACTTTGGCAGTTCCTTTTATCACAGCAACTGCTCTGGAAACTTCCTTCTACATTTAGGAGGACTGTTTTTGCAGTCCTTCTGCAGTGAGGTGCCTTGGTTTAACCTCAGAGGGGTTAAACCCAAAATTCAAAACACTGCCCTGTACCAGTGACTGTGAAGAAAATTAACTCTATCCCAGCCAAAGCCAGCACCTGAAGCAACCAAGCAGGATTTTCCTTCCCTTTACCTTTGCCTGCTTCCACAGGAAAAAGGCAAGGGGAATTTAGATTAGTCTTATATTAGAAAGGAGCACTACTGTTTTGCCTTTGGATTATTGTAGAAGTCTTTGAGGCAATTAGTTTAAAAAACCTTAGGGAAACTTCTTCCCAAAATGGATATAAAACTAGCAAAAGAAAGCTTCTAATTGTTTCTGTTTCAGCAGTTTGAGACTGCTGAAAGCACAGAATACTGCAGTGCAGCTTTACAGCTGGTAAGTACTCTCACATATTTGAAATGTAAACTGATCTGTCACAATAAAAAGTCTCTTCTGTCTGACCAGATAAGGAGAAACACTGCATTGACCAGGAGTACAAGGATAAAAGTATATTTTCCTTCTCTTCTTTAAATGTTTCTAATTTTGACTTGTTTTGGAAGGGTTGTTGTATACTTGAGAGACTCAGGGGAAAATTGCTAAAAAATTTGTTTGCAATTACTTCTTGGTGCCATTATCTTTCCAGCAATAAGCTGCTTAAATACTTCAGCAGTAGTGAACATGTCTTGCTGACATGATGAAAGCCAATACACTTTTTATTTCAGGAATGGTTTAGTCTTTCATAGTGTGTGATACTTCCATAAATCTGATTCTTGTTTGGAAAATCAAATCAATAATTTTCTTATAGCAACCAGATGCCAATGTGTTCCTCTACTGTTCTTGTTTCCATGATTATGATTTGTAACTGGTAGTTTCCTGTAGTGTAGGTTGGTATCATTTCAGAATCCACAGATTTCATATTGAAAAATTGTGAGTTGCTCAGATCCATGAAAAAGCTGTCATCATTATCCATCTCTGCCAACTTTTCATCACCAGCTGCTCTTGAAATTGCATGGAAAGTACAGCTTCATGTATGTGATTCTGCCAAGGGGTCTCACAAGAAAAAATGAGGCCAACAAGGGTCTGTTAAGCAAAAATGAGTAGTGTCTGCTTTGCAAGGGAAATGTAGCAAATGAGTGGGAAGTTAATACTTGAAATTTTCTAGTTTCCTTAGGAAAGGGAAGAAGGCTTAAAAAGACTTTATCACTTGAGTGGAAGGCAACATTTCTCCAGAGAAGTGGTGAAATCAGTAGCAGCCAATTCTTTACTTATTGCCATTACATGTATAGTAGCAAGATAGGAATGTTTGAGGAATTACACTTCTATTTCCTTCCATTCACTACATCACTGTTACTCTCTTTGATCTAATAAATTTTTTATTTAGGTAGTGCATTTTGCTCTCTGGCAAGGTAAAGAAAGGATTTTTAGAACAGGGTTTGCATTATCACTGTGGATTCAGGAACTGTGAAGAAATGCTACCTATACCATAGCTTAGTTTACTGCCTTTTCCTGGTAGTCCAAAACCAGAGTCTAATAAAACAGATGTAAATAAAGCCTAAAAGCAGTGATAACAGATTAAATCATTATCCCAGAATGGAAGGATGGGGTAAAGCACAGCAAAAGTTGACTTCATGTTTGTGCCTTTAGTGCTTGGCTCTCATCTCCTGTGAGATTTTTTTTTTTTTAAAAAAAGAAGCAAAAAAAAAGCTCAGAAAATATTTCAGGAAATGCAGGGTAAGTAGCAAGTAATCTTAACCTGAAGAAGAAAATGTTTGAAAATAATCATGTAAAGAAAAATTTTCAGTGATGATGTTAGTATGCTCCTTAAGACCTTTTCATTAGACCTCAAGAGCAAATAGAAGAGGTTAAATATTAAAAAGCCTCCTGCTGTCTCCAGACATCCTCCATTGCTGCTCCCTCATGTGGTAATATTGAACAGACTTCCTTTAAAGATTTTGCATATCACCTAACCCACTCTTTTCCTGAAGTCAAATATGTTTTTCATAATATATACAAATGCATTTTTCATGCTTACTCTGAGTAGAATATAAATGGAAAAAGTGTACTTTGTGAAGAAACTAAAATAATTGCTAATCCTTTAGTTTACTCCTAAAAAGCTAAACTGCAGTTTAATTAGGAAGGTCAGATATTGCTGGAAGTCTTTGTCTCCACAGAAAAAACTTTGTTCTGCACAGCAGTGCAGTCTCACAGAAATACAGTAGCGTGGGTAATTATGGCAGCCTGTCATGTTGTCTTTGATGCCCAAGATAGTTTGGATGTCTTTGCATATGCAAATATGTCCCCAATTTTCTTTCCTAGGTTATTTGCACAAGAAGAATGCTAAACAAATGTACACTTAAAAGCATCCATCTATTTTTGAAATTAAGTAATTGGAAGGATGATGCTAATAAATCTGTTTCTGGTCTGTCCATTCCTATAAACACAAAAAGATGAAGTTTAACTTAGATGTGTGCTTAGAGAATTTCATATAAAGCATGCCTTAGATTATTCTTAACCAAAGTATGGTTTAAAATGTAAAAAACGGCTCTAGTACTATTTAAAAACACTTCACAGCTAATTCCATATAATTTTAGAAGTCTATAAACTTATTGAGGTCTCAGCTTTGATTTTTAGACATCGTGAAACAAAGCAAGCATTATTTTTGTTAATGGGAATAAATCCACTGTAGTTGGCATCAGTTGTATTTATTTCCATATAATACTTAAGGTATAAATTGAATCATAAACTCTGAATGTAGGCACTAACCATTTAAATGGTGGTATCCTTTGGTGTGAATAATCCTGAAGATGTTAATACCAAGTTCATGGTAACAGTATTAGGGTGAATTAGTAATCTAAAAAAATTAGATGGTTTTCATGTGTCGGCCAGTAATCTTTCAACCTATTAGCATCTTATGATCAACAATAAATTATACTGGAAGAAAGTTTTATTTTATTAGAGAGGACCATTCTACTCAGATAGAACAGGAAAGCTGTTAATGTAGATTTTTTAGTTTCAGATAGTTGCCATGTTGAGGAAGTTAATAGATCAGACTTTATATCTGTCAAAATTCCAGCCCTAGGTCTTCAAATTGTTTCCATGATTATTTTTGCATACACATGATTTAATAGCCCAGAATTATTCTATTATTATCTCTGAAAGATTTCTTAAATCCATGAAGAAGTACAGAAAACTACTTTTCCTTGACACACCTCTGGTAACCACTGTGTTTTTGTATTTTAAGTGTCTTTTTGCTCTTCTTACACCTCTGTTCCAAGCTGATTTTCCTTAAAAGTGTGCAGACTGGTAGTGTATATGCATGTACACATATCTGTGTGTTGGAGAGTAAACATATATATATACATTTACATATATATATATACATATACACACAAATACATATATATATGACAATCCATACCATCCTTTTTGGGCTCTAAGATACCATATAAACATCATTTTATGGTAGTTTTTACAAGTTTCTAAATGTCAGCAGTGCATCAGTGTTTCCATGAGAAAGCAAATACATTTCAAAGTCTGCTTAATTGTCTTTGCTTCTTCCTCCTCTGTTTTCCTGGTTCTACAACTTTTCCCTGTGTATTTGTCTCTAAAAATTGCCACTGGTGAGGTGGTGCTGCTGTGGAGTGTTGGAATTAAGACTCAGTGCTTGGATTCAGTACTTGCATTTCCAGTGGTTGCACCGCTTTTTCTACTGGTGAATTCTTCCCTTCTCAGAGTTTCCTTGGGAAAGAAACCCAGTTTCTTGAGTTAGTCTCTGTTTAGCATGCCAGCTCATTATTGGTAAGGGTTTAGTCAAATTATTTTTCTCTAACACATCTAGCATCAGAATTCATGAGCTGTCTTAAGAAGGAAATTAATTCTGTCGAACACCATCACCATAAAAAAATTTTGGGGAGAGAATTTTAGTAAATTTAGGGTGTGATTATAAAAGAAGATTCCTGAGGCCCAACTGTGTGTACCCATCTAGCTTTTAGATCCTAGGCACCAGTCTGTTGGTATATTTACTTTCCTTTATATAATTTCAAAAATGTAGTCCAAATGACACCACCCACACAGGGGAAAGCTAAGCTTCATTCTCTATACTGTAGAGATAAAATAAACATATTTTGCTGTGGGAGCATAGTTCTTGTGTACTGTGTAAGTTGTCACTTGTTTAAGTGAATGCTCCTGTTGCTGGTTGTGACTGACAACTGACGTTTTCTGTTTGTATAAATGTGAAATTTTTTATATTCTTTTTGCTAAGTGGACAACAGTCCTTGAAGTCAGAAACTGAAATGGACTCTTCAGTGCCTGAGCTACACCCCAGTGTAAAAGTCATTTCTCCCTCTTCTGGATATGTTCAGTCAGAATAACTTGTTCTGGGCTGAGTCCCATGGGCTCTGTGCATCCTGCCAGAGTAGCACTCATGTTGTGCTTTTATTGATGTTTTATTTATAGCTACTGAATTTGAGGGTAGTAGATGACACTATTTTCTAGATACACTCTGAATCAACTAACAAAGTAAATCTGCAGCAAACTACTAAGATGTTTGGAAAATACGTTCATCAGCCTCTGTGTTCATGTGTACAGATATATAAAATATGTAGCAATCA
Source organism: Muscicapa striata striata (assembly GCA_030060385.1). NCBI lineage: Eukaryota > Metazoa > Chordata > Aves > Passeriformes > Muscicapidae > Muscicapa > Muscicapa striata. The sequence goes on along the minus strand of JAREIS010000547.1, from coordinate 108,606 downwards.
TGCTTATCTTCATTGCCATCTCTGGAAAATTTCAGGAAACTGTTAAGCAAATAATAAAATGTAACTATTAAAAGTCTTGTTCCCAGCTTTACCATTATTTCTTACATGTTAAATGTAATGACAATTTTATATTTGAGATGATTGTGTTCTACTGTTTCTTTCGGGTCAGAATTGATTTACTGGATGTTGATGCTAAGTTGGAATAAATTCATTTATTAAAATAATGACATGTATAATCTAATACTGCAGTATTTCCAAGGTTAAGTTCATAGTGAAGTACTTTTTTTGAATTAAAGAATTGCAGATTAGAATCTCGGTTGCCTGTAGCTCTCACTGTACAAAGCAATGCCAACAAAATTTAAGATCACTCAAATGGCTATTTAATAATAAATAATAATAAATAATGCAACAAAAACTGACCCATTTTTGGAAACAGCCTTTAGTAGTGGTCAGAAAAGTAGGGATTAACATTGCAAGCTTAAAAGGACCAAGGGTCTCATTGTATTGTGAAGCTGAATGTGTAGGTGTTTATCTTTTTGCTTTGACTTGAATGCTGTTAAATAAGGCTGAATATTAAAACCTGACTTCAGTCTACAAAATAGTAAATATTTTATATTATTAATATAAATGCCCTACTGTGATATATAGCATATGCATAGTAGCATATTTGTGTATTTTTACATGATAATATTTCATCTACAACCATATTTTATGTTAATAGTCATGTCTGACTAGCTAATTATCAAGTTTAGTAAGAAATTCTGTTGTAAGAGGAGGAGTCTACATGTTTGGGGAAAGAATAGTGCTTGTTTTAAACATAGTGATTTTTCATTTGTATGATGTACCTTAGGGGTACAGTAAATTTAAGGGGATATTAGAGTCAAAAAACTTCATCAGTTTTATTAAAGTGATGATAAGTTTCTCCACAGCTTAAGAAACTATATGTCTTTAATGGTAGAATTACAGCAATGAAGCAAATTTGTCCTGAATCTGAAACAAAGAAGGGCAAACACTTCTCCCAGAAATGAACTGTGGACACCCTTATCAGAAGTCTTCTGAGTTTTAAAAGATTTGTATGGATTTGGACAATGTTATAGAAAGTTACTGAATACACAGAAGTTTGAGCTGACATTGGTTGAGCAGTGAGCAGTTGGTGGAGGGAAATATCCCATTCCTTAGTTATGTGCTGTCTCCTTGGCAGTGCCTTTAATGTATGAACAAATTAGAACCTTTCACAGTGGTTTGAATGTGCTTGGTATTTAGCTGTTGCACAGTTCAAGCTACAAATATTTGAACAAGCAAGTGGGAATTTTCTTAAAATTCATTAAAATGTAAGCACCTTTAAAGATTTTGTTAGCATTGAAGCCTTGCTGTTATGTTAGTTTTGAGGAGAGTTGTCAGTGGTGGAATGAAGGTGAAATTAATGGTTACAACATGTATGTTGAACCTATGTGTGGTTCTCATTAACCTCTAAATTTACCTAGGTAGTGTATTATTATTCACTATCTTAAACTTTTTTACCAGTATAAGGTGGAAAACAAAACATCCTACTAAATTAGGATACATTGAATACCATGTAACTTACATGAATCTAAAATTTGCTCCTGTTTTGAGAATGGCTTCAACTCACTCTTTAGAAATATTCATTTCTATATATGGCATGAGAAAATGATAGAAGTTCAATTTACAGATCATAACAGTGGTGAGACACAAATGAAATTTACTGTGACACAAATTACAATTACTGTGAATTGTGCTACTTAAATTAATTGGAGAGAAGATTCAGTAAACCAGATGTTCCCACTTTGTAAAAAGGGCATTTCTAGTTAATTAGAATCTGAAAAAATAGTTTATTAAAAAATCCCTCCATATTGGCTAAATCCAAGAATGTTATTTTTATACATTTCAATGGAACTATAAACTCTTTTATTTTATAGCTTTGCTAAATATTTGCACTGTACTTCCACCTTTTTTTTTTTTTTTTTTTTTGCTTGAGCCAAACCCTTTTCTAGGATAAATTGATCAATGTGTTTTGCCTTGTGTAAACTTCAGCTAAATGATAGTGTCAGTATTTTGAATTTTACACTCTCAAACTTAAAAGCAGCATATCATGTGATTTGTTATACTGACCACAAGCTACCAAAACTGACACAGAATAAAAACAGGAAACTGTATCAGATGTGTAGTATCAAAGCCTCAGGTAGTAGTTTGCTGTGATGTAAACCAGTATATTGTGATTCTGCATAATGAACAAGCTTGAGTGAAGTGGTACCTCAACCTCACAGTCAAAGTTCTTCTATTTAAAGACTTTGAAAGAACAAGGTTAAGTTAAATTGTTGAGTTTACTATCTGAACTATATTGCAGTGCTCTAAAAGGAATTTTTCAAAACAAATGAGTTTTCATACATGTGTAAATGTAAGAAAGCTTAACAGATGGTTGTTGTTTCAGAAAATCTGGAGGAGTAAGGTGGTGGAGAGGATAAGAGAATGTTGATTAGTCCTTTTATACACATTTTTCAGGTGAAACAGGAAATCTTAAGCAGAATAGAGGAGACAAGGTCTTTGCACAAAATATTTCTTCTGATGCTTTTCTCCTTTTCTGATCCTTTTCTCTGTTGAAAAAGGTGAAAGAATGAATTAATGTATTGATCCAAACCAGCAGATAAATAATAAATGATCTGTGCTTGAATGCCCACTGTACTAACAGCTGATTCCATGTGCTAGGTATAGCTAATATACCCTGAGTTATATGTTTAATTGAAATTACTGCTCCCTATTGTCCTTTCATGTTATGGAGCTTCTTCAGATCAACTGAAAAACCAAAAATCATTCATACAAATCAACCATATAAATTCTTTTACTGGTGCCTAATTACTTAAGTAATTACTATATTACTTCTAATATAGGTGGTCAACATTGCTTGTGAATAGCACAAAAGTGAAATAAATGGTATCATAAGCATTAAAATTATTTAGTCATGAAATCATTGTAGTATAGGCCAGGTTCACTACATGAATGTGTTCAGTGGCTTTACTATTTACTTCTCAACCTGTGGGGCTTGTTCTCTGAAAGTGGTCTGGGATAAACAGGGATAGAAGATTTCTTTCTACTGTGTTCACTGCTCGTTGTGTCTTTAAAAGTGCCCCCAAATAATTGTTTGATGCTGCTGAATATGAGGTCATATTTGGATACTGTCATTAATCTGAGAAATAAAATATGTTTTTCCAAGACTGAAGAAAATCAGATGTTTCAGAAATGAGGAAGGAAAGACTAGAAATAATAATCCAAAGAAAGGCAGTAGGAGTGTATTTCAAAATGTAGATGTGATTTGCAGCATGCCTGTACAGAAATTGCACAGGCAGCAAATGCGTTAGAAAAGTTCCAGATCTCCCCTTTAGGGGAATTTTGGACAGGCTTTTTATATCTGATTGTTCCTGCCTCATGAACTATAAAAGCAGCCCTGGTCTGGTTTTGTAAAATACTTATACAGGAATCCTTCATTGTTGAAGAGCAAATTCATTGCTTGTGTCTTGACCCTGAAAAAGTTTGTGCTTTAAGAACTTGCATATTCAAACTTGCACTTTTGAACCTTCAGTCTACTACCTCACCTTCAAACCTCTGCATTTTATAGATTTAGATAATTAAATCAGTAGCATTATAAAAATAATAAAAAATAGTATTTTTGCTACCATTCCCATTCAGAATTCTTAGTAGGGGTGCACTAACAGTCTTGGTTGACACTCTTGACTACTTAATTTGTATTTCAGATATTATTTTTCTGAATATGAGGAAAGATATTGAGGTGCTAGAGCCTGTTCTAAGAGAGATCCAGGGCACAAGTCTGATATGGAGTGGCTGAGGAAGCTGGAGTTATTAGTTTGGAGAAAAGGAAGCTCAGGCATGGTGTTACTGCTCTCTACAACTACCTGGCAGGAGGTAAGGAGGTTTTAGCATGGGAGTCAGGTTCTTCCAAGTAACAGAACAAGATAAACACCCTCAGGTTAAACCAGGATGTGTTTAGGTTGGCTGTTAGGGAAAACTTCTTCACTGGAAGGGTGGTCAAGCATTGGAACAGGCTGTACAGGGAAGGGATGGAATCTCTGGAGGTATTTAAGAGAGGTGTTATGTGACCCTTGGGGACATGGTGTAGTGGTGGGTTTGGCAGTGCTGGGTTAGTGGTGGGACTCAATGATCTTTGAGGTCTATGATTCTAAATTGAAGCTCAATGTACTTAAATAATGTTCCCAGGTGTAAGGTGATGCCCTCCCCTTTAACAGTTAGATGGTCTGAGACTGTTCTTGGTTTTTATTTTGGGAGTTAAAAAAGCAGAGGAAGAATCTTGTTAGAGTGCTTTGGGTTTTGCAGACTGAGATGTTCTCAGAAGCACTAAGTGTGTAGAAAGCTGGCAGTGAGAGATGTGGGCATAAGAAAAATGTTTCACATAGACACAAGTGAGCTGGTAACCAGTATTTATAATGCTGATATCATGAATTGATGTATTGTTCTACTTATGAATAGGGAGTGTCTCTATTTGATATAACTCTGAGTATTGTAAATTTCATTATTTTCTGAGACCAGCATCCTATTTTTCAGAAGATGCAGCATTCATAAACATTTGGTCCCATATATGATGAGTGTAATGTATACTACTTGAAGCTAACATTCTTATGTACAGTTTGTGTTTAAAGGATTGCTGCATTCTCTGGAAGATGATGATAGTTTCTCAGTTTTACCTTTTCAGATTTCAAAGCTTTCAGGACCTGGGGAGGCTGGTCAGCAGCTGGCTGAACGTGAGCCATCAGTGTGCCCAGTTGGGCAAGAAGGCTGATGGCATCCTGGTCTGTGTCAGGAATACAGCAGGGCTGTGATTGTCCCTCTGTACTCTGCACACTTTGAGTATTGTGTTCAGTTCTGGCCCCCCCTTTCAAGAGAGTTGTTGAGGTGCTGGAGTGTGTCCAGAGAAGGGCAGTGGAGCTGGTGAGGGGGTCTGGAGAAATTAAGTTTTATGAGGAGTGGCTGGGTACTAGAGTTGTTTAGTCAGAAGAGGAGCCTCAGAGGAGTCCTTACTTCTCTCTAAAGCTACCTGAAATGGGATTGTAACAAGATGGGGATCAGCCTCCTCTACCAGTCAACAGGACAAGGGGAAATGGCCTCAAATTGCACCAGGGAGCACTCGGATTGGACATCAGGAGGAACTTTTTCACTGAAAGGATGGTTAAACATTGGAACAGACTACCCTGGGAAGTGGTGGAGTCACCATCTGTGGAAGTATTTAAGACATGACTGGATGTGGCACTTAGTGCTGTGATTTAGTTGTGAAGATGGTGTTTGGTTGGACTCAGTGATCTTGGAGGTCCATCCTAACCTAATGGTTCTGTGATTCTGTAGTCTGTCCTCAGCTGCTTTGGTCTCTTCCAAATCATGCAAAGCACAGAATGCTTGCATTAGCAGCAGCAGCATGTAAAGCAGGGTTTTCCTCATCAAGGTCAGGAAATTCCTTGTGTTTGCAAGCATGGTGGGAAGGAACTAGTCAAGACATAAATATTGCTAACATTGCATTGAAAAAGCACTTCAGCTATACTGTCCATTCAGGCACTCCTATAAATAGCACTTCTTTTTAAATTTTTTTAGTTTTATTTCTATCCTGGAGAAATAAATCACAAACACACACAAGTATGTTTGTTCTATAAAATCTGCAGAGGTATAAAGCTGAGAAAATTGCTTATTTTTTCTTTTTAATTCCTCTTTGACAGTAGGGATTAACAAAAGTTCATGTCAGTACAAACCACACAAAAATTTTGAAGTTTTTACACAGCTGAAATAACTGGAATAAGGGTTCTGTGATTGAAGCTATGAAGCTAATGAAGTATGAAGCTAATATGGGTGAAGCTATTTTGTTTTAATTAATTTAAAATCCTGAGCAACTGATGCATATCACTTTTTCATTCTTCTGAATTTGTTGCATATTCATCCTTCAAATATGTGGATATTTCCATGGTTTAGGAACTGCTGTGTTATATACAGCTCTTGAGGTAGCTCTTCATCTTTATAGGTGCCATATTTAGAGTATTTTTCCTTTATGTTTGCTAGAGTGATTCCATGGCATCATCAGGACTCTTCTTCAAAGATGGCAAAAAGCGCATTGACTACATCTTGGTCTACAAGAAATCGAGTCCACAGGTAGAAAAAAGAAGCACATTTGAGAAGAATTTGAGAGCAGAAGGGCTGATGTTAGAACGGGAGGTGAGTCCTGTTGCTCTTGTGGCATAAAAAACCCCTTTATAATACTGTCCTACTTTACTGAGCTGATAATTAATAAATTAAATAAATTACCAGCCTTTTCAGTCAGGCTGTTCCCATCATCTGCTTTACTCTATTAAACTAATAAGAAGAGCAGTTTGATAGTGTGTGTTTAGAATGTTGTGGGGATACATGCTTGTAAACAGAAGTGTAGTGCAGTGCAAAGGGAAAATTCCAGCTTCTTATGCTTGCAGAACAGAAGCAGCTTCAGTAACCCATCCTGTTGCATTAATGAATCTTTCAGCAGAAAGCCTGATGTTGTCTCACTGCTTTTCAAGGGGTTAAGATTGTCACTATTCTGGTTAATGCACGGCTGGTAATAGTAGTATTATTAGAAAAATAAAAGAAAATGGAGCCAGGGAAACAGCCTTGGATTGTTTGCTGTCTTACGAATTTCCTACAGACCAGGTATATATTTTGTCTATTCTGATGTAAGCTCCAATTATTCATATAGCTTTCATCTTGATTTTTTCTTTTCAATAAAATTGTAGTACATGTTCTGTGTTTAAGCAATGAGCTTGCAAGATATAGCTCACAATACAACGTGTTGAATATTTACAGATAACTAACCTGACTAAAATTTGGTTTTAAGGCTTTTAAGAATTGTTACAGTAGTAAAAATATCTGGTTTTGTTCCAGTTTAAAGAACTGATAAAATTTTAGCTTTTGTCAGTTCAGAATTACTGGCCTTCAGAAACAAATGGTTTTGTAAGATCTGAAATGTTTTTGTTTTCCACTAGTATTTTATTTTATCCACATCTTTTGAGAAAGTAAAATATTTGAGGTAATGGTATGGAACTGTGTTATGACTTTATGAAACTGGTAGGTAAAATTGTAAACATTATATATGTTATTAATCTTTTAACTACATTTTTTTTTTTACCTTTACTTACCAAACCTTGCAAACTCAAGCTTTTGGAGGCTTTAATCAAACTCAACTCAAATATCAAAGTATCTAGTTGTAAAATCTCAAGCAGATATATCTGAGAAAAGGGTGAGGAACTGAAGTCTTCATATGAAAAGGTGAATATAGAAATCTATAAGGCTGAAGCTCTTGTTTTATGTACAAATAACATATGAAAAACATTTGCATAGAGTACACATTGTAATTTTATCAAAAATACGAGCGATTTTTTTTGAGATTTAAAATTATTACCATGTAAAACTTATGCAGCACCTTCTAATATGGAATAAAGTCTTAAATTGTGTTCATGACCAAAGATCTTTCCTTTTCTCCCACTAGTCTGCACATACTACTGTTTGTAAGAGGAAAAGGTTACTGATTTTCCTTTGTCTGGAAGAGCACTTATTTTCAGAGTTGCATGCCCAGTTCAGGCCTAATATCAGAATTTGACTGAAGAATGCTTCTTGAAGGGGTGGCTGCTATGGGTTTAAATTATTAATATGTATTTGCACATTATTGTTCTTTACAGCCAGCTGTTACCAACAGTGATATCATGTTCGTTAAAATTCATTGTCCATGGGAGACATTATGCAAATATGCAGAAAGAATGAACATCAGGATGCCTTTCAGGTATTGTGGAAACTATTTTAAGAAACATACAAATTAGTGCTTAATATTGAAAGTTCATCATTTACTTAAGTCTAGAATGCGGTCTTTACTGCTCAGTAGCCAGGCATGCTCATATTTATTTTAGTGATGTGATAGGGAGAGAGGATAAAATAATAAGTCCCATTCTTTCCTCATTTTTACACAGTACTGAGTGTTGCTTGTTTTCAAACTTGCCTTCTAAATCAAGTTGAGCATATGTCTTTTTAGAAAATAGTAGTTCACACGTTGTTTTGGATGTTCTTGGCTGAGTTCCAGACATTTTCCATCTGAGCTCAAGTATCCTCCATGATTTAGAGTTTTTCTGAAGTCTTACTGAGAGACAAGTGAAATGACAGAAAAAATCTAATGTCTTCCGTGTCTCCAGTATGACATACATTGTTACAATTTGAGTCAAATGAGGTCCAGTAGCTTTCTTTAGGCAGAATAATGGACTAAACTGAGTTCATTGTCTGAATAAAAACCAAGTTCTATTGTATGTTTTTGCAGTAAATATTTGTTATTAATTTGTGGGGCAAGCTAATATTTCCTGTAACAGAATGTAAGTCTTTAAAAGGAGAAAATGTGCCTTTTCAAATTGTTTAATAATGCTCTTAGGGAGAGGGAGGAGCATGTAGTGTGCTGTAAACCTCCCCATAAGGTAAAGTGGTAACTAGATATCAAAGTTGTGACTCATAGAAAATGCCCCTGCAGTGTTCCCTTATCACTAAAACTGCCAATCTTTTATGCTATGGCAGTGTGGCTCTCTTGCATTGGTCCTAAGACAGAAACTGTGATTGTGAAGCATCCATTACTCAAATCTTGCTCCACATACACAGTTCTGTAATATGTTTTCTCATCATCCCATTAAGACTTCAGAGGCCTTTCCATAAAAAATGTTTTCTCTAAAAGTCATCTTCCATATGTTTAAGAATATTATTATAGTGTGTTTTGAGCTTATCTAGTTCAAAAAGTACTTGTCAGTATATTAAATATAGAAGTTTTTATGTATGGGTAGACACATATAAATAATCTAAATTCCAATTAAAAATTATTTTTTCTTACTTTTGATACATTAATTCACAAAACTGTGTTTTAGGAATGGTTTGAATCCTTTATAATTTTGATTACTTCATAGATCCATAGTGCTCTCAGAACAAAAAAGGCTGAACTTGCAATCCTGCTTTATTTGGAAGGCATTCTAGATCATGTATTATTAAATGACATGTAAATATATTCTTTTTAGTATTTCCCCAAAGTGTCTTTATTCCTGGACTGTTGCTTTAGCTTATTTTTATCCAATTCATTTCAGTAAACCAAAAGTAGGTAAAATACTAAGTTTTACCTTTTCACCTAATTTCACATTTTGGTAGTTTTGCTGTACAATGAAATACATATATTTGGGAAGAAATTTTTCCACCTCTGCATCCATAATAGAACTGTGAGAAACAGTAAATTGGACAACATTTTTATTATCTTTAAAAGTATTTTAATAGGAATTTAAGTGAAATTGCAGTCTAAAGCTTGTGTGAATATTTCTGTACATTTATTGAATTTCTGTACCTTTTGAAATAGAAGACTTAACACAATTCTGTTACAAACACAAACTGAATGTAGCAGAATTGGAGAACTGTCTGCCCTGCTTTGCCAGCAGCCTTTACCAAGTGTCCCCTACAGGAAATGAGCAATTTTTCATGATACCTTCTCTATTTATAGAAGGCTGTGCTTTAGAAACTTACTGAGACAGAGCTCAAGTCTTCATCTTTGTTCATATTTGCCCAGATGGCTTTTTCATGGATGCAAAAATATAAGTCTACACTCCTGTAACAACATCCTGTGACCACACAATTCAATTACATATTATGTTGAAAACACTTGTGTTTGAAGGGTTGAATTTGCTTTTTTTAATGAAACATTTCCTACCTGGATTGTGTACATTGTATTCCTGAGGTAACCATTCAATGGAAAAAGGAACCTCAAATGATGCAATTCTCCCTCAGTTAGTGATTACTCAGTGAACTGGAGTGTCTTCCTCCTGAAAAGTTTTGGTCATCCTTAGATTTGAGTAGACCTAAGAGAAGAGAGTTGGACTTGTGTCCAACTTGATCTTTGTGAGTCCCTTCTTACTTGAGATATTCTGTAATTCTAAAAAGCAAATTATTTCTATTAGACTTTTTCTGTTTTATCAGTGGTTTCTGACTGGTTCTAGTATATGAAGATGACAGGTAACCTTCCCTGCAGTATTCTAGTGCAGTACACCCATTTGCTCTTGCACAATCTTGCAAAATTTTGGCTTTTGGTTATGGTCACTAAAATATACCATATGTAAGTATCATATATGAATAACACATGAAGAATTAAATTCATATTTTTTAGTTTCATTTTACTCAATCCAGGAGTCTAAACAAAATCAACAGAATTGTTTTCATGTAGGTTACTTCTTCTCTCTGTTTCTGGAAAGTAAAAGTACTTCTGAGATTCACCCACAACCCCAGAACTATTTTAGCATGACATTATACCAAAATGTGTTGGCAGATATATAACATGTATCATATATGTAATATAGATGGAATCTCAGTGTTTCAATTGCAGAAGGAAATTTTTCTAAAATTTTGATAGACAGTGTGCAGTAATCATTATTGTCTAGTATACAAGGCTGACTTTGCAATGCTACTTTATTTGGAAGCATATGTATATGGTTTCAAACAGAGTTTGTGTAAATATCAAAGTTAGATCATGCCTGAATTACAATTTTTAAACTTTTATAGGTGTATTTGTTAAGTATATGATCTGTCAGTAGAAATGCAGCTACTATGTATACAGTATATTTTTTATATATATATATATATACAGTGTATATACTTTCCAGAACTCAGACAAAGCTTTAATTTTATTTGTCTGCAAATATCTTGTGGCACATAGTTATTATTGTTTGTAATTAAGAAATTATTTGTATCTGCAACTTAGCTGAACTGTGTGTGCAAAGCAGCTAAGTTTAACTAAAGGGAATTAAAAAAGAGTTCTGTTTAAAAAGAGTCTGAAAACCCTTTAAAAACCCTTCATTGCTTCATTTACAATTCTGCCTAGAAGTACCAAGTGTCAGGCTGCCAACAATCTGCAGATTGGTAGATACATAATTTTCCAATGGCCAGGTATTTTCCAGGCAAGGTGTCTTTCACCCTCTTTTTAGTTTCAATGTATCTTTCTAATTGTATTAATTTTAGTGGATCTTTCTTGTCAGGAATGTACTTGAATAAATCTCAAATATTGCCCAGGTGTGTGGTTGCAGATCTTGCTAACTCCTGGAGAATCTGCACTAATCAGGGCTTTTGTGAGGTCAAAATATGATGTGAAATTGTAGGAGAAAGCCAGAAAAAAAACCCTGAAAACCTGAAACTAGATGTGGAAAATATAACCATGTAGCTAATATGTCTCCAGTTAGTTTCAAAATAACTGTTCTCAGAAGACTTTACTGGGAATTTCTGGTCATGTTTCTCTGTGTCTATAACCAGTGAAGGGAAAAGAACTGTCAAGTGACTTACTGATTAGCTGTCATTATTGTCAGTAGCTGCAAATCTAAACTGTAATTTTAGAATGAAGGTAAAACATGAAAAATGTGAAACTATGTTATTGTAATGACTTATACTATTTCAGTTGCCTTTTAAAATATTTTTCACCTTTTTGTCTATGAAAAGGTATGTTTTAAAATGTCTAGCATTATTTTATAATGTATATATCCTGTTCACCTGTCTCCTACTTGATTAATCTGAGCTGATTTTTGCTGTTTTTTCAGGAAAAAATGTTATTACACTGACTGGAGGAGCAAAACCATGGGCAGGTTGGTGGGTGATGTGTAGCTTCTAATTTTGTCAGATAGTCACCCTGCTAAAGAGAACCCATTTGCAGTTGTAAATTTATCCATGAAACTTGGAACATTAGATTATTTTCCTGAAAACTCAAAATGTGTCAGCTCAAAGTGTTAAAATATTCATCTGTAACAAGGTACTTTAAAAGCTTTGCCAGTTCTCATTTCAGAAATGTAAAAATGCTTATGCCAGGGAAATAATAATAAAAAAAAGATCTTATCCTCAGAGCAGATTTAATACCAGATCTGTGTCTGCCATTACATCTGCTGACATGAAGGAATCCTTCTTTAGCATGAAGGATACTTTTGAGTGCATTTCTCAGATTCTGGCAGTCAGCTGCTTCCTTAGATATGCAAACATCCTTTCTCTCCTGGGTGTCCTTGTGATCAGGAACAAATCAATGCCACATGCTGAAGGCTGCTCTGAATTTTTATTTGCTGGTTGAGAGAATAACTTGCAGAACTCACCTGTAGCTAGCTGCTGCTGCTGTTAGTGTTTATGTCAGCCATGAGAAGGGTACAAGAGGCAATAGGGGCAGCTGAAAGGAGCCTGGGAGTGAGAATGGGGGATGCTGAGCTGTAGTTACTCCTCATTGCTTTAATCAGATGTAATTATATCTTGTAAATCCTGACCCCCACCGGAAAAGATACATGTAAATATTTCACATGAGGGAAATCTGAGAGAGATTTCCTATCACAGGTTTTCTTGAGATGAGATTACTTTTGATTTAGGTTCTCTTATTGTTACTTTAGATGGTAAAGAGCTCTCGTTTCTCAGGAACAATTTAGGGGCTCTCATGATAACAGTTTCCAAGATGATCAGCTAACAAAAGAATGCTGAATGGTAAAGTGAGAACTTGAAACACATAAACTGATAAGATCTGTTGAAACAAACCAATTTATGGCATAGATTTACAACTGCATTTTGTCCTCTTCCTAGTTCATATGTTTGCCCCATTTTATCATGCTTTATGAAAAGGCTAAGATGCTTTTAATAAAAGGCAAAATCAACAAGCTTTACTTCAAAATTGTCTTATTTCATCTATGGTCTATCTGGTGAGTCCTGGATATTACATAAATTTTGTTGTATTTAGAAGGATAGATGTCTGAAAGGTGCAACTTAAGTTGCACTATGCCTGTGAATCGAGTATTAAGTAATTTTCATGCCAGATCAATTTTGTATTTTGAGATATTTTACCTATTATTTACATTGTGAGAAGTTGGCTGTGAATAGTTTGCTGCATATAATATCTGACACTTTACATAATTCAGTGCACAAAGGAATTGTGTGACACAAAAGAAATAAAAAAGCTATATTTAAAATTGAAGCTAACTCTGAAATTGCTGACACACGTATCCCATGCATACTTCTACAACTGTCATTGTTACCTTGCATCTTGCAACTTTTCAAACTTAACTGCTTCTCTGTAATTTATTTAATCTCTTGTTAAAATTTCTAAGTAAAGTTTATATGAGCTACAATGAACTATATTAAAATTATTGTATATCAAAATATTAAGGTTATAAAGTTTCTATAATTAAAGAATACAAAGTAACACTAGTATATGAGACCTGCTGTGACATGTATACTTCCCTAACTTTATTGACACTGTTATATGATAGATATATGTTCTTTAAAAGGTCTGCAAAAGATTATTAGGTGCATGAGTGAAAGGACAAGAAAAATGTAATGCTTAATTTCTTTTATGTGGTGTGTCTCTATTTATATATACCTTTAAAAAGCCCTTAACATTGTATTTAATTCTATGAAGCTTGATTTCTATCCATAGAATCACACTATAGAAATAAATTTATCATATTTATTATGAGCAATATTTGGAAAGCCTTCTTCTCAAAGGAAAGAAATATACATGTAACTAGGGTAGGTATCAAAAATTCTCTGAACTCTTGGGTTGAAGACTGAATAATCTAGTAAAACTGTCTTGTAGTTGCCACATTGGACCTGCTGATTTCATGCTGGTAAAAATGGCATCAAGGACAAGAAAGTGGAAAGATAGTTGTCTTAGTATGCAGCTTCACTCTGCCCACTTAAATGTTAAAATCACTTAATACTTCTAAGGATAGAGAACCAAAAATAAATTTGCTTAGTACCTGATCTGCAGTAAGTTTGCTTTGCAAAACAACTTTTTAAATCTTTTGGATTTCAGTCTACACACCAAAGTGAAATTGTTGATATCATTGCATTAAACAAAAATATTATTCTTTTCTTCTTTCTTTTAGTGATGATTGTGTCTATACGTTGAGTCTGTCAACCCTGTTTCCCATTACAGTACATGAAAACACACTGTGTCCATTTGTAATATGTACTTTGGTGGCATATAGTTGACACTTCTGACCAGTCTTGAGAGACCCAAACACCAAGACAACTACTGGGTGATGACTGCTGTCAAAACTACCTAAAGTGGCTGGTGAACTTGTTTAATTCTGCTGTCTCATTCCATGAGTTTGAAATAATGCTAAAATCATCTATATACTGTGTTCCTTTCCATTGTAGTCTGTAATCTGCAAGTATTTTTGGCTGAACTTGTTCTGCAAAAAAAGATTAAGCAACGAGATAAATCAGAACAATATGACAAAGAATGGAAGTGGAGCAAAGCTGAAATTACAAGTATCTTTATAAAATATTAAATTGTATAGCTAAGAATGGAATGCAGGTTCATTTCAGAGTACTACCACTTGTTCCAAGGTGCACAATGTTCCAGCAGCAGAAGTGGTTTCAATAAAAGCATGCCAGAAGCAGTATCCCATAACTTTGTAGCACCATTCCACTGGGACACTTTTTTATCTCATTGCCTGAACTACTGACTTCCCCAGACCAGCTCTCTCTGCTTTAACTTTTGCTAAATAGGCTACAATAAATAGTTTAAGTCAGGAATCTCTTTAAACTGCTACTTTTAACCTAGAAAGCCACTCTTGAGTAAAAATGCTAATACTTAGTCCTATGATTTAGGCAAAAATTTGTGTTTAAAGGCAAGCTCCATGAAAATTCAGTTTCTTCTTCAACAATAAAATAACATAAGAAAAATGTCTCTTGTTGGATCATTTTTGTGTGTTTCTCAGTTGCAGTATTCTATACTATCTAGCACTAAAGGTACTGCGTTTTATCTCAGAAGAGAAACTGCCAATGTAATGTGGACACAAGCATTAATTTATTCCAATGCTGCTTTTGATGTTAAAAGGAGCAGCCATTAATTTTAAACAAGAGCTATTTTCTTTAACATAATATATATTTGTCTACTATTTTTTAGATTTTTGGCGTGGAAGAAACGATCAAGACTTTTCCTGTAACCAATTTAAAAGTACTTTCATAATAAAAAACCTGAAATTGCTGCATTGTTTTTCTCTTCTTCCTTGTGCATCTGAATATTTTCCTCATTAGAAAAGAATTCTGGACTTTGGCTATAAAGTCAGCAAGTGTACAACAGGAAAAAAATGTTCAGAGAGTAAAGGGGAAACTGCACTTACATAAACTGTACTAAGAGAACTTACACTGGGAACTAATGAAGATAACAATACTGTACTGAGTTGATTAAGGACACCTAAGGAATCCACCTGCCTGTGAACTGTGTTCTGTGTTTCAATTTCATGAACATATTATGTTCCTTGGCTTGTAATGGTTAGTGTTGAGCACAAGTGGTGTCCCTCAAGTGCAGTATCAGATACTACAGCATGTGCACTAATATCTTGCAATATTTAGCAAGAAGAAAATTTTGAGAATTTTAAATGTAACTGGAAAATCCTTCTCCCACATTCAGATGAAATTTCTATCTGATACTGTGTGAAATAGGAGTAGAATGTTTTTGCTGATGTTGATAATAAGAGGTATATTTTCACAAGGGTCAGTTTGTTGCCTGAGAGCAATTTACCATGTCATCACTTATTACTCTTTACTATGAACATTATGAAATTATGTTCATTCACATTATTAAATACTATTAACATTATTAAATATAACTTTTTTATTATGGGCAATATGAATGTGTTGCTGTGTTTCTGCTTAGCATGGGCAATGAAGTATTCACCTCAGAGAAAAAAAAATGTTGCTTAACTTTACACTTTTTGTGGATATAAAACATATTTGCTTTATATATCATGCATATATATTCATTTAGTAGAACACAAATTCCACTGGAAAAAGTATCATTTATAGGCGTTTTTCTCAAATCTAGACTTTTTCTGAATCTCTGATGTGCTTATTGTGTCATGACAGCACTTGAGATCTACTCCTTTAATGCTGTTACATTGCAGATGAATGTGGAAAGGTATAGTTGAGCAAGGAGTGCAAAATTTAAGTGAGCATTTGCTTGAAAATTTACTGCACTTGCTTAGATTTCCCTGTGTATAAATGATGTCCTGAGACATCATTAAGTAAAGGTGCTAGTAGAGAAAAAACTTTTATGTTACCAGTATACAATTTAATTGAAGATACAACACTGATATTCTGTTTGTGTTTTGTAGTATCAATTTTTAGGAATCTGGATGAAGCCAAATCTAAGGTTTTGGGTGTTTTTTGCCTAAATACTGCATAGCCATTTTGTTGTAGCATATCCTTTATTTTATTTGATATATAGGTATATTGTTTCATCAAGCACTATCAGCTCTTGGACTTTTAAGAAAATTTTGCAGGGGAAAACTTCATTGCAATCAGAAAATCATAATCTGATCCTTAGCACTTTCAAATTTACTTTAAAATTTTACTAATTTTAGTGTCCACATGACCAGGCAAGAGAGCAGGGAGGAGTTTCACTTGCTTTGTTCAGTGCAGCTAGATAAGTTCTTGACTAAAGCATAAGCATCCACAGTTCTGCTGCATGAACTACCTTGGAAAATTAGTTTCAGTCCCATTTTGAACCATAATCCTACTAATTTAAGGATGAGTTTTATTCAAGTAAAGTGTTGAAGATGGATTTAAAATATTGTTCATTTTGCTTTTTAACTCCTTTTTTTCTTTTATTTACTTAATGTGGAAGTTTCCTGCTTTCATTTAATTTCATTTCTGGTACGATGTCACTAAATATCCGATGCTGGAGGTAGAAATAAGGAATTGAGAGCATTAAATCTGGCTTGTTATTGTTGCAGTTTGCAGAGGAATATTAGAGAGCTGAAGAGTTGGTTGCCCAGGAATCCAATGAAGCTCGATAAGGAGGCGCTGCCTGATCTGGAAGAAACAGATTGCTACACAGCACCCTTCAGCCGTGCCCGCATCCACCAGTAAGTGCTGCCATCCCAAAGGCAGAGACCACAAGGAAATTCTGCTTTCTCACTTCTAAGCAAGTGCCACGGAGGTAGCTGCTAGCAGATGGTCACTGGCAATACCAAGTTTCATATTTGATGTTATTCTCTTAAAGTGGAAATCTCTTACTTGCTGTTTGATGGTCACTCGGTAACATAATCTGAAATGGTCTGAAAAATGAATGTTGCCATTTTAGTTTACAAGGATTTTTTGGTTTTTATTTCCCTTATATTACAAAATGAAATATTTGCTCAAGTTTTCTGTGCTTATTACTTATTTTACTTAGGCAAAACCTGATGCAGCTGTTGAAACTTGGAACTCTGGAAGTGAGCTAAAACCAGTGATGATTTTTTTTCTCTCTTATCAGATCTGCATTTAAAAAGATCTTTTGCCTCTGAAAATACAAATATATGTACAACAAACCCATATATATTCAAATCAGCAGTTTTTTGACGATGCTATTAGTTAAACTGTGACATAAACTTTTTCAGTATCCATAAAGTTTGATTTTAAAATTCTGTTTCTTAATTTTAAAGTTATTTTGTGGTAACTGTTTTAGGAGAGAAAATTTAGTTTAAACTAGAAATATGAATATAAACAGGATTTTTCTGCTGAGTAAAGAAGCCAAATGATAGTGAACTGACTTTACCCAGAAAAACAGTAATTGCATTATAGTATCAGTTTGTTTTTTTCCCCAGTAACTTACCATACTGCACTGGATTAATATCCTTTTGGCTTTTGATGTTTTCTTCTCAATCAGCTCAGCTGATGTAATTAATTGGTTGTAATGGTGTCACTTTTGGCACAGTTGAGCAGGAAGAAGGTCCTGCATATCAGATATCTGGTATCCAGGATGGAGCCATCTGGTCAAGGATTCTTCACTTGGCTCCATCCTAGGATCCTCTAAGAGAAAATGATTGTGGAGCTGCTACCCAAATCTCCAATGTATAGATTTTGTTATTTTAAATAGTAGATTTGGTAGTTCCACTCCACAGACAGCTGTCAACTCATAGGTAATTATAATTTAAGGTCACTGCTGTTACTGAAGATCTTTATTTAATTAATTATATCCAGAAGAGAAATTAACTAGATAGTAGGATATTTTTGGTTTTAGTTTTAGGTTTTTTTTTTCCCAAGAATGATCTGTGATAAGAATAACTTTATTGGATCTGCTGTAAGGGTGTAAAATCTTAGATCTAAGGAACATAAAGATCCAGTAAACCACTATGAAAAGAAAACACTTGAACAACTATGTTTCACCGTGTGTGCATTGCTTTGAATATTAAGACATTCATTATTTTAATAGTTTTACGATAAACAACAAAGACAGCTTCTTCAGCAATTCCACAAGAAGTAGGATTGTGCATCATGTGCTACAGAGAACCAAGTATGAAGATGGAAAATCCAAAATGGGTGAGAATGCTGTAATTTTTTACCTAACTCAAAGCAATAAAAGTTTCCATATTTAATTGCCTGAAAAATATCATTTGAATAAACTTAATATTTTCCTGTTCTTGAAATATTTTCATTCACACAGTAACAAAGTTGAAACAATGTCCCCTCCTTTTCTACCTAAATAGCTCAGTGAAAATTTGCAATATTTTTTACTTGATTACTCATTCATCAAAATAAAATGGAGAGTTTATCATAACTTTACATTATTGAGAGCCACAATAAGGTTACATATACCTCAGAAAGCTGAAAGTGTTTTAAAGGACTGATCCTTGTATTTCAGCTATTATCCATCAGTTTCTGTCCAGCAAAATCAATGTGTGCTACACTTGATTTATTTGAGGTCTCTGTGTAGCTCAGAGACAGTTGATCTGAAAACTAAATTCGGTTTATATCAACACTCATCATACAGTGTTAGTTTTCAGAAGGTCTAAGTACCCATTTCCATTTTCAATGACCAGGGGATGTATGCGTGATTTTCTATTTTTTTTTCTGCAGGAATTAAATTCATGCAGATTAAATATGCAGAGACTTGGATGATACCAATTACAGAAAGTTGTTGCTTGAGTTTCTGAACAAAAGCACTAGTAAGAAAAACAGGGAGAATAAGTATTCATATCTAACACCTTTGCAGCTGATGATGGCAAATTTCATTATGACATTAGTTTAGTATAATTTATGTATTTGAAGAGACAGATCTGTATTCCACCATACATACCTGTTTCTTGGGGAAACTTTTGGCTGCAAATCTGCTCTTAAAGGCTATTGAATCTTTTTATTGTACCTATCAATGTTTATTTATTTTTTCATTATTTACAATGTGCTGTGCTGGTACAACAAATCTGGTTTTAGGAAGACTCTAGGAGCTGATCCAAAATGCAGTAGTCAGTCTGGCACAGAGCACTGCTCTGATATGAAGTTCTCAGCTGTTTTATATTTAAAAATACTAGGTTAGCTTTTAAACCTGCAGGGGTCTCAGTGCCTCAAGGATTGTCTGTCCATACCACTCTCTGTTATAATAGATCATCTGGTCACCCAAAAAATCTGTATTGTATGCTCTGGGGAATACAATGTGATTGTAACTGTCTTCTCACACTTGATCTGGTACAAGCACTCAACCCTTAGAGACAGGTTGCAGACTTTGGTGCTTTGGCAAGTTGCTGTCTAGTTTGACAGAGCCAGAAATCTTGAAGGATCAGCAATACCTGCTGAAGTAGTTTCTTGGATTATTGATTGCCATCTTTAGCAGCATTCTTATCATTTAACACTAAGTTACATTCTCCAAATGCAACTTGAAAATTCACACTACTTGAAAAACGTGTATAAAAATTGATATCAGAAATAATGCCTTTTTGGTTTTTTTAGGTATTAATAGGTTACTAAGTAATGGAACATATGAAGCAGCATTTCCACCACATGAGGTAACCTGGTTAATTTGGTTTTTTTGTTTCGTGTTTAGATTAAAGCTTGCACTAGTGATTTGGGATCTTACTTTAATTTAGTCCTGCAAACTTTTAATTTCAAATTGTAATTTGTTGGTGCTTCTTTTATTTATAGCTTTTACTTTAATATTGGCTTTTAAAATGTTTTGTATTTGGATAATTTGGATATTATAATAATTATATTATTATAATCCTGAACAATTTCTTGTTGGGCTAGGATATTATAATTCTTCTCTGATTTTTCTGAACTGGACATTGCCTGTTGAGCTCTTAGGAGAGTATCAGTTGTTCCAAATTGTTCCAGTTAGTTATATTAAATCATTTTTGCTTGCTACCTACAAAAGGTTTTGTTTTTCTAATGGCTTGACCACTTGATCACAGTTAGGGAAGACTTAATTATTTCCTGTTTAGTATTTTCAGAATAGTTCTGGATAATTTCTACTTGACAATACTTTTTCCGGTAGTTTAAAGTCTAGTAAAGACTGTAAACCCACAAAATAAACCAAAAACCTGTGTATGGCTTAAGTCGGTTTTTAGAAAATCTTTTGATGTTAAAAACAAGCAACAAGCCACAAATCTTTAGTCTTTGAAATGCTCTCAGGAACATGGTAGTTGCAGCTCTGAACTCTGGGTGTTTCAGCTGAATATTGTGACTTGGTTTTGTGTTTCAAAGGCTTTACTAATAGCTGAGAGTAATTTTTTAATGATTAAATACTTTAATTTTTAATTATAAAATACTAGGAATCTAGAGAAGGAGTATTTTCAATAAATAATGTAACATTATTGTTAATGCTTCAGCTGTGCATTACTGACTTCAGGGGAAAGCTGGCTGTACTTCCAGAAAAGCCTGTGAGGCTTTCTCTGGCATCAAAGCTATGCTGTCATATTCATTTTATATGTTCCTTTGTTATGGCAGAAACTACTGTTTCCACATCTCAGTTAAAATTAGTGAAATTGTATTTTTAAGCCACTCTTATTTTAATTGCTGCTCAACTCATGCTAAGGACTAGTGGTGGAACACTCAATTTATTTTTAAATTTTTTTTTTTCCTTTCACACATGAACAAGTAAGAGTGCAAATTCAAGCCTGGTGGGAATGCTGAGACTTGAATTTTTTATGGATAGCAGTGCAGAAAGAAGCAGGGAAAAAAAAAAAGTCTAATACTGGGTAATGCTTTGCAGTCATTTATGCAGCCTACTGTGAGAATGAGTTGATGTTCTTTTCCTAGGTGTTCCTAGATGCTACAAAGGTCACACTCAGTGTTGGTATCTTTGTATGCTGCTTTGCTGGCTGCAAGGAGAAAGGAGCAGTCTTGGACTCTTTGCTATGTTTAGCTTTGATTTTTAACTCATTCCTAAGTCAGAGAATCAGCAGATTGCAACAAGTAAATTGTGTTCTTTGAATTTTGGGGTATGCTCAAGATTTCAAATACATGGTAAAAATCTAAATGGCTCAGTTACCTAGATCTGCCAGGGCCAGGAATCTGTGTGATCACTAACTGGAGTACAGCACTGGAGAACTCTGCTCTCCTCACAGGAAATTACTTGGCTCACTTGCAGTCAATTGATGAAATATTTTCTTTACCATAGCTGAGTGATGGAAGTTTTTGGGAAAAAGTTCAACTAAGGGATATCTCCTACTTCAGAATTGGAGCAAAATTACAAATGCAGGAGATTCTGCTCAAGATTGTTCTAGCAAATCTTTGTGTTTCATTTTGACTGCCAAGCATGAGGCTAATATTTCAGTCTGTTAGGTGGTCTCTAAATGTCAGACAAGGCCTTGAAGGATTCCTTTTGGATCAGATGGACTCTGTTTTGCTTTTAATGCCTTGAGAGTCCTGTGTAGCTTTAAAGTACCACAGCAAGGATATATTTTTCTATACCTTCAGCAGTAGTGAAAGCATGAAGAGAGAAGACAAAGGACTCTACATGATTCAATGTGAATCAAGCAAAAGCCATTTATTGTGCTTCTAAGCATTGTTTATATTTACTTCTTCTCTTGGATTACGTAGTCACACATTATTTAATTGGCAGTTCTGCTTTGTGCATGCATCTCTTGATGGGTAGCTCTATATTGTCCACAAGGCAAGCACGTGTCTTTTTCTTAATCTAATTGGTTGATATTAAAAGTGTCATTTTACTCGGACTGACACCCCTGTCTATGTTTGTGAGCAACTTTCTACTTCTTCTTTCTCTTCTTGCAACATCAGCTTGTTTATCCATGGAGATGACCTCATTCAAAAAGTTAGGCTGGTTCATTTAGTACATGTCCATTTTCCTGTAAATATGATCCTACAAAAGAAAGGCATAGAAAATGTCTAGGAGAAGAGAGCTGACATACTAGAATTTTCTGTAATTTTATGGAAGAAGTAAAAATATACCACAGGTATTTTTTTAAAAATTTACATAGGCAAAAGCATACAAGTAGGCATCTATTAGTAAATGTTGAGGTCGTATAAAGAGTTGAGTACTTCTTTATAGTCTTGTATTAACATGTTTCAGTTATGAATTTTTTGAGAAACTGGCCATTTCAGAAGTGTATGTAACCCTGTCTCTTATGCCAGGCTTACATTAGCTCCTGATGATGTGCTGCAGATATGCTCAGAATGAGAGCTATTTATTAAATATAAAGAACATTTCTGTTCAAAATTATAATCAAAATTATCTAAGAAACTTATAGATTTTCCATAGTGCCTAGTAATGTACTTACATTTCTTTGTGTTTTTTTTCAGGGAAGCCACAAAAGCAGGCATCCCATCAAAACACATGGAGCACAGAATCACAGACACCTCCTGTATGAGCGCTGGGCACGATGGGGAATGTGGTACAAATACCAACCTCTTGATTTAATCAGGTATTAGTACTTTGAAGATTTTCTCTGATACAAAAAGCCTGGTAACAGTGTGCTAACTGTATTCATAAATTCCTTATGCTTTCCTTTAGGATTTAGCTCTTCCCTATTATTGGATGAGGCTGGAGTTCTCCAAGTTGCTTTTTTGGGTGGTCTTTTGTAGGTTAATTTCAAATGAGTCTGCGTAAAGTACATGAAGTTCCAACTGCTCAGGAATTTGCAGTGTGAAACTTAAAATACAAAGCCATGATGTGGTGTGCTGATCAGACACTTGCCCCTTGTTAGAGTACCTTTGAGAGCAGACTCTCATCCACATGGACACTCAGAGTTACCAGATGCAGAGGACTTAAAATGCAACCCAGTTTTAAGCTTTCTATGTGGGTTTAAGTACACTCTTATTTATATGTCTGAGACTTAGTGCCATAGGTTACCAAATGTAAATTAGAGAAATATATATAATTTAAGTTAAATAATGGTGATATTTGGGTTTCATTGTTTCCTCCTCTGGCATGGAATACCAACAATTCATTTTCCTTGCTGTAAGTTTTTATTCCTGATCTGAGTCATAACTGATTATTGGTGGAGCTAAGCATGTGCCATGGGAGAATTTTCTGCTGCATCATCCTTGATTGACTTTCTGATCATTGCTATTTCATCTGTTCCAGCAACTGATACCCAGGTTTTGAAGAATTAAAGTTCAGTCTTCAGCTTGTGTTTTAAGAGAATTTTTTTCACTAAGAGGAGTTTGAAACATTTAATCTATGTGTGATTATCTATTACATAATGTTTTTTTATACTTAGGTCATACTAACTTACTTTATGCCTTTCCAGATTTTTTGTGTCTGTATACATCTATGTATCCTACATTTGCTACTAGTTCTATACTTAGTCATTGCAAGGACATGAAAATTACAGAGGCACTATAGTTATGTCCTTGTTCTCATAAATCTGCAATTAGTGTTACTAAAATATTATGCTAGCCTGAAAAAAAACCTGTTTGGTAAAGTGACAATTTTGCCATAAACTTGTAATGGCATTTCCTTGTTAGAATTATTCTACTAGTGTGACAGTAGAGACACATAAAGGTCCCCATAAAATTTAATTTTAAACAATTATATGTCTTTCCTTTTCATGTAGGCGTTACTTTGGTGAAAAAATTGGACTGTATTTTGCCTGGCTGGGATGGTATACTGGAATGCTTATTCCTGCTGCTCTGGTTGGGCTCTTTGTTTTCCTCTATGGATTATTTACAATGGATTCCAGCCAAGTAAGGTAAAATTCTATGCAATAATATGTAATAGCCTGTTGGAAATTAGGAACAGTCTGGCACAACTTAGGTTGCTATACTTTTAAATGTTTTGCAGATATGTTAATAATGTAAAAATAACCAAAATAGAATATTGAGTATTTCAGTCAAGTGTTTACACTTTGTATATTTGTTTTGCATCAAGCCAGATGTGTAGTGCTGGCAGTGGCCATTCTTATCACTGCATCTGCAGTGATTTCTATTCAGGAAAAGCAGACCTGTCTGTAAGGATCAATTCTCATGTTGCACATACTGCAATAGTTGTTGATCTAATTAAGGCTAATGAGTGAAAAACTAGACATATTCCCTCATTACCTCCATCTTGCAATGACTTCCAGAGTGTAGTATAGTTACTAAACTTCGAGTTTTGCCAATGTCTTTTTTTTTCCTTCTTCATTAATAGTGGCACACTTGGAGTCTAATAAAATTCTTATCTATGTCAGTGTAACTTGCAGCCAGGAGACTCAGATTCAGGGAGATTACAACCATGTGAAATGAACTAAGTTTTCAAATTTCCCACTTTGGTGATTTTGCTCTGAGAAGGGTTTATGTTAATTTAGATGTGATGAGGGTGCTCAAGTGCTGACTGTATTTCTAGGAACTCTCTGGGGATCCACCATATTGTGAAGTATTCTATCAGATGTTATCAGACAGTATCAGTGCTCTTAAAATTGCAGCTGTTGCTTCAAGCAGTTTGGGTACTTAGGCTGGATGTATACTTGGAGTCAGATTTCATAGAAAACGTTGTTTCTCTGGGTTTGAGCAAGACTATATTCAA
The DNA here is from genome assembly GCA_030060385.1 of Muscicapa striata striata. Lineage (NCBI taxonomy): Eukaryota > Metazoa > Chordata > Aves > Passeriformes > Muscicapidae > Muscicapa > Muscicapa striata. Next base: position 83,810 of record JAREIS010000547.1, on the reverse strand, counting down.
GTTTTATCTAAGGAGTTTTCTTTAACTTCTGTTTCACAGTGAGTTATTATATTTTACAGTGCTGTAATACACACTTTTAAAGCTTGCTTTGTACAGCAAACTCCTGAGAAACTGTACAAATCCAAACCTCATTCAATACAGTTAAATGCAATAAACTTAACAGCCAGGAAACAATGCTACCTTTAAGGTATTGTTCTCTGTAATAGGATTGTTTTTCACTGTAAATGTCTTCAAAATGCAGTGGATCTAGAATCAAGGGTCAGCCTGTTCTTATAGCACAGGGACCACAGCTGTTGAACTGTCAGTCTTGTATCTGTCACATGTACAATGGCACAATTCCAACAAAGGGGGAGCCAGGGGCCATAATCTACTATTTTCAAGGTGTAGCTTAGTATTTCTTCCTTGTGGAAGAGAAAGTTGTGTCATTGGCAACTCCACGAGAGAAAGAACAAAATTTCTAATAATTTCATTCTTTCAAATTGTGAGCTATTATGTGCTTTTGTGTCATAGAATATCCTGGGATGGAAGGGATCACAAGGATCACTGAAGTTCGACTCCTGGGTCTGCATAGGACAGCCCCAAGAATCCCATCATATGCCTGAGATCACTGTTAAAATACTTTTTGAACATGTATATATGTTCAATACATAATACTATGACCCTTTTCCTTGGGAATCTGTTCCAGTTCCCAGCTTCCCCGTGATTGAAAAACCTTTTTCTAACATATAACCTAAACCTCCTCTGACACAGCTTCATAGATTCCCTCTGGTCCTGTCACTGGTCACCAGAAAGAGGAGGAAGCTGTTGGATTGCTATGAGATATCCTCTCAGTCTCTTATTCTCCAGGCTGAACAAGCCCAGTGATTTCACCATCTTTGTGTCCCTCTTTTGGAGACTCTCTAAGAGTTTTTTATCTTCCTTATGTTGTGGCTCCCATAACTACACCCCATATTCGAGGTGAGGCTGCATCAGCACAGAATAGAACAGGACAATCACCTTCTGTCACATGCTTCTCCCAGGAATACTTGCAGATACAGCTCCTGTTTAACAGAAAAATGCAGTTATCTTCCTCGCTGAAGGTTGCAGGCTGTTGTAAATCACATGAGCACAGAGGTAGATATGTGGTAGCTTTTGAGGGTTTCTGTCCTCAGTTTTTTTCCTTAGCTGCAGACAGAACATAAACAAAACACATTAAGTTTGTCCCTCTGGGTGCTGGTTGGGCACCTCAGTGTCATGCTGTGCTGCACAGAGTGCCAGCATGCCCCAGGTCTCCAGGCTCTATTTCAGAAACAAGAGACTGCAAATTAGGTAGAACCCTGTATAAGCCCTATATGCCTACAAGGGAATGTGAATATGTGTTCATTAAAATACACATAAAATAAATATAATCTGTTCAAATATTTATAGCTATCATTAGCCAGTGTTCATTTCACAATACTGTCAGAGGATGGGTTATTGCAGAAGCCCTAATCATGGGCTTTGAGGCAGCTCCACATCTGTGATCTGGATGTGTTAATTCTGTGAAGAAGGTGCTGCCTGCCTTTGATGGTGTCAATCTGTGCAGTCCCTCTGGTTAGTCATGACACAGAGGTGTCAGTGTCAGTGCATTGCTATGGCTGCTTAGTAGGCACAGCTGTGAAATGTTTGACTCAAGCTGATTATGCCTGGCCTGATGAAATGTATGTAATGTAAATGTTTTCTGTAGCACCTTGTGTGCTTAGGCAATTCTAAAGGCCACTGATAAGAGATGCTACTCCTTGCCATATTTTTTTACTTAGCCTGGAAGGTGTTAGTAAGGATTAGACAGAAACTTTGTACCTAGAGTCATCCATTAGCAGGTAGATGGTCTGCACACTTATTTTGCTGTAGTCTGGGGCTGAGAGATTATTTATCTGTTGTTTCTGCATTCTTTTAAATAAAATTCTAAATTAGCATCTCTAAGAGTTTTAAAATCTGTCGTTTGATTTTAATCACTGCAGCTACCACCATACACAAATACAGTGTTCAGCAGCGATCCGGAAGAAACAGAAATGGACATGTTGCTTTTTAAATATCTAGAAACAGGAAATCCAGTGGAAATTAGAAATTTAAACACCAAGTTAGGCAATTATGACAATGTCAGAACTGGCATGTTGCCCCATATTCAGTATTATTCAGTGAATACTGTTTCATGTGAAACAGGTTTATTACACCTCTTATGAGGAATCTCATGGCTGTTAGGAAGTGTTGATTTAAGTATGATAAATTCCATCAAAAAGCCCTATTTTTATCTGTCTTGTGTACTACAGAGTTTGGATGTAACGAATGATCAAATCAGTTTTTCAGAAGGATGCTTTGCTCAGTCATTAGCTCACCTCTAGTAGCTGCAGGCAGGAAATGATAATTTTCTTTTTTTTCCAGATATCCAGCACAGTTTCAGAGAGAAGTAATAAGCAAATACAGGAATATGTACTGCCATAGAACCAAGCATTGCTTACCATGCCAGCCACAGGTTTTATGCAGCAATTATTTGAGGGTGATGCAGAATAATGTCACATCTAAGAACTAGTTTGTCTTGTTTATGACCTGTCCAAGTGACTGCCTCTGCTCCATGCTCAGGGTATGCTAGCAGTTGGCTCTTAATATACACATATTAAAATATTATATAAATATATACCACATGAGAGGAGCTCAGTTCAGCACAGGGCCATGAGTGTCTGCTGTCTGTGTAAAAGAAGTATTCTCTCTGTAGTTCATCTCTGGTTGCCATGGGCCAGTTGGAAATGGAAAAGAAGGAAGGGTACCACCAAAAGGGAGAAAATATCCCCCTCTCACACTGACTTTTGCCTCTTGTCATAGTTTCTTTCTTCTTTGCTCAATTGCAGTTTCAAGGAAACAATAAATTTTCAGGTCTGATTGAATAATTTATTTAAATGTATTGTACAGTAAAGAGGAAAATGAAATTAGATGGGAAGACAAAAACCTTGAACACTATGGTATCAGAGAGTAGACACTATGGTAAGAAAATAGGCACATCTCTTCCATGTGTAGAAGCACAACTTTCTCCATTCTACACATTCCTCTTTCTTGACACAAAATAATTGCATAAGCTGGGCAGTGTTACTGACATTCACATTGAAATGGAAGATGTTCTTTGTCTTGCATGGATTTGGAATCTAGCTTAGTAATATTGTGGTTGCCATAAGGCAGCACTGAGGTCCCCAGGGTACTGAGTTTACAGTGTTGGCAGCTCATTGCAGGGTTCCATTGTGAAAAGAAGGTAACCAAGAGAAAAATCCAGAGAATTTCGGTTGAAGAAACTCCATAGTAGCTCCCAGGACATTTGGATTATATTAAGAGAATTTGGACATGCAGAAACAAAAGTTAAGAATGTGAATTGTGTTTGTTTCATATGCTTTTGAACAGATTTTGATCCAAGTGCCCTCCTTGAGCTAAACGGCAGGAAATATGAAATTATAGTCTAGCAGAAGGGCTGAAATAGTCTATAGCAATCCCTTCATTTGGGTTCTTTGAACAAATTAGGTACAATATCTATTACCTATCTTTATTCTCAAGATGTCAAGTCAGTCTCTGTAAAAGGAAATCTGATGGTTTGGAAGAGTTTGGTTTTGAATGTTTTTATAGATACCATTAGCTATCACGGTTGTAAATTGTTCCTTTATTGTCAGTCAAACAGAAATGCCAGGTATGAACACAGCATAGCTTGAGCTCTTGATCTCAGATATAAAGGTGAAAACAGTACAGGGCAGCTTATTTTGCTCTTCTGCTGAAGATTTGAGTTGCAGTAACAATTAACATAGCACCTGTCACAAACACTTGTGTAACAAATGTTATTCCTTTTGCAAAGTAGTGTGAAAGCATGTGACCTATCACTGTCAGGAAAATTTTGTGAAACTTCATGTGTTACTGAAAACAAAGCAGCACTTTAACTCAGGATAGGTAATAGAGAAAATGTATTTATCATCTTGAATTTAAATTCAAAGTACAGTACATTTTGGCCTTATAATTGATAGTGATTTACATTATTGCCATGCCATTATAACATATGGTTAAAATGTGATTTTTTGCACTTAATAATTTGAATGAAAATGTAAGCAAATAAATTCTCTGGTGTGACACGCTATAATTTCTGTTACTCTGCAACTCTGAAATGACTGAGTGTGCTCATTCTGGCTTAACAGTTACTCAGGAAGATTTCTTTGTCAGGTTCACATTTAGGTTAGAGTTTCAGTGAATTGGTGATTCTGGTGTTATGTGAAATATCACCAATGATTAATACTTACACTTAATTCTTTTATTTATGTTTATTGTTATGCCAGAAAGTATTTAATAGATGCACTCATTTGGAAATAAGCATGATCTTCCAGACAATATTAGAAGTGTAAATACAGCATTTGTAAGAAGGAGAGATGAAAGTGCCATGTTTCTTAAAACAGATTAGTTGGGATTTTCTGGCACTGTTTCATTCTGCTACATCCCTAGTGTGTCAGGATCATTTCAGGCATGTCATCATTGCTAAAGGATAGGGAAAGGCACTTGCAGAGGTTCTTCCAGAAGCTTACTCACTGCAATTAAAGTTTGCTTTAAAATTCATTTTTGTGCTTCTGTCAGTTCTGTTTTGCCTTTGTTGAGATGCTTAGCTATGTACTATGCTTTGAATATGAATGGTCCTAGTGAAAACAGTGACTTCATCTTCTTAAATCTTAGGATTCTTAAACATTAGAATGTGGCTTGAAGATATTGACCCTCAAAATAAGATATTAAAGTGGAGCTTTTTATTAGTCCTATACATAAGTTCTTCTGTAGAAAATAAAAAATGCAAAGCCTTGAAATATTACTGCCAGAAAACCCCGTTAGTGGGTTTTTACATGTGACAGATCTAAGTGTGTATACTATTGCCTTGTGGAACAAACATTCAGCTGGTATAAATGGTGTCATTTGATTGAAATGAATGTAGATATAGCAGCACTGTCTATCCTTTGAATGTTTGGTGTCTTCTACATAATTTGGAAAAATAGGCTGTAAATGCATTTGAAGGGTAGTGAGGAATTTTTTGTTTTCCTGTTTGTAGTATTTGGGAGAGAATTTGCTGGTGCAAGAAGTGAAACATGATGCCCAAAAATATTGTATACTGCTCTATGGCCAATAGTGTTCAGGTTCCTGACTTGGGATTAGGCTTTCCAAGCAAAGTATTCACTTTTAATTTATTTGTCCAGTTTTGTAGTGCACACACTGTTAATAAACAGAGAACATACTCAGAAAATCTTGGGAATGCTAGAAGTGGTTTTGTAACCTTTGTTTTCCTGTCAAACCAAAGCAAAGAGATCTGCGAGGCAAATGAAACCATTATGTGCCCTATGTGTGAACGCAATTGCACACTGCAAAAACTCAATGAAAGCTGCATCTATGCCAAGGTAATTATTGTATTATTGCTGTCAAGATAATCTTGATTGTGTAATGGCTGTGCTTGTTTCAACCAAGTTTCCTGAAAAGCATGTAGTTTCTCTACAGATGCTGTTTTCAGCTTTTGTGATTCATCTAATAAGGGAATGCTCTGAAATGATTTGAGGTTTTTCTAAAATTGCTTTCTGTGAGCATTTCTTATTAATAAATTAATATTATTTTCATTAACTTATTAAGTCTCCCGTGTGGCCATCATAATAAAACCTTTTGTAAGGTTTTTCCTTCTTTCTTCTATAACTATCTTATTACTCTGTTTCCCTTGCTTACTTTGTATTTGAATTTTTAGTCCTGCTTTGCTCTTTCAAACTAATGCAAAGATTTTATACAATTAAATATTTTGCTACAAGAAGGTATTATTCAGACTTAAATAATCACAAGGATCTCTGTATACATGCAGTGTGTGCAAGTGAGCATGTTTTGATGTGTGGTATGTTCATAATGCTGGAAAAGCAGCCCTGGCTTTTATCTTTGTATTCTTTATCCCATAGAATAAATCTTTCTCAGAAGCCTAAAAACCATGTTATAAAGCTTGACTGTCTCTTTGTCATGGCATTACAACAAAACTGCAGCAGTGTCAAAGAGAAAATCGATTTTGTATTAGATGTTGAAATTTCCTATCAATAGGACCAATGCTGAGTAAAACTGGGCACTTCAAACCTATCTGTGAAAATATTTTTTAAATTTATTTATGTTTACCATTTACAAATTTGATTTTCTATTTTATAATGCAAAAGTTAAGAGGTTGTTTTGTAACGACCTATCATGGCAAGAATTCTGGATGAAATTTTAGCTTGTCTGGACATGGACAAAACAGCTCAGTGTCTGTGAAACAAAATGACTGGTGATGGTTTGGAACAGCAAATTCCAAATTATACTGGAAGTCAGTGTGACGTTGACAAACCCTGGTAGTGGAAACATATTAGTGGGGCTGCTTAGGAGAATGCTTAGCTTTAATTTCTGCCACCAGTTGTGTTCTCTGGGATTATTTTGGGCAAATATGAGGTGGCAGTGTTATTTCTTCCTGATGCATTTATTTTTTTATTCAGGTTACACATTTGTTTGATAATGGAGGGACTGTCTTCTTTGCAATTTTCATGGCAATTTGGGGTAAGTGCATTTTTACGTGGGGTGGGGTTGTTTTGTTTTAGTGTTTTTTCTGTTCTTTTTTGTTTTGTTTTGGGGTTTTTTGTGGTGTTTTGTTTTGTGGGGTTTTTTTTTAGTTCACCTGACCCTTTTATATGACTACTTGACAAAGGGGGATTATAGCTCTTGATAAAAGTTAAGGAAGAATTATGATTTTGCCACACAAACTAATTTTTTTTCTCGTTTTCATTAACTTAAATTTCTATGCCAGTAATGAGTGACACCTTTTATAGATAATGTAATTGTTTTGTTTAGGGTTGTAAATGTCTTTAAGCCTGAATTTTATATTATTCAGGCCAAAGTCCTTTTAGACAAAAACATATAGGTTAAGTTGCTGGTCATGAGCCAATATAAATATCACATCTTGTAGAGTATTCTTATATAATAAATTAGAATGGTTTTATGGGAGCTAATTAGAGGAAAGTGTAGGAAAGGTTTGATGTTAAGTGCTTACTGCAGTTAAGGTATTCAATGCAAATTCTTACTCTGAATCTCTCATTATGTTCACACTGACAGGGCACACATTATGTTGTGGGACTCAAAGTCAAGCAGGGGCATCTCCACTGACCAGGAGTTAACCAAAAACAGTTTTGCCTCTTGCAGATCATCAGTGTAATAGTGCATAAAAGACAGATTTAATGGTTCCAACATGAAATTCTTTGTAGAATTAGCTTTCACTGCAGCTGCTGCAGGATTTTGCTGCTGGGAAATAGGGAAGAAGAATAGAACCAGAGATAATTTATTCTACCAATGTACATGTTTGTGTAAACACTGAGGAAATTACATTAGTTCAAATGCATAGAGCTGTCTACATTCAAGCCAGAGTTTTACAGTTTTGAATGAAATGATACACAACACCTTTATTTATGTAATGTGTATGAATAAGTATTAGTGATTCTGACTTAAAGTGAAGTAAGAAAAATGTCACAAATTTTGGAGCTGGCATGGTAAAAGGAAGTAACAATATACAACAGCAAAACATCAGATAGCTACATGGACAACAGAAGCACATCCTCATACATGCAAAAATTATGAATGCATTGTTAAAAATTAACATGGTGTAACTAAAGGGCACACTTTGACTACTTGCCTCATTGATATTTCTTCATTTACTGCTAATCTTCTAATTATTTATTATTACTTTCAAAAATTCCTAACATTTGATTATATAGTTACCAGTGCAGACATCACAGGTAACTTCTTAGCTTCTCTTCATCTCTGTCTTCAAGTTCTCCTCCAAGAGAACTCTTTACATTTTCATCTGAGGCCAGTATTCAAGAGTAAGGAGGAATTTGCTTGTATGCCACTGCTTTACCACAAGAAAGGTGACATTACCTGGCGTTGGTATGGGCTGCTCAGGGAAGTGGTGGAGTCACTATTCCTGGACATCTTTAAAACATATTTAGATGTGGCACTTGTGGACTTGGTTTAGTGGTGGATTTAGCAGTGCTGGGTGAACAGTTGTACTTGATGTCTAAAAGGTCTTTTCCAAGGTAAATAATTCTATAGTTCTATGACTTTTGATCTTATTCAGTGTGAATACTGCCAGCATAAGGGCCGTAAACATAAGATAACTTAAATAAAAAACTTTTGGATGTGTACAATGGGCAGAATTGTGGACTATAATGCAGAACATTGAACAAATTGCTAAATGAGTGATCTTTACTACAATTCTGGACAAAAGAAAAGGAAGTACAGCATGTCTATTAAAATATAAAAGCAGGGGAGGCGCCAGATAATTTTTTCTGTGGGAAACTGGAAGCTTGTGTATTTCCCTCTAAACTAAGTTACTCTGAACCCTTGAAGAGCAGAGAAAATCTCTGCCAGGTCAAAGCAATGGTAGGACATCAATGGTCTAGAGCAATAATTTTCTAGAGCAATAACTGATAAAAATCAAGGCTTATCATTTTCAGAATGTGGAGACCAAGATGAGAGATGATTCTGTAAGAAGTTCCTATTAGCCAGAGCTGGAGGGGCTGGATTGCATGGAGAGCAGTTGGAGATGGGTAGTACAGTGATTTTTGTTTGCCAATCTGAGTCACGGCACCAATTAATGTAGTGGGTTAAGTGCTAGCCAAATACCACTCCCCCTACTAAAATTACTCAATTTTTGCTTGAGATAAGGATTAGAAGAAGAGCAAAGTATGTTCAAAACTTTAAAGGGTATAAAGAAAGCTTTATTAACAGAATTGAAAGAAGAAGAATAAGAATCAGAATAAACTTTTAGAACACTTCTCTCCACTTCTTTCTTTCCCACTGACAACTTAAATAGACAAAACCTGGTATTTTCAGTCAGTTTACCACTTTAAAATAAATCTTTTCTTCAGTTCAGTTAGGGAGTGGAGTTTCTCCTGTCATGCTATGGAGACCTTTTCACAAGATACAATTTTTTTGTGGTTTTAATTTTCACAAATAGCAGCCACTCCTAAATCTGCAATTTTGAAGTTCCTCCCATGGTTTGATAGTCTTCCTCCAGCTACCACCATGGGTTATCTCAGCTTATTAGGGTGCAATTTTACGGATGAGCTGTTCTAGTATGAAAGCAAAAGTTCTTTTCACCTGTCTCTGGGAACAGAGGTCTTCTTCTATCCATGGCATAAGGTTTTTTAATTTCTCTGATCTCTCTCTCTGTTCATCTCTTCATTCTCCTCCCATTTGGGATTTGAATTAATATTCAAAACCAGCCAGCTGCCTTTTGGTTTTGTCAGGTCTGAAGGAAGCTGCCACAGTCCTTACAGGGAATCACTTTTGTAGTTGATGGATTTTCTCCTTAACAAAAACCAAGCTATGTTAAACCACTACAGGTGGTATGAGTAGTGTTGTCACCAAAACTGGGGGAAAAACAAGAGCTCTTCAACATTTTAATGTTAGACAGTTAAGGCATTACTGTATTATCTGGCCAGGATGTACCACAGAAATAATCTCATCCACACATAGCCTAGATCTGGAGAGAGAAGGATTTGATGATACATAGTTTTTACTAGATTTTTCAGATCTTTTGTACAGTCAAAACTCACAGAAACAGATTGGGTCAGTGTTCACTGATCCCAAGTTGCATAGTTCTTAGTATTTGGTCTCCTATTGGATCTGGATTTCTTCACTTCTGGTGTTAATTAGATCTTCATTCCTTTATTTTCTTATCAGTCTTTTCAGGTTAGGGTTAGGGGAGGAGATGTCTGCAGCACTGCCAGAGGCAGGGACTGGGGTGGATGTTTGTAGATGCCACTGATGTTCTGTTGATGCTCATGGCCTGTATCTCTTTGGGGCTGCTCCCAGTCTGTTGAAATGCTGAGCACATCAGGCCTCACCTAGAGAAACAATGTCCTGGAAAGAAGCTTCAGTTCTCTTCCCCTGGGGCAAAGATGAACACACTTGGCTAAAGCTATATAGAAACATTTTTAAACTGGTGTATTTTCCAACAGTGTGATGCAGTAAAATAAAATCAGGCTTTAGGAAGGATCCAGGCTTTCTAGAGAACTAGACATACGCTTGAATTTCAAAATTCTGATGTTTTTTCGGTGTTATTTAGACTAGAACTTTACACCACAAAATTGCTTTTCTTCCAAAATGCAAGGCTTTTTATATGCCTTAGCTTTTTTCTCAGTAGCCCTGCAGCACAACAGAATTGCCATGAATTCTGTTCTACTGTGGGAAAGAGGACATCACAGCTTTTTTGAGACCTCAGGTGGCTTTGGAAAAGGTACTTCAGTTTACAAGTATACTTAATGATTTGGCCTCACCTGCTTCATCCAGAGAGAAGATTTTGTTTATCAAAGCATTGTCAAATGCTTCATGCACATATGTAATATAAAAGACATAATTTATTGTTATCTGTATAGTACCAGAACCTATTATTGGTTGTGGTAACTCTACCAGTATCAGTGAGAAAAGGTTATTTTACCTCAGATTACTCAAGTACAAACTCTGTGACTGCTTAAATGGAGAGCTGGATGCTGTTCTTGTTGAGAGCATCTGAAATTTTCATCTGTAGATCCATGATTCAAAGAATGAAAGAACATACTACCTAGAAATAATACTCAGGGACAAGTTCCATTCATTCAGGAAGCCATTATTTATGGTTAGTGGTGTGGTGAACTTCTGCTAACTTCCAGTTGCTATGCTTTAATATATTATATAGATAAGTCATGTATGTTTATGTAGATATAGGTATATATAACTCATTAGGGTAACTAATTATGTATCAAGTATGTATAGAAGCCCAGAAAAATATTAAACACAGAAATATGGATAAAGGTAGGAATATGAGATCATCCTGCTTATTTTGTATTAGAAATCCTTCTTCTGAGCAGTTGGCTTTCTGGAAGGAAGCAAATTTTCTTACTTCTTATTTGAATTAATTGTTTTCCAAGGAACAGTTGGACAATTCTATGTTTTGTCAGGAACCACACCCTAAACAAAGTGTCCTACCTCAGTAGCAGAGTACAGTGTTTTGGAAATTTGGAGTTATTTGTTAGTTGTAATCATCTTATCAAAACCCCTGATTATGGTCTCACACCTAGATTAGAAATAATTGTCTAAAGAATTATTCTAGTAGCAAAACAGTTGCAATATAAAACTGGTATAGCTGGGAAAGAAGAGAGGTAGTCTTATTTGAACTGAATAAAATGAGATAGCTCTTAGCTCTTTATTAATAGATATAATTGTTTATGTGTATCCTTGTTTCATCAAGAGAAGATTTTTTTGTTTTCAATAAAAATTAAAAGCAAAATGATGAATTTAAAGGGATGGCAGTGTCTCAAATTTACAGGTACCTATCTCTGTACAGATACTGCAGACAACAAAAATATGATTCTTAGATAAACATAGTCAAGTGTTTTAAATTTAACAAGGATTATCCTGAAGCTACTTAGAGTTTTCAGTTTCTATGGCAAAAACTGTCAGAAAGTGACTAGTGATAAATGTTACATTGCTGATTTTCTTGAGATCTGCATGGCCCTTTTTTCCCCCTGTAATTAAAGTACAGTTGTTTTCCACAGCAACAGTCTTCCTAGAGTTTTGGAAAAGACGGAGAGCTGTATTGACTTATGATTGGGACCTCATAGACTGGGAAGATGAAGAGGTAAGAAGAAGCAGAAGTAAACATGTAAAGCCTTGCTGTCAGCATGGTAAAGTCTCAATATCAATCCATATTGTGTGTCTGTCATCTGAATTTGTCATTCAGATCATATTTGTATTTATAGTACTAGTTGCAGAATACAAAGGTATGCTTGAGATTGTACCATGATACTTTGCCTTCTGCAACTGACATTGTAATTCCAAATATAATTCTACATTTATTAAAAGTATCATTGGAAAATCTGAGTGGAAATGCTTCCCATACAGAAGACAGGAGCTACTTGTGGTGTCAGCAGAGATGCCTTTCAGTTCCATGGTTTCTTGATCTGGAAATTCCTGATTTGCATAAAAATAGGACCAAGACAGAACAAGACAGAAACTAGATTTTATATTCTTTGGAGTGGCATAGCTTATCCTTGAACATTCTGCTATTGGCATCAGCACCATAACTCATTAATAATAATTTACCTATATTGGTGATTTAATTGCAGTTTCAGTAAATAAACCTCACTTGTTTTACATCTTTCCATGGATGTGTAGATAGAGGCTGGCTTTTAATAAATGCTCTCATAACACAAAAAAGCACCATTTTAACTGGCCCTAATTTATCGGTTTTTATCACTCTTTGCAGACAGTTTAGTGTCTAAGTCAGCAATATGACCCATGATTCTTTTGTTACACCCTCACGTAGTGGGGAAGGCTCCTATGGTTTCTGTTCTTTGCTCATATCTGGCTCTGCTTCCAAGGATTTTCAGAAGAGCAAATTATTTAGGTATTTGAGTTGAAGCATTATAAAAATCATTCATATCTGTATAATGTTCTGCTTTATAGCACATGTATGTCTGATTCTTGAGAGAAATAAGTAATACAACAAATGGAATCCACCTTGTCATTCCAGGAAGAGCTGCGTCCCCAGTTTGAAGCTAAATATTCCCAAGTGGAAAGAGTAAATCCCATTACAGGAAAACCTGAACCTTTTCAGCCTTTCCCTGATAAGCTCAGTCGACTGATGGTGTCTGTCTCAGGAATATTCTTCATGGTGATGTTTAATAATATTAGAATTATTGTTTTATAATCCATCTTACTCTGATGTAAATAATAACTCAGCATGAGTGCATTCATTAAGATTAGTGGATTTACATAATATGGGCAAAACTGATTGTCTGTCTTACTGCTTGTTCAGGGATATCTTTGTTTCACAAGATGGAATATAGTTATATTATATAAGAGCAGTAAAGAAATGTTTTAACTCTTACAGTTTTTTTGTTCTCTCAAATTCTGTTCTCCAAAACAAATATCAATCTTGAAAGCACTTGTTTTATTATTTCAGTGGCTATTGTTTCAGGTGTGATTTATTTTGTTCTAATACCTCTGCTCATAAATACATTCCTGTAGATTTCACTGGTCCTCACTGCAGTGTTTGCAGTTGTGGTATATCGACTGGTGGCCATGGAGCAGTTTGCTTCTTTCAAGTGGTATTTCATCAAGAAGTATTGGCAGTTTGCAACATCTGGCACTGGAGTCTGTATCAATTTTATGATCATCATGTCACTCAACGTTGTAAGTCGTCTGTTCTTTTAAAGGAGCAATTAATTTAGAAGAGTAATTTTTAGGAGCTTACTGAGTTAGCCATGTATTAGTTATGTGCCTGCTTATTCCTGGAGCAGTTTCTGAAGCTAGTATTGCAGTGCTTTTTTCTCCTCTGATACGTTTGTTACTGTTTTTCTCTAATTCCTCCTTAATTTGTCACTACATCTTTGCTTATGTTACCAAGTTACAGGGGTACAGATTGCTGCTTTTTACATTTGTATTTTTTTAATACTACCTTTTGCAATAGATCTCTAATTGGAACCACATTATTTTCTTGACTGAGAATTTGGTTTCTGCATTGTTCTTGATTAATGACTTTGGATTCCTCCCTTTCTTACTAGAATGCAGCTGTGGTATCAGTGTTGCACAGTCCTAGAATCGCTATGATAATAGATTTTGGTATTTTTTCTGTCATGTAGCAGCACAGGTTTAATCATTTGCTCTTAAGTGGACACAAACTCTGTTCTTTCACCTGCATTATTATTTATTGTCTTTCTGTTCCCATGCAACCACAAACAGATAAAAAGGAATAATAACACAGCAAACATTGGCTTTTAATTCTCTTATGGAATTGCACTTGCTGCAATAAGAAATAATTCTTCCAATCAGAGTCCTGTAGTTATTTCTGTTATTATATATGATCACTCCACATCAAAAAACATATATTCAAGTGAACAAGCAAAGCTATCAAAAATAACTTGCTATTTATAGTAGACTCAAGGAAATATATTTCAGAGTTGGCAACTGCCTGGCGCTAAGTGTCAGTTAAAATAAAGACTAGAGATAGTCAATATGTAGAGAGAGATGTTTTCAGTACAAGGCTGATATCCTCGACCAATATCCATATTCATGCAAAGGAAAACTGTACTGTGTCAAGTCTCTTTGCCTTCTTTCAGATTACATAACTCTGTTCTTGAAATTAAAGGATAAACATCTAACTGTTGATTAAGAAAGCTGTTGATATCTGAATATGTCTCTTGATCTATTTGTTTGTATTTTATCTTTATTGTATATTTAATGTACATTTATACATTCTTATATACATTTACATGGATAAAGAGAGTGGGACTGGAGGAGTTTGACAAAGTCTATAGGAAGCTATACACATTACATAGTTTCAGCATTTCTCTCCTTGATCTGTCCAGATACCTTGGTGCTGTAGAGCAATAGAATACCATGCTTTTGATGCTTGTTTTCATTCTGGATTTGTCATCACAACAGCCAGGATGTCCTGTACTTACACCATTTCATTTCTGTTCTAGGTGTATGAAAAGGTTGCCTATCTCCTGACAGACTTAGGTATGTAGGCCTTTACTAATGGTATGTTTCTTACTGGCTGTGGCATATACCTTTATAGTGTACTCCTTTGTTTATCTTTAAAGGAGTGTTTTGAAAACTTCATCTATGAAGTACATTTCTGGCATTTCCCTAAGCAAGTGAGAAATATCACAGAAGGAAAATAAATTATTATTTCACTGAGGAAATAAAATAAAACTAAGGAATTTATTCCTATACTTCTACTTTTAATGTTTCATAGTATACATTGAAAAACAGTAATCTTATTTTGGAGCAAAAGTCAAAACATATTCTTTCTTAGCATGCTAAAGGTTTTTTTCCATTTCCCCAAAATGCCTGGGGCTTTTTTTTCATTAATTTTTAAATTGATCTTTCAGATGGAAGGGATGGGCTAAGACAAAATTAAGTTGTTCCAAATAAAAATGCGAAGTCATGAATTTTAAAGTAGCTCCAATTCTATAACATTAAAATTTTATACTGAAGCCTCTAGTCATGATTCAATCACAGACATAAAGCTTTCTAGTTGATAGAAAACAAGAAAGCAAAGACAGAATTTAAGATCTCTGGCTGTGTCAATGTGCTACTGTTAAGTGTTTCATTTTATATGCTTGCTTTTTGTTCATGTCAGAAAATGCAAGTGATCTTGTCTTGGTTAAATGCCAGCTGGCTGCTTAAATTCCACAGCTCCCTCTTTTGGTTAAAGTGTTAAACGAGGTGCTCAAAACTTTATAGTGCTTCAGGTAACAGGCAGTAGAACAGACTAGAAAAATTCAGAATTTATAGTCAACTTAACTCAAATTATTAAAATACCTTAAAGTATTTTTTCACATCAAACTTATTTCTATTCCCTTTGAAGTATTTTGTATTGTTACAGGTCACAGAATGGGAAAGAAAGTAATTAAGTGTTTAAGCAGTTTTTTTCCAAAATACGTGAAAAAAATATTTCTTGAATTAAACATAATGGAACATTAGGTGTTTCAGATAAATAGCTCATTCTTCTTGCTGGGGTGTTGTACATCAGAAAAGGACACCCTTCTGGGAATGACTTTCTATATGTAAAGCTAGTACTTTGTTTATTTCAATCCAAATTTAGTCATCATTAGACCAGAGTAGTTAAGCAGTACAAATTTTAACTGACAAATCCAGGCAGTTTAGGTTTACATATCCTTTACAATTCTTGTGCTTTAAAACTTTTACCAATGTACTATGTTCCAAGTGTGATGTGTCCATCAGAGATGGCTTTTGTAAACATTATCATCAAGTTCTAATTCAGACATGTTCTACAGACCTTAAGGAAAGATATCCAAGGCAGTTCAGACCCACAGAATACTCATAGCACTACTACACATTTCTACATTTCTTTCCAAAAGAAGCCAAGAAAGAACCTCCTTATTGAATTACAAACTGATTGGCACTCCACAAGCATTATGAAAGGGAAGTCTTGAGGATGAAGTATTTAGAAGTAGTATTTAGGAGAAGTAGATTTAGGAGAAATATTTAGAAGGAGAGAAGCTTGGATGAGAAATCAACTGGCTTTTAGTTGACTCTTTCACTTCTGCTTCTCTTGGCAACCCCCATCTATTGCTCTATTGATTCCAGGTGCTTTCAGGTTTTTTGAGGGGTTGGATTGGCTTGGTTGGTTAGTTTGGGTTTTGTTTGTTTGTTTTGGGGTTTTGCTGTTGATTGGTTGGGGTTTGTGGAGGTTTATTTTGTGTTGAGTTTTTTTCTTTAAATCAAGATACTTTTAATCTTAAGATAAAAAATTCACACTGGTTTCCAGACTTTTTTATGGAAGTGAAACAGGTATCTTTCCATAGTATTATGATTTTGAATCAAGGGACTTCTATCTTCTGTTTCCACATAGAAACAACATAGTCTGAGCTGGGGCAATGAAAATAAATCAGTTGGAACATGATGGAGCAACATGACTTAAAACCATCACTTGTTTTGTTAGTTGATCGATTTCTGAGCAAACATGCATAATTCAATTTCACATTATTTATATAATATATATTGTGTCTTTCTGAAGAGCACCCTAGAACAGAATCTGAGTGGGAGAACAGCTTTGCCTTGAAAATGTTCCTCTTCCAGTTTGTCAACTTGAACAGCTCCATCTTCTACATCGCCTTTTTTCTTGGCAGGTAAACTATCTTTGCCAATTGCACTTAAAAGAAAACTTGCACAGAACTCAAAGTCTTCACTAATTTTATAGGTTTGAAGAAAATACACTGACAGTTTGAACTGTAATGTTTAGGCACTAGTTGTTTCTGGGCATAATTAAAACACTAAATATTTCTAAAAGTATGGAAGGGTTGGACCCTTTAAATGCTTACTCGTGAAACTAGAGAGTAAAATTTTTACTTTTTTTATGGGGGTATACATGACTTTCAGAACTTCTGAAAATGCAACCCCTTCCTAGATGTGAGTCTGTATTTAGCCCTGTGTTAATAGGCTTTTGTTGTTTATTTCCCTTGAGTTTCAAGAATGCATTTCTGTAAATAGTAAATATTGTCTGGCAAATATTATACAAGAGTAGGAAGCAGAAATTCTGGCTCCAATTTTTGTGTGTATCTTTAGGTTAGAGCATGAAATACAACACAGATCTAACCTTGCTTCATCTTCAGTTCAGTTTTGTTATGGTCACACATTCCCACAGAACCTACAGAATATTTCAGGGTATCTTCTATAAGTTTTATAGTATAATTTTAGTTCAAGATTGTTGGGAAAAAAACAAGCAAAAAACCAAAAAAGCCTGGTAAAGACTGTCGGTGATAATCTGTTGCATTCAGTGGTTTATTCACCATACAGTATAAAAATTTCATTGTGTCTTTCTCTCTCCTCTGTCTATTAGCACCAGGCATGGGTTTCTTTCTCTCTTTTATAACTTCCATTGAGGTTGTCAAGAACTGGGATTTGTTTAAAAATCAAGTTTGCACTTCACATGGGCAAGCACATCCCTGTGCTGCAGCTAATTCCTATTAATTGTAATGACTTGCTTATCTTCTGAGAAGTGCATTAGGGTTTGAATATCTAAAATCTAAAAGCTAGGAATTTTATTCAGGACATAATAAAAGTTTAGGATCACTTGCAAAAGGATGTTTTTTTCTTTGTTTGCATTCTGAAACTTCCGTATCCCACAGACACCAGATTTGAGCCTGTGTGATTTATTCTGTTGATATTTCCTGAAGTCTGTGGATGTTATGAAACAACTGCTGATACAGGGTGTTGTTCCTGGAATGTCCACTGAGAAACAGAAATCTTATTTTCCAGATTTGCAGGCCGCCCAGGAAAGTACAACAAGCTTTTTAACAGATGGAGGCTGGAAGAGGTAAACAATCCTGTTCTGTGTTCCTGTGGTATTTTCATGAGAAAAGGAAATGACTGAAGTCCAGTTTAAAGATTTTATTATTGCAAGCACAGCAAATGCTAAACTCTCATTTATAGCAAAGGATAGGATACAGGAGATGGGTTTTTCCTTCTGTGCTCTCCAGTGTGCTGAGTGACTCTGCCCAAGACACACAAGTTCTTTCTGCCTCTGGCTTTGGGAAAAGCCATCATTAATAATCCCTGACCTCACAGGCACTGTGAGTCCTACAAGACTGTTATCTCCTGGTACTTAGGATTTTTGGATTGAGGACATAAATATAAAGTCATTAGCTTTTTAATCAACTTCATAAATATCTGTTAGCACAGAAAACAACATGGATCTGTTGGAATGGGTCCAGAGGAGGGCCCCAAAATGAGTTAGAGGGCTGGAGCATCTCTGCTATGAAGACAGGCTGAGTTGGAGATACTCAGCTTGGAGAAGAGGGGGCTCCAAGGAGACATTGCTGCCTTTCAGTACTTCAAGGTGCTTATGAGAAAGAAGGGGACAAACTTTTAGTAGGGCCTGTTGAGACAGGGCAAGAGTGAATGATTTTTAACTGAGAGGCTAGGTTCAGACCAGGTGTAAGGAAGAGATGTTGTTGTTGTAATAGTTGGAGTAGTAGTAGTACACTGGGACAGGTTGCCTAGAGGGGTGTTGGATGTCTTATCCCTGGAAACATTCAAAGTCAAGTTGGATGGGACTCATCTAGTTGAAAATGGACATACTTCTTGCAGGAGTTTGGACTAGATCATCTTAAGGGGTTCTTTCTGACCCAAACTAATCTATAATTCTATAGAATTCTAAAAGAAGAAAAATAATATTTTCAAAACTTAACATGTGTTAGAATTGCAACTCACCAGTATGCTGAAGTTTCCTCTTATCTCTGAAAAACTGATTTCCTCTGTTGAAACTTGGTAGCCACCAAGTAAAATACCATAACTTTCTAGTCCATTAATTGAAAAAATGGTTATGTAATTACTTAACATTTTAATATGGCAGTACACATATATTTTTAAAGTTAACATATCAGTACCAGAAATTCTGCTAGTAGATTTCTCTTTAGACTTAGATTATTGCAAATTAAATATTTTTTTGCAAATGAGTAAGTACTTATTGGTCTAAGTGAAATGGTCTGTATCATTTATCATATACCTAGCAGACATACCTTTAAATTAGGCAATGTGATCTAATATCTAACAATATGTGTAAAGGTTGTTCAGCTGAAGTCTGTTAATATTTATTTTGTTAACATTTCTGCTGATGGAGATTAGTGTTTTTCAACACATATTTTTTATTTACACACTGAAGAGAGAAAAAATTAAGAAATTCTCTAATTTTAGCTATTGATCTCTTCCACTTCATTTCAGTGTCATCCCAGTGGCTGTTTGATAGATCTGTGCTTACAAATGGGAGTTATTATGGTTTTAAAACAAATGTGGAACAACTTCATGGAACTAGGCTATCCGTAAGTTCAGATGTTAAAGTTCATTTTTAAAATAGTAAATACATGTTAGCATGATTCAGTGAGAGGGAGAAATGGTTTGGAGAATGTTTTCACTCGTTGCACCTCACATATTGTCACTTTATTCCCAAGGAAAGCATTCACTTCTGCTCAGGGTATGTTAAACATCTAAATTGTTTATGATGATGTCATTTTCCATAATACAGAGCTGTTCAGCCCCTGAAATGACTGATGAGCTAAGAGTCTTACACTTCTCTGGAATCTGTAAGAATGTGTTTCCAGTAAAATGTTGATCGTCAAATATTGATCTAATTGAAGTCTCAACCTTGAAAATATGTTAGACAGGATTTTGCTCACCTCATGCAATTGCAATTGTTCTGCACATGAGGGACTGTGTACTGTATGTTGTGGAATGAGAATTTTTGAAATTGAGAAACCTACTTCAACTGCCAGACTTCCTGTCTTCTCAGCCAAGCAGGATGTTAACTTTGTCTAGAATTTATTTTAGAACATGCTTATATTCTGTTACAGAAATAAATGTTTTGTTTTGATAAAACCATTGTTTTCAACATGGGCAACATTTGTCTATCAGTAACAAGAAAGATCAAGAGCCAAACAATAAATAAGCTTCAGAAAAAAGAGCAGCCTTTTTTATAAAACATTTACAAGAAAGTTATTTCCCATCTTTTGTCTCTTTCTCATAATATCTAGAAACAAACAGTAGTCCTTAGTTGGTGCTGGATAATATTTTTCATTTAAATTACAGTTTAATTCATGAGCTTCTATCTCCTTAATATTTATAACTAGTGTGTATGAAAAGATCTCTGCTCAGCTTTATGAAGAATAATCTTAAATACTTCCACCTTCAGCATTCAGCAACACCTTTTTAAATGCTTTTTCCTGCTTAAAGAAAATAAATATTCTGTAGGGCATCTAGATCTTTAGGTTTGTTTAAAAATATATGTATTCTACTATACAGTTTATTTTAGTATGTTCTTACTGAGTCCCACTGACTTGGTTTGTCTTTTACAGGATTGAAGATAAAGCATTATTTGCTGTTTTGTGCTCTTGCTATGTGTGATTCTTTTTCTTGTTCTTTTTTTATTTAGTCATTCACGTAAATCTTAGCAAAAAAAGTCTGCAAGCATGTTCCATATTCTGAAAAGCTTATTTGTACAATGCTGAACATGCTACATTAAAGACATGATTAAAATTATAATGCAGAATTTTGAGATCTTTTATAAATTCTTTGCATTGTATCTAAGATGGTGTTGTAAAATTTTCCATAAAATAAACTCAATAATCATCCAGGTGCTGTTCAAAATATGCCCACTTATTTCAAAACAGTACCAGAACATGTTTTTAAATCTCTGAGCAGACAGCATTTAATACTCTCTTTATCTAATAAAGTTTATTACAGAACTGGTGGTCACGACGCAAAATGAAGAGAAGAGGGCAATCAGTGGAGAATAAAATTTCTCTACCTCAGTGGGAAAAAGACTGGAATCTGCAACCTATGAATCTCCATGGCTTAATGGATGAATATTTAGAGATGGGTGAGCAAATCTGGGAGGTGCTGCATTTCTTCAGAAAGCAGGACTATGTCGCATGCTAAAAGCTTTTTTGAATTTCCAGTTTCTAACCGTGGAAATGCCTGTCTAGTTTTACAGTTTGGCTTCACCACCATCTTTGTTGCTGCCTTCCCACTGGCTCCTCTCCTGGCACTGCTCAACAACATCATAGAAATCAGGTTGGATGCATACAAGTTTGTCACACAGTGGCGGCGACCCATGCCTGCAAGGGCAACAGATATAGGTGAGAGACTAGTGCCTGTCACTGTCAGCTCTCATCCCTTTGTGCTCCCTCTTGAGAACAGCTGACTTAACCCCTGAAGTACCTACTGTGTCAGGATGGTAATGTAACTAACAGATTTCAGTGACAACTTTCCTTCTGGGCAACCAAAGGATGGTTATTTGCTTTGCTAAGAGGATTCCTCAAGTTTGTTCTCCATTTGCAATAAGGAATCATTTTAGTTTGAATATTGTAAACAGGCTAAAAGTATTTCAGGCTTCTGATTTATGGAACTCTAGGTCTAAAGTCAGTTGAATTTAGAAATTAAATAAAAGGACTGAATTGAATTTTCATTTAAATTTGAATTAAATAAGAAATATCTTTCCAGAATCTCCTGTTTGGCCTTTATAACAAAAAGTTATGGTTGTGCCTTTGTTGCTTAGCTGTGTCTTCTCAGCAGGGTGTGCCATATTGTAAGATTTCATTTGGGTCGTGGCCAGAATGTGGGGATATGGCTCAATCTTGACTAGTTTTTGTGTCTCATAACTCATTCTCAATAAGAAAGGAAAACTGTATGACTAATAATGACTTTATTATAACTAGTGTGACTTTATGTGACTTAATATGACTATAAAAACTGACTACTTTGTTGGCATTTCTCTTGTTTCTAGGTATTTGGTATGGAATTCTGGAAGGAATTGGAGTTCTGGCTGTCATCACCAATGCCTTTGTTATTGCCATTACTTCTGATTACATTCCACGTTTTGTCTATGCATACAAATATGGTCCTTGTACAGATCAAGGGTACAGACAAGAAAAGTAATTAGGATATTCTTTGTATATACATGTTTTTCAGTGGATGCACAATTTACTGTATTTCTGTGATAACATATATCAGATACATTTCTTTTACATCTGTGCAAACCTTCACAGATGTGAAGTGCCATTCCATAGAGTTTGCAAAGTAGCTAGTTATGTAAGTGGAAATTCATGTTTTCCCTTCTGAATGCAAACAAAACTAATTGTACATTGCATCATTTTTCAGATCTTTTCTAGATAAGCTTTTCTTCTTCTCTGCAGTAGGTTTATACTGTCTTCTCCCAGTACATTCTCAAACACACATATATGCTCCCAAAAATAGAGATTTACTCCTCCTGGGCTGTCACAGGAAAAGAATTTAAGGGCAAAAATAATGAGGTGGGAAAGGATGAAAAGAGACAGTATCAGAAAAAATGTTAGTGCTTAATGCACACTCCCCACAGTATCAGAAAAATGTTAGTGCTTAATGCATACTACCCATTTAAGACAGAACTATGTAATTCTATTTCTTTTTTTGCTAGTAGTGATTTGAGGTATTACAGCAAACCTGAAGATCCAGATTATAAAAGGATTCCTCATGCATCTCTTCTTAAATCTTCTTTGACTTTTAAATGTGTTTTAGTTAAGTTGCAAGAAAAACTTCAAAGAGGATAGGACTGTGGTTTTCATGCAACAGCTAAAATTCAGTCCTGCAGTCATAGAGCAATATAGTTATATGATTTTTGTAATTAATAGTAATATTTTTCCTTTAATATAGCTGTTTGGTACATATGCACTGTCCATTTTGCTGTTGGTGAAGACTCAGAAAACCTGCTATTTTTTTGTATTTGCTGCATTATTGGTGGTTGTTTCTGCAAGAATCTGATTCTGTGTTAAATTGTTCTGCTCTCTGCCTTTCCATCCATCTTTCAAAGATCAATAATTAAAAGCTCTGTAGCAACAGTTTTAGGTTTAGATCTCCCAGCAGATAAGAAGTGCTGAAAATAGACTTTTAAACAGTGCTATACCTGAAACAAATGTTAGTCTTTTTTTTTCCCAATGAACTTTGCTTCTCAGCATGAAATTTTAGAATTTTGTCCTGATTAAAGTATTATGCTCATAATATCTGATAGCAGACTATGTTTACATATAGGATGTTTATTGTATAACCACTTTATGCCTATATGGCTTTTTCTTTCAGATGCTTAAAAGGATATGTCAACAGCAGTTTATCAGTGTTTGATTTGAGTGAACTTGGGATGGGATACTCAGGATACTGTCGGTATGTTTCAGTGCTCTCACTTATTGTAATACAGGCACAGACATTAATGCAGACAGTCAATTGCTGGCAGTGCTTAAGTGCAGTGCTTCAATTGCTGGCATTCCTTGTTTGCCAATAAAAGCCTTGGAGTTCATGTTTGTTCAACACAGAAGCCTCAGGTGCAAAGAGTGCCTGGTAGGATACACTACTAACATTGGAAATCTGTGTTTGAAGCTCTTACAGGACTCTTGCAAGCAATTATCTTTCATGTCTCTATTAATTATTTAATTTAAAAGTTTTACCAGATGCCAAGAAGGGTAAAAATCCTCATTTCAATGTTGTTAAGCATTCTGAAGTCAATTAATTAAGATACAGAATTGAAATTTTTGTTATTGAAATTTCTGTTACCTCTCTAACCCAGGCTGAGAGTGCAAACAATTATGCAAGATGAATACAAGAAATTCAGCATAAAAATTAAATATTACATGAGTGCACTCCTGTTTTCAGACTTAGTTTTGCAGTGAGTGTTAGTTTGAATTGGAATCATATTTCATTTATGCAAGCTTTGTCTGGAGAATCTCAAATGCTTATAAGCAAAGACAAGAATCAATTTAGAATCAACATACGTAACACTCCAGCTTTGTAACAGAAAAAGAAACTGTTCTGGATTTTTGGAAGCAAAAATTGCTTTCTCATAAACAGCTTTATTTAATAGTCTATATTCTGGGCAATTGCTCTCCCTTTCTGTTTAATTCCTCTTGAAGTCTACTTTCACTGTAATTTCTCTCCTTTTAGGCAGATCTGGGATGAATTAGAGACCACTTGACCATGTCTAGGTTTTTGAGCACAGGGTAACTTACTGGGTTTCTTTTTGCTTTGCAGGTATAGAGACTACAGAGCCCCACCATGGAGTTCAACTCCCTATGAATTCACTTTGCAGTTTTGGCATGTCCTGGCAGCACGGCTGGCCTTCATAATAGTGTTTGAGGTTAGTTATGGCAGGAAGCAATTCTTTCTACCTCTTAAAAGTCTGAGTTGATTCTTTACTGTAGTCTTATGAGTAAATTGTCATTAATCAATTGTTCAAGAGGAGGAAAAACATTGTCTTCCCCAAACTGTTGTCTGTCAGCTGCTTCAAACAGAATTGACAGAGCATGCACTTAGTGTAGAGCCCCTCTAAAATCATATTTCTTTAACAGTCATCTTATCCATCATGTTGGTTCCTTGCCCAATCTTCCCTGTTTTATTGAAAAGAAGAAATGCAAGTTTTGTGTATATTAGGCACAGTTTTTGCAAGGTAGAATCTGTGTCAGGAGAATGATACATGATTATAGCCTAATATAGAAGTAGAAACATATATACTAAGTTCAAAGAACATATTGCATGCTACCCAGGAATCTGATTACTTGTTTCCATTATAAGCCCTGAACAAAGACTGCTTGAATCTCAGTTCCAGTTTTGCCATAGACTTTTAGGCTCTCAAATGTACTCCTACAAAGGAATATTTATTGATACATTAAGCAATTATTTTTGTTTTTCTTTTCAGCACCTTGTTTTTGGAATAAAGTCTTTCATTGCCTACCTAATTCCAGACATACCCAAAGACTTGTGTGACAGAATGAGAAGAGAGAAATACTTAGTCCAGGAAATGATGTATGAGGCTGAACTGGAACATTTGCAAAGAGAAAGGAAAAAGAATGGGAAACAGTATCACCATGAATGGCCTTAGTCACTGTCATGCTACAACGAAAACAGCGTTTGAAATTGGAGAGTGAAGTTACAAAATGAAGTCAGTCTGGCATCAGTGTGAGATTTGGTGGTGGTGTATATATGTTCCTGCTAGGCAGTACAGTTGCATACTTTGGTGGGCACTGAAAAATGGATGTTTCCCAGGAAAAGCCATACCTGTAACTGGTCTGTGACGTGCTCCAATGACAATTGGCTTTCAGAAATGTGCAGACAGATTAAAAATCTGGACACTGTTTTAAAAAAATGCAATGGGTTTTCATGCTGTTTATGAAGATACTATAAGCATGACAAAAACAGAAAATTACATGTGAACCCATAGAGTAAGGGCATGACTAAAACAAATTTTACATGATATTGACTACTTCTACAGCTTCTGATTGCTCAGCTGCATTTGTTAATGCCTCTAAAAAAAGAGAAGTTGTTGCCTTTGTGGCCATGACTTGATCTTTCAGGCTTACTGTTTTGTCAGGTTTAGTCTCTTGTTGAGATTGTGGATGTGGTCCTACCCTAAAAAAAGGGGTCTGTGGCTGCTAAATATATACTATGCAGTTTAAGATTTGCACATCAGTATCATTAGTTTATCCATCTAGTTGAAAACCAAAAAGTCCAAATTCAGAAAGAAAACAGCAACACTAGGAGAACGTAATTTTCTGTTTGAAAATTACACAGCTGTTGAGTTGTCTTTCCCCTTTTGTGTGTGGAAAGGCCATCTCCACATCCTTCCAGGATGGAAGAAGGGTCATTTTCATGCTAACTATGTTGCTGTTCCTCTTGATCTGTCTGGGCAATGACTCCATGACTTCACAGAATGCTGACTTGAAAAACTCCCATGCAGTGCAAATGACTTCCTCTTCAAAATACAATTATATCTTTATAGTATGCAAGCTTCTGCAGATATATATGAGACATGCAGTATAACATTGTGGCTTGCTTGTTCAGGGAAGGAGAAGAAGAGCAATTTGTAACAATGTTCTTCTTGTTGTAATAGCAAATGTTGCATTAATGTACACTTTTTTATTGGCCTAAATATGTCATAGCACTGGAGCTGGATACAGGCAAATATGTATACAGGTTGTATATAAGTGCATACACACAAGCTGGTTATTCTTAGATTTAGTAGTAGTAGTTGTAGTAGTACTTTGCCTTCTTACACCTTGGGGGGGATTTTTTTGATAAAATCACTAAAAAAGTAGATGTTCATTGAAGTATCAAATTTCAGTTTTTGTGTGCAAACAGCATACTGCAGCATTGCTTGTGGTTAATAGTCACATTTTGGTGATGAAATGGTCTGTTACTAATATTTCATAATACAAGTACTTAATGTTCAAACAAGTTTGAAGGGATACCATGCAGGGAAGGGAGTGGATAAACAGAGTTACGGTTTTTATGTTTTCTACTGTACAATTTTAAATAATGCTTCTCTATATTGGATGAGAAAAATCTAAAAACAGACTCAGCAATGCACAGTAACTACAAAGTTACAAATTTTGACATTATTTTTAGGGATAAAGCTGCCCCAAAATCACTGCTGACAGATATGAAAAGACCTGAATTTTTGCTATTTACACTATCCTGTTGAATTAAAAAGTGTGGTTCCAGTATTCACTTGCATTTATTAGCACAATAATTGTATTTTATTTCATTGAAATTAATTTCAAGAGTCAAGAACCCATCAAAATGGATAAATAGGATGTGTTGTATCAGCCTAACATCAGACTTTTAAGTTCTTCAGTTGTTGTACCACATTCTTGAGATTTCTTGGTTCATTTCAGCTCTCTTAACTGACAAGGCACTTATGGGAGTATCTATAGTACTGCATGAAAGGATGAAAGAAATTTGAAGGTCTGGTCCAATCATATACATTACCCATTCGTTCTGTGATAAAGGGCTGATGGAACTCAGCTTGCCATATTTTGGAAAGGCTGTTTTGATCCTTCATATTCTGGTTGTGCATTAAGTTCCTCAGGAGTCATTATCAGGAAAAAATTACTGCACTCTCCTCAGTGCTAATAGACTCATAAGGTTAGATTTAAGTTATTGTCTCTCTGTCTCATTGTATGGATTGTCAAGCACTGTTTGAGAGCATTAACCCTGTGTCACAGTTTTTGTTTCTGTGCCACCTAGTGATAATATTTCAGTGCTTAAGAAGATCCCAGATGAGCTCTTTTTAATATTTTCCTCTAAAAACAAAATGTTTTTGCTGGCCCAAGTTATAAAGATACAAGGTAAAATCAGGCAAAAATCAGAATTACTATTTTATACTTTCTTCTTTCAGCTATTGATATTGGCACATGTCAATACATACCTAGGCAAATTCCAATCTGACTTGAAAAGCTACATTAAAAAATCTTTTTGTATTTGATGTTTACATATATATATATATTCATATATATTATGAATTTTTTTCAGCACTGGAATATAGATGTATATGAAAGATGAGTAAGTAGATCTGACATGGTGCATTTTATGCACTGGAAAAGCACAAGAAATTTGAAGGAACACTCTGTGTGTCCTTTACTTTTGGAGGACATCCACAATGTGTAAAGGTCTTGCCACTGTCTAGCCATTTGCTTAAGCTGAGAAACGTTTTTGCTAGACTTTGCTTAGTATGCTGTTTTCATTGACTGCACGTTATTTTCCTAAAGAATAAGGCACACACTGTCCTCAGGAATAATGTATTTTTTGAATGGTGAATGATCTTTTCATATTCTAAATATTGTCTTTTCAAACAAATGACTAGTATGACTAGACTGTGCATGCAGGCTGCATTTGTGAAATTTGATAAAGCTTTAGAACCTCAATTTGTGTAAAAATGCTTTAGATCATTGCAGATCTAATCTTTGAAAACTTTGCTCTATGCATGCGCCCTTAGAGAGAATGCATGGGCATCTAGATTTTTTTATATTAAAAATACTTGTTCAAAATGTGTTACTTAACCAAATTATGTGTCTAGCTTCAGACAAAAGAAATGTCCATTTCAGAAATGGCACAAAGTCCAGATGCATTATATACACCTCATTTCTTACGACTTTTTATTCTAAATTTGTGCCTAATGTGTGAGATCTGAACTTTGGTGAATAAAAAAAGCTTTATTTGCCATCCTAATGAGAAGTTCCCTGAATTTTGTCTCTACAAAGAGGGAGGCATTAAGAGTGTTCCCAACTAAGAGCTAAGGCTTGTCTGATTGTTGAGCTTGGTCTCCCACAGTGCCCTGGTTGAGCATCCTTCAGTGGATATTTGGAACAAGGCAAACCTCAGGATGAGTTTGGTGAAGCCTTTGAAACTGTCACCCATGGCATTCTCCTGGAGAAGGTGGCAGCAGGTGCACTCTCAGCTGGATTACAGCTGGATTAGGCTGCCATGCCTAGAGGGTGGCAGTGAATGCTGTTTATCTAGTTGGTGGCTGGTGTGGCTCCCCAAGTCTCAGTATTTGGGCCAGTTCTGTTCAGTGTCTTTATCAGTGATCTGAACAAGGGGATCAAGGGCATCCTTAATGAGTTTACAGCCAACACTAGGTTGGGTGAGAGTGTTGATCTGCTGGAGGGCAGGAGGGCTCTGCAGAGGGATATTGGACCAATGGGCCATGGTGGAATGTTCTGTATGGCAAAGTGCCAAGTCTTGTGCCTGGATCAGGCTGGGGGCAGAATGGAAAGCTGCCCTGCAGAAAAGGAGGTGCTGGTCAACAGCAGCTGAACGTGAGCCAGCATCTGCAAAAAAAACCTGCAGCATCCTGTCCTGTGTCAGAAATGGTGTGGCCAGCAGGACCAGGGAAGTGATTGCCCATCTGTACTCTGGAGGCCACACACTGAGACCTGTGTCCAGTTCTGGGCCCCTCAATTCCAGGCAGGCACTGGGGTGCTGGAGCATGTCCAGAGAAGGGCAGTGAGGCTGGTGAGGCAGCTGGAGAGATTCAGTCATGGGAGGAGTGGCTGGAGGAGCTGTGGTTGTTCAGTTAGATGAGGAGGCTCAGAGGAGTCCTGCCCATGCCCCACAACTACCTGAAAAGAGATTATAGCAAGGTGGGAGTCAGCCTCTTCCACCAGGCAACTAGTGACAAGACAAGGGAACATCATCCCAGGCTTCACACAGTAAGGTCCAGGTTGGACAGCAGGAAGAATTTTTTCATTGAAGGCATTGAAATGGGCTGCCCTGAGAGGTGGCAGAGTCATCATTCTTGGAAGTGTTCAAGAAATGACTGGACGTTGCTCTTACTGTTGAGATTTATTTGTGTGGTGATATTTGGTCAAAGATTGGACCTGATAATTTTGGAGGTGTTTTCCAACATTAATGATTCATTTCTTTCCTAGCCCTTTTCATTAAAGGATTTATAGAGAAAATGATGACAGGGCTAAAATTTCAACAGTGATGGTAGATAATAAGTGATCTTTTGGTTTTTAGTTAGATGTTTCTTTGGAAGTACATATCTTCACTAGCATGAAATACACATCAGCTGTGGCTGTGCCCTTTTCCAGCAACAACTTTTCATAAATTGTGTTCTGAGGCATAGTTAGGCTCAATTGTGTCCTGTGGAAAGCTCAGAAGGAAAATGTCTAGACAGACTAGTAAAAATAGGTTAGTAGATAAATACCTTAGTGGAAAAATTAAAATTTTCCAGAAGTTTCCTTCATAAAAAAAGTTCTGCAGAAGGAAAAAATATCTTGGGAAACATAGTTTCAGGGTGACTGTTAATATGGGGAAAGGCAAGAGTTTTGGTGGTGTTTTATTCTTAATGTGCCATTAAGATGATCAGTCTAATCATATGCATAATGTACATCTGCTCTTTCCTTGCTGCTGACTCCTCCACTGCAAACTCCAAATGGGAGTGTAGCCAGAGAGAATTTCTGGAGCCATGGAATCCATTGGAGTTACCTGCCATGTCCTACATGGCACTGTGGGGCTTGGCAAACTTATCTATTATGTCACAGTTGGAGGCAAATTTGCATAGTTAGCCTGTAAATGTCACCAATTTTCATTAAAAATATTATAAACTAGATTTTTATTACATACTGGCCTTATAAAACCAATTTTATACAAACAGCTACTTATGAATGCAATAAAAATGATGGAAAATAAAAAAAAGAAATCACATTTTCTATTTAGTTTCTATTTCTATTAAGAAATGGACAGAGATAAAAATTGAGGTATCAGTATTCACTTAAAATACAGTAGCACTTCCAGAAGCATTATATTTGTTTTGAATCCTCATAAAGTGCTGAGGTTGCTTGTTTGGGGGCAAAGTTGAAACAAATATAAGGGTAGCACTTCATAATAATTATTTGATGTTAAGACTGATTCTAGAATTCAAACAGAAGCCTACTTCCAGGCAGACCTGTTATTTTGTTCCAATGCATACTTTGTCTCACTAAAATGCATACTGTGGCACTTTTTGGAAGTGTTTAAGTGAATTCTAACCTATATTCCTGTAGTGGAAAATCTAGTAGCTTAAAAAATTCCCAGAGTCTTTTCATATTCAACCTCAGGCTTGCAAAACCCATGTTCTTCTGAAGTAAAATTCAGCAACCAGCACGTGGAGGGTGAGAAGGAGCAGAAGGCAGCAAAGGGCTCATGTTCACTCCAGCAAGTTTTGCTCCAGAATTGCAGCAGGCTCTGAAAAATAAGGGTTTGAGGATGAAGCATGGGGAGAGGCCTCCTGATTTTTTTTTTTTTTTTTTTCTCCTTTGGCTCATTCTTTACTTGTCCTCAGTGTTTTATTTTATTCCAGGTGACAGTCCAATTTCCAGGGCAATTCTGTAAAAGCAGATTTTTTTACAGGCTGTTTTTGGATGTCCCTTACTGAGATGCCAAAGCAGAAAGTGAACAAACACTCATCTGTCTGGTGCTTTTTACAAACCTGTATGCATTGATGGGATGAAGTGGTGTGAGACAGTATGGGGTACCTCTGCCTGTGCCATTTCTGTCCTTTCAGTCACTTCTTCAAGCACCACAGTTTCTTCTCCTTGTGTCCCCTCCTACACGTGCATCCCAAATACCCTGCCCAGTTGTATAATTTTTAAATTTCTATAATGGATTAGTTTTGACAATTTTTATCTAACATTGCCATTACAAGCATATTTCCTAGAAATTTGGATTGTCATAACCTTGGCATAACCATATTAGCACAATGTTAGCACAGCAGCACAAAGTTCTAATGGCACAACAAGGAGCAGTAGGGAAATCACTTCACTATTCCATGGTATATAGGAACTTCTAAAATCCAGGACTGGGATTTAGTCATGAAATGTTTATGGTGTATTCCCTCTTCACTGCATTCAAAATGACCTTGTGTTAGTTCTGTTGGCTCATTCTATATTCTTGATACAACCTCTGTATTGCTAGTTGTTCTCTGTAGTTTACATTCTTATTGACATGAGCTACTTGCTAGGATGCAACAGGGTGAGAAATTAGGATTAAACCCAATGGAGTCTCAAGCTAGTGAGATTTTAACCACTGAGAACATGATGATTGTTCTGTTAATAATGAAAAAAAAATCAGATCACATTTTCTTTTCATGTTCCATTTAAATGACCTGGAGTTTGGTATTGAAAAATCTTCCAAACTGTTGGCTCTAATTTTTACCTAGAGTAGTATCACTGAAATTTCAGTTCTTTGAAATAATCTCATGTAAAATCTGACTGAATAAGATACTTCAGTCATTTTATTACTCCAATAGTCCTGGCTAACTTGCAATATCGTGATCATAAGAGATTTCTTAAAATGTGTATATATTTGAAATTTGTGTAATGTTTAAATACAACTTGATTTCTAAGTAAGGAGTAAGAATAAAATTTCAGCTATTTTTTCTACTCATAAATCTGCACTTTGTAAGTAACATTTAAAACAAGTTTACAGTATCAGAGAGCGTTTTGGAGAAATTTACTTTTCTGTGCAAAAGCTATTTCCTCCAGCATGTCAGCTTTCAGTTTCTTTTGTGTTTTAGGATTGCTTTTACAAGCAGCTATGTACCCCAGAAATAAAAGAATTCACTGAGAAAAAAAGTCGTAAATCTGATTAACTATTGTAAGACACTTTTGGCATAAATTTGTCTTTGGGATGGTGTTTACTTTATCAAGGTTTACATATACAAATGCAACTACTTGCTGTATCATGCACATTTGATTATTACTTTTTTTTCAGTAATAAACTTGGATATCTTTGAAAAAGGCTGTGAGCTTTATTATTCCAAATATTCAGAGATAATTAAAAGCAGTTGTATACTCACTTGAAAAGTGGGTGGCAGTTGTGTACTTGAAAATTGAGTGCTCATGAGCATTCAAACCATAGTCTTGTAAGAAAGTAATTTCAGGGTCATACTTGACTCAGGCATTTTTAACAATTATTCAATTATTTTGGCCTCAAGGCTCAGCTAGACTGAGTTTTCAAATTTTCAGTTATTTATGTTGTAATGCTTTCACTAGTGACTAACAATTTCTTAAATTTAAACTCTTCTAGTTTCTTCTAATCTCAGTTTTTCAGCCAAAGTGGACATGCTGGATCTGCCTCTGGAAAGATCAATGGCTGAGGATGTAGAGGAAATGAGAAGATAACTAAACAACACTGGCATGAATATTTTAACAGGATGAGAATTTCTCTGAGATCCAGTTTTGCTAGGACTTACCCTTAAATCTTGCTAGAAGACTGAATAATGAACTACTGATTTTAGCCATCATAAGTTGTCATGTATGATCCACATGTTGGAATTAGTGTAACCCTCTGGCTGGCTCCATTACAAATACAGAAAACACTTGAGTTTTAGTTGTAACAAAACTAGTCTGGAAATAGTTGAAGAAAAATCCTTCAGTATATTTCTTCAGTAGCATTTGGAGAGAATGCAGTTCTAGCCAACCTAACTCACCTTCTCTTGACATTAAATGGATAAATTAGGATTCTCTTTTGTGGTGAATGACTTGAAAAGATGTTAAGTCTGTGGTGCATCCAATGCTGCCAGACTTGTGAAATGCATGCAGAGCATAATGATGCTGCTTTGAGTTCCTTCAGAAATATTCAGAGACTTTGTTGTCTTCAGAGTTACAGATCTCTGAATCAGATATGCTCCAGCTATGACTGGAGAGGGTTTTATCATTCTCCATCTGACTATATAGCTTCATATTGGTGTTTTGAACCACTTTCACTCAGGAATTGCTTTACAGCCTTATGCATGGTAGTTAGACTTCCTTAATACAAGCTGATGAGTAAGGAATGCAGCCATGAGATACAAATGATGCAGTAGTATTCACTGAGTTTCCATCTTTGCCTTGCTAACAGTCCCAGGTATGGAAGCAGGAAGGGGAGGCATGCCAGATGAGACAGCAAGCAGCCAGTCAGCCTCAGCTGTAAATTTTAATGAGATTATAAAAGCAGTGTAAAAAGGATTAACACAAATACTGACTTAATTCTCAGTTTCTTGACAAACTGTTTTGTGCAAGCAAGGGAGTATCATTTACAGACTGCTATTTCTGTTCTCTGATTAAAATCCCAGGACCACTTCCAGGGGTAGGGCATGGACACAGAGGAAGTTACTTCAAGGATGAGACTGACATACATCTACATCATAAAGATGATCACTGATAAAGCAAAAGCAATGTTGGGGCTCTTCAAAGACATACAAGAGAAATGTTTCAGCTGGGTCCATGAGTCATCTTTGATATTTTCATTTAATCTTTTTCATTCAATTGTGAATTTTGTTTAAAATCAAATGTATTTATCAAAAAAGTGTATCCAGAGTTTTATCAAGATGAGAGGTTGACTTTTATTTACAAACAGCAAGTTTTAGAAGAAATGTTTCACTGAAAAAGAGCACTGAGTGGGCTCTGCTTCCAAGATACTGTACCAGACAGATTATTTTTCCTTTTTATGTGTCTTTTTTTTCAAAAATCAGCATGAATTATCAATTAAGAGGCATGATCATCATTAAATATTGGTTTGTTTTCTTTATTGCATGAAAGTGGATCCTTTTGAGCTGAAAACTAACACAGATGAAGAACTATCCTGAATTCGAAGTAAAATTTGTTACTCTGTCCTGTGGCTTTTACAATGAGAAGTTGCAAAGAAAACTTAAATTCCCCAGAGGAAGCAAACACTGTTATCTGGGTGACTGAAAGACCAGTCTGGTCTGTACAAGGTTCCTTTTTGCAATACCTGGGTGTAGGCTCAGCCTGATCTCTCCTCTCTCTCTCCATCAGAGGGCAGCTCACAGACTCAGCTTAGTGACATCTCTCACAAACTTCTCTGAAGTCTTGATTCATTTCAAGTTCACCTTTGCACATTCCCTTCAACCAGGAGTTGCTGAAGAGAGCATGGGATGCAGATGTACTGCAGCTGCATCTGAGTGGGGGCTTCCACAACAAAATTCATGAAGCATTTCTTCTGAAAGAGAGGTGCTTCCAAAACCCAGTTTGGATTGTCTGATCATTTCCCAGGTCTGCCAAGAAATTCATAAATAAAAATCTGGCTTTTATTGCTATAGAGAGCAATTGCTCCCTCTTGGTCATCTACAAGCTGGTAAATGCAGTAAAAGAAGTTATTAATTTCTAAAGCTGAAGAACTAAAGTTTGATTAAACATCCATGTCCCTCAGCTTCTAGAGGAAAGATTCTCTGCTTATATTTGTATATGAATTTTCCTCAGAATTGTAACCACGGATCTGGTGATTATTTTCTTTGTTGGTGTTATTCTTGGAGGTGTAATCTGTTCTGGTTTTATTTGCAGCAACTTTAGGCAGTTTTATCTCAAAGTCCATCTGAAAGAAAAAGAAAGAAAACACCCTTGTAGGTTGAAGCCTGTATTCACTGCCTTTTCCCTTTGACTAAAGGAAAGTTGTTAAAACAATTTAAAAAGCACAAGGAGAAGGGTGTTCATTCTGTATGCCTGTTTAATGAGCTACAAAACCTTGGGACACCTGGAGGCTTTGGAGGAGGTGGAAAGGAGCAGCTCAGATGCTGCTGAGTGCAGCATCTCTGGTGCTGCTCTGAGGGCAGGAGCTCAGAGCTCTGCTGGTGGGGATGGCAGCAGCCTGAGAGCTCCATGAGCTTATGAGCTCTAAAGCCTTTTCCTCTGAGCTTGCTGGAAGGCTATCAGCAAGCTAAAGCATTCCAGTAAGCTCAGAGAAAAAGAATTTAGAACCCATATGCTCATGAAGCTTGCTGAACTATCTGCACTGTCTAGAGTGTAAAGTGCAGTTTTGTCCCTCCTCGGCTGCTGGAGCAGGGAGGGCAGGACAGAGCTCCTGCCTTTCCCGGGGGCTGCTTGTTTTTGGAGAGCCTGAGTCCTTCTATTTGATGGAAATGGGAAAAATAGGTAACTTATTACTGGCCAGGGTTTGGCTGATGTCATTTCCAGCCCGTGGTGCTTGTGCAGCATCCCTCTCCTGAGCTCACAGCAGCTGTTGGAAGCTGGCTAGCTCTCTGCTCAGCACTTGCCATCACACAGGCACACACTCGTGTTCCCCCTGCTCCTGGCCAGGCAGGGCTGAGCTGGTGGGGTCAGAACTCACCTCCAGGCTGTCATGCTGCACCCCACACCACAGCAGCATTCTGAGCCTTTTGGACCAAAAGCAGAATGGGTTGCAGACTGGCTTAATTAATACTGGTGGGATGTCTTCTCCTTTACTGGGTCCTGCAAAAAGAAAATAATAATAATGATAAGTGTGTCTATGAAGAGCTGGGTATGAGCCTTGGGAGCCTCAGATCATGAGGTGGGGGAGTAGGATCAGAGCCCACTTGTTGCATTTGGGGCTGTAGGAGTGGGGAAAAGGATAATGCAACATAGTTCTTTGTGTAATGGAGAAGCAAAAGAGAGCTTTATTTAAAGAAACACTACAGTTATGTAGGGTAGTACATGCAAAACCAAATAGAAAAGGCTCATTGGTCCAAGAAGGAAACATCTCTTTGAAAACATACTTTCTGCAAAGCAACACATCTCTCACGTCTCCAGCAGGTGTTTAATCATTGTTATAATTTCATTGAGCAGGCTGAGCAGGCTCCAAGGCTGCTGAAGCAGTATCCTAACAACAACTGCCCTCTTCTGAGTCTGTGTCTTAAGTCACCTACTGGACTTCTTAAAAGCTTTTTTAACAGCTGAGTCAGCTTAACAAAACATGTGCCCTCTTCTGAGTCTGTGTCTTATCTCACCTATATCTATATCTATATCTATATCTATATCTATATCTATATCTATACCATCTATGTCTATGTCTATGTCTATCTATATCTATATCTATACCATCTATATCTATATCTATATCTATATCTATACCATCTATATCTATATCTATATCTAATCTATATCTATATCTATATCTAATGTATATGCATGTTTAGAACACCAACCTGTTATGAAGCTTATCAGCAGCCCTGTGATGGCACAGCCCATGCAGCCAATGGCACTGAAGTACAGGTAGGACAGGGAGTACCAGGTGTCTGCCAGCAGAGGCCTGTGAGGAGGTGACAAAAGCAGAGAGTGATAAACAGCAGCTGCATTTAAGTTGTTGGCTGACTGTGGCAGCAAAATGCTTCAGCTCTGTGTCAGCTGTCACCAGTCTGCACTCCCAGCCTGGTCTGGGGGTGCTGCCTGCACCCAGCTGCAGGCTGGGGTGGCACATGAGGCAAAACACAGGCTGGGGGTAAAAACAAGAAAAGTACCTCTCTGGGGCCACCGTGGGAGCTGGTGTCACCAGTGCCTCCGTGCTGTTGGCCAGTGTGCAGTTGAGGGTAGACAGCTGCAGAGGGATGGACTTGGTTGGGGGTGCAGGGTAAATGAAAGAGCCAGTGCCAGTCCAAAAAGCCAAGCTGATCCCAGCCAAGAGGCCTCCGAGAGCACCCTTGGGAAGTATAGAAAGATACTGCTAAAGGTGACACTTGGAAAGTGCTTTTCTGTGAGTTAGGCAGGAGTAGGTAATGATGGGTTATGGTGTAAATAAATTCTGTTCTCTCCCAGCTAAGGTATAAAACATGGTGTTTTAGTGCCCTCTATTTATAAAAATTGAAGCAAAAGTGTGATTAAAGCTGTGGTACAGGTTTTAGTTTTACTTCTGCTAACCTTGATGGGAATCCTGATGGGGCAATATGGAACGAGCTCTTGTTGTGTTTTGAGTGAAAGAATGAAGGCAAAGCTTTTGAAATCACTCTGTGCATCCCAAGGCTGGGGCAGGTATTGAATAAATTTTTCTTCTTAATGAAACTCAGAAACAAAAAAAAAAAATTAAGAAAACTCTCATGTGAATCAAATCACCAATTATTCCACTGTTGCATGCACTTAAATCCAGCAGGATAAATTTAGATATGGAAAAGGCATATATAAATAGATCTTAGATCCTCAGGCACTGCATCTGAAAAGCAGCCCAAAGACCCAAATAGTTTTCAAAATGGAGTTTTAACCAAAAAACACCGAGAGATTTTCTTTTAGATCAGGATTTTTGCTTCCTTACCTTCCAGTTAGCACAGGGAAACACAATTCCCAGAGTAAATAATCCCAGCATTGGCCCCCCACACATCCCGTGGATGGAGAGGGAAGCCTGTGGGTGCAGAGAAGAAAGAGCAGTTCAGGGCAGCAGCTGAGGGGAAGCATGCCTAATTCTGATTTTGGTCTGCAATTTTCAGTGGGAAAATGGTGAGGGAGAAGGGATAAGGAGTGATTTCAGGGCCCAGTTAAAGAAGGAATCACACTCAACATTGTTTCCTAGCTGTGAATCAATAGTGAAGGACTTAGGGGATTTTTTTTTCCTACTTTTTCCTCTCAGCAAAATGTCCACAGAAATGGTTTAGGTGATTTAGCAGCCATCAGAGCTGGCAGCATTATTTGCTCAGTCCATTTCCTGTTAATTCCTGTTCCATTAATTGCATTTCAGAAGGAAGAAGTACCTGCACGACTCCTCCCAGCAGCGATGCTGCTGCAGCCATGGAGGTGCACAGGACACCATACAACACACCTGGGAAAGACAAGGAGCAAGGCTCTCAGAGCTGGCTGGCAGCACTGGTGCTCAGAGATGGTTTCTGGCTCAGCAGTGTCTGAGATGACCAGGCAGCATGGAGGAATTTCCACTTCTTATTGGGGTGTTCAGAGTGGACCATCACCCACCCAGAGGTGTCTTGTGTGAAGTCTCATTGGGTTTTTGTTGGTTGATATTTCTTACAAAGTAGAACAGTGGCAATGAAATTAATTCAGAAGTTATGCCTCATGTAGAAATGTTTCTGTTGCCTTTAAATATCACTTTCAAACTAATCTAATGAATGAGTTGAGAAATTATAAAACAGCATGGCTTTCTTCCCTTGACACCAGTTTTAACTTCATGGTAGGTGAAATTCTGTATGCAGGCTGTCTTGAGTAAAGCCAACCAAAACTTCTATGCTAGCACACCTTGGTTTCAGATGTAAAAACTATCTTTCTAGGTCCAGAGTGAAAAAACTAAGTAGTAAGCAGAAAAACAAGAATGGAGATTAGAAGCAGTTACAGAAATAAAAAATATATGGGTTTGGCTCTTTCATGATATTTACAAACTTTAACAGAATTCTTATGGTATTATTATGATATTCATAAAAGGGTTATGATCTTACTGCAATAATTGTAACAAATATCCTAAAAATTATAATAATGTTGGATACTTGATAAGCTAATAACGTTTTGTAGGTTTTTTTACCTTTTTGTTTTCATACTTTTTCTTTGAAAAGCATAATAACCTGCCTGTGTAATAATCTAAGTTTGAATAGAAATTACTGCATTATTCTAAATAAATACTATTATAATGCGGTAATAACTACATTAATATTCTTTCTGTGTTATGAAGAGTGTTTTCCAACATTTTCAGTAAACCAAACTTTTCCAATGATTTTGAGTAGTGGCTGTTAATGCTAGTCTGTATTTTTTTCTCTGCCATTTGATGCTGATAACGCTGCTGAAGCATCAGGCTGATGTTCACCTTGAGGGTTTATAAAGTGTTACATTCCTGTGGAGGTTTTCAAAACACAAATGTTTCTGGGGGAGTCTCTCTATGCAATGCTAAAGAAATGGTCTTATTAGAGTACCCACATAAACCTTTGCTGATCCATGTGCTCATCTTCTCAGAGAGATTTGGGAAACCTTTCTTGATCAAGTCTTCAAAGGTAACAGTTGCTAAAGCATTGATGCTGGCAGCTACTGTGCTGTACAAAGGGAGAAGAATTGTATGTTAATAGGAATCAATATAATCTGAAATCAAATTGTACTTGTAAAAAATGCTTCCTCTTTCTCAGCATTAGAACTACAGAGCTATGATTCATAGTATTTTTTATATGTGCTACTTTAAATGGGGAGGTTTCTGCTACCTCTGCAATTGCTGGGGGCTCTGCTTTGTGCTGGCATGGAATAAGATAGAAACACATCCTAACTGACCATTCA
Organism: Muscicapa striata striata; assembly: GCA_030060385.1. NCBI lineage: Eukaryota > Metazoa > Chordata > Aves > Passeriformes > Muscicapidae > Muscicapa > Muscicapa striata. The sequence goes on along the minus strand of JAREIS010000547.1, from coordinate 44,448 downwards.
ATCTACAAGTGTGCAAAGACCTTAAATATAGGCATGTTCCAGAATTAAAACTTTACTCCCTTAGGAACTGAAGGATGTGCAAGTCACCACTAGTGCCACCCTTGTCTCCTGTGAATGGCCCAAATCTTTTATCTTGGTGAGTGAGACTATCTTTGGTGAACACAGTTCAGATAGACTTGCTGAAAACTTTTATACCCCTGACTGTGATAGTGGCAGTTAACTTAAGTAAAGACAATTTCACCATGAGCAGCTCCCAAGAGTATTTTGGGAAGTTAAACTCAGTTTTTCTATACTTCGTCTCTACTGATAACATTATTCTAAAATGTATTTGGGATAAAAAGATACTGGAGATGTGGAGTTAGACTTTATGATAAAAATAATCATAGAGTAATTTAGGTTGGAAAACATCTCTAAGATCATAAAGTCCAACTGTTTACCCAGCATGGTCAAGTCCTTCACTAAAGCAGGTCCCTAAGTGCCACATCCACATGACTTTTAAATACCTCCAGGTATTTATAACATAATTCAATAAAGAACTACTGGTCCTAGAATGATCTAAGAAAAAAAGCTGGGCTTTTCTTAGGGTTTCATATTTTGACCTCATTCTGGATCCTCAAGAAATTATTGTAAACAGCTAAAAAGCCAATTCAGATCCACAAACCTTAGTGTTCCACTGAATGCACAGGCAACAAACAGTCCTGGGACTCCTGGCATCGAGGAAAAAATGTCCATAACAAAGTATGGCATGAGCTGGGATAGAAGGAGCACAAGAGCAACACAAGAAATTAATTAAGAGTTTCCTAAGTAATGGAAGAGAAGTATTTTGTGCTTATGAGCATGTTGCTAAATTCTGGTGTTTTCCCAAATAACGTGGTTTCAGATTTTGAGCAAAGGGTATGCCTTTGGGCAAAAATGCTCAATTGAATTAGTACTGCAGGAGTGCCAGAACAGATATTATTGTAGCCTTGACCTGGCACCCACCTTAGTCCCTGAGTGCTGAAAGGACATGGAGCATTGCACAGAATTAAACTGTCCTGATAAGTGCTATATCTGAGCCCAAAGCAGCTCCTAATTACTGTAATGAACATCTGTACCTGATCAGGAGCTGAAATGAAAGCAGCAGTCCAAGGGTCACAACTCTTGTAATGAGAGTACATCACCAACCCACAAAACACTGCACACATTAGGACTGTCCAAAGTCCCAATAAATTCAGGTAAAGTGCTCTAGAGCAAAAGAGAGAAAGTTTTTAATGGAAGATAAAAAAAAATTGTCACAAGATATTTATTCTGAACTTTTTGGGGAGATTCCTTAATCCCAACTGGTTATATAATTCAAACTGGTATAATTCAAAGCAAGACTAAAAAATAAAGAAATAGAAAAGTACATCATCCTTATGCTATAGGGCAAAGATAAATTTTCCAAGCAACTCCATAGAGCTGGAAGAGAAACAAAGGTTAACCCAACTTGTTACTGGTGATGTTCTCACTACTGTGACTTCTAAATGTTTTTGAGACACTGAATTTTCTACAGGATAAATTCATATAGACAGTCATGACCTTCAGAAAAATTAGTATCTTTACATACAGCAAAAAACCTAACTGTTGGAAATAGGAAAAAATTTATCACTTTTATTCTTTAGCCACAAGTGCAAGCAATTGGCCCTAGGTGTGTGAAAAAATGTGATTGTTTAGTAGAATATGTCTAGCTATGCATATACTACTGCTGAAGTTGAGGCAGGTAGTGATTACTCTAATCCTGTGGAATTTCAAGAAATTATTAAGATTTAATTTTAATTAGATGATACCTGGTACTGTAGTGCCCCACTAAATCAAAATACCTTTTAATCCAGTATAACATGAACACAGTTCCAATAGATACATTTTTACAGTGAGGTTGTAGGTAGCACAACTTCTGTGTTGGCATCTTTGCCATACTCTCCTTCTAAGGGCTAGTTTATCAGTCTGATCATAAATTGATAAGCTGCAAAAGATAGATTTTTTTCTTTTTCCTGTGCATATACTTAAGTCATTTTGAGCCAGAGGTAGCAAGACTGTCAGAGTAAAATTAATTTATTACTGCCTAATGGTATCCCAATATTTATTTAATATAACTGACAAATTTAGAGTAATTCTTGATCAAATTGCAGGAAAAGGTTAATGTCAGGCAGCTTACAGCTTAGCATGCTTTTCTGATTTGCAGGAAATGCATCTCTGTATTGTGGACTGATTGACTCCATAGAGTCCTAGCCATGTAAATGTTCCCCCAATAACTATTGTCCAGAAGGTGTGTCGTCTCAAAGGATCAACATCAAAGCTAGAGGAAAGAAACAAAGAAAACCAATTCAGTTTTTTATTTAAACATATTTTTTTCTGCAAGAGTTAGGTGATTTTTTTCAGAACCATCTGCCATGTCCTATCATCTGAATAAAAATTCTGCATTGGTATTTTCCAAAGCAGACAAGAGCTGATGTGTTCAGGTTTGGAAGTTCTTTTACTTTCATATTGGAACACATTGTTTTCAAGCCAGGATAAACATATATCATTCAAACCTAGGCAAAGGATCACTTAACTGAGATTAATCAAATTTATAGGGGTGCTTATGCTCAGCCATCAGGCCCCTGTCATGTTGTAGCAGACAACATAGTAACATAGTGTTAGTTTTATTAACAGAAAATTAAAGATGCAATTAGCCACTGAGTTTAGCCCAGTTGACTAGAACATGGTGCTAACTGCATCAAGGTTCCATGTTTTATCCCTGAATGGGCCATTTACTTAAGAGCTGGACTTGTTGATCCTTGTGGATCCCTTCCAACTCAGAATATTCTGTGTATTAAATTGGAAGGAATAATTGGGCTCTATTTGTAGCAACACAAGGAAAAATGGCAAATCTCCTTTCAGTTCAGATCTTTGATTTCTTGAAATAATTAGGCTTTTCTGAAGGTCAAATGCATTGCCAGCAGCTGAAGAGATGAGGAATGGACTTCTCTGAGCCACCAAGGTTGTTTAATAACAAGTCTGTGTATTTTTGGCTTACTGAGGGTATGGTTTCTAAACATTAGATATACAGGAAGGAATGGTTTGCATGATTTGGTATGGTTTCTAAACATTAGATATACAGAAAGGAATGGTTTGCATCATTTGTTTCTTACTCAAATATGTTTAGCCGAGATCCTTCATGGGCATCTTCCCAGACTTTGGTGGATCCACCATTCAGACTGGTTCCTCGAATCAAAACTGTCATGAAGCCAGCCACCATAACAATCATTTGAAATGCATCTGTCCAGACAACAGCTTTTAATCCTCCCTAAAACAAAGAGAAACTGTATACCCCCAATCTCCTGTTGCTCAAGTAAAAAATGTAGAAAGAATCCTTATTTTGACAACTCATGACCTGTAATGCACAGCACCTGCAAATCAGGGCTCTGCATTCTCCCACAAAGTGTGGATTTTTGCAGGTTGGAAAATTTCACAGCCTAAATAGTTTGTCCATGGGCACAGAAAAATATCTGAATTTCAGTTAAATGTTTTTTTCTGCCTCCTTTTTATGCATTTGAAGAACATTTCATGGTGTGGAACAAAAGCTTAGGGAGTTTGGGCCTGTTCTTGCATCTCATAGAGCTCCATACTTTCTCAGAGCCCAGCAGTCCACAACTGGCCTAACACAGAAAAATCTCTCTGGAAAGTTTGCCACAGCTACTTTCATATGTGATCAAGCCAGTACTAGAGCACATGATAAGTGTTTTCAACAAGAGTGGAGTGATATATTGAAAAAAAATCCTTAGTGGCAATGAGAATGGTTTTTAGTTTTGTCCTGAGCCCCAGGGCTCTGCTGCTTCACTGCAAATGTCTATACAATATATCTATTTTGGAATTTGGAGTCTCATGCTTCTTCCACTCAAAAGTAAAGCTCTCTGACCTGTTGATTATCATTCCTAGGTTTTAGCACTTTGTTCTTGAGTGCAGTTTTCATTACAGTTTTCTTCAGCTTATAATTTGTAAAAGATAAGAATCATCTTCTCAAAAGATGAGAGGGGAAGCTTATTGCCTCTTTGTCTGGACCCTGTCTCAAGATGTCTGGTTTAAAAATGGAGACATGCAGCAGAGCATTAGAGAGGATTTTTTTTCCCTCCAAATAAACTTCCTTATAACACAGAGTGTTGAAAAAAATTCTCTCTGTGTTCTCCACGGGAGCCATCCTTCTCTGATAGTCTGTCATCTTTAAAGGATGGTCAAATTAACCATCCATGTTCCAGCTGTGCAGTTATGCCTGGTTACATACCAGAGTGCAATAGAAAGTGCAGACAATTCCTGTTGCAGCTACAGAGCCCCAGAGATCAAATCCAGTGACTGTGAAACCAATAAAAACAAAATTGTTAGTGAAATGGATGTAAGTCATCTGGAAGGTAGCAGAAGAGCTACAATCCTTTAACTTTAGAAGGATAAGAGTAACTATTAATTTTCATCTTTTGTGTCTATTAGGAACTTTGCTGGATTGTTCAAGTTTTGTAGAACACTGTTTTGCATTGTTGTTTTCTTTCAAATTGAAATTAACTAACTTTCAAGCAGAAGTAACACTTAAGAATACTTGCATAGAGCAAAAATGTCATTCTGAGGGAGCAGAGTTTTATAGGCAATACTTCACTTCTGTTTTTAGTCCAGAACTTTGTCTTGAGAAATCAAGTTTTTCAGCGGTTCCCAAAAATCCTAAGACAAAAATCCCTAAGTAAATTCCATTACCTGCACCTAAGAATGATTTAATGCTAACATGTGCTTCATTAAAACAAGTTTCTGTGTTCATTTTGCTCTGTAACATTTAGTGGAATTCAGCTGCATGACAGAGGAAGAAAATTTGGTGCTGTGTGAGCAGTGGGGTCAAACAGACCAAATGCCACTCAGATAATGAACAATAAAAAGAGCCTCACAATCTCTGCCCAGTCAGTTTTGGTAAAATCAGGATTTGGGCCATGATGATTCCTTGTGCCCTATGACAGCAAAATTACAAATCCCTTCTATGGTGGTGGATGCTCAATGCCTAGTTTGCAAATATTAATTGAAGAAGTCTGGGGACAGACAGCAGAACAGCATTCATCTCTGGCAATGGGGAAAAGAGTTATGCCCATGGAAATGAGAATAAAGAGACAGGGATGGGGGGAATCAAAGTACATAGTATGGTCTTGGATCATCAGCTTGTACTGTGAACTTTGTCAGGATGTTGGGAAATTGTTTGCTTCAAATCTCTTTGGGTGGTTCTGAGTGGAAAGGAGAGCAGAAGAGCAACCAGGAGGCTCCTGCTCATGTTTGGGTGGGAGAGGAACCTGGGGAGTCAGAAATGCAGAGCTACAAGGTGAAGGCAAGAACCTTCTCACAGAACCCTTGGGAAGAGTTGGGGTTTTTGTCCTTATCTATTTTTGTTCCTTCATTTACTCAATCAATCCTTCTGGCAGTTGGGGTAGCAGTGTAGTGCAGCATAAGAACTCACCTTGGTTGAGTGCCAATGATGGAGCATAGACCACTATTCCTGTGTAAAGGATCTGAAGGAGAAAAATTATATATTTGAATGCTCAGTGATAAAGCTTGTATCTAGAGTAGGGCTCTGAGCAAAATACCAGGTATAGGGGTTTCTTTAGATCAGTTTGTATTGTATATGGCTTTCTGTTTCAGCCCTTAAAAATTAAAATCGTGTGTTTAATTCCTTTCTGAGGGAAGGACCATTATCTGTCTTTGCATTACTTATTTCTCTACTGCTAAGACAAATAGATCACAAAATATTCTCATCAAATAGAAAAAGGGTATCTCCAGAAAACACAAACAGTTATACAGAAATAAAGTTGCATTGATCTTAGAAATTAAATTTTTATTTTTCCATTCAATCCCTTTTGAAGTAACTGACTCAATACCCTTCATATGTAAGATCTGAGAGAACTGATGGAGAAACAAAGGTTCAAAGGCAATAAGCATTCAGATCTATTGTCAAATGTTTGGGAATTATTAGAATGGGAATTAATGCAGAAGGAAATGTCTCCTAATCTCCCATCAAATCCCATCTTCCCATTAAATATACAACCAATGTAACCTTTCAAGATGGTCACAGCAGTGACCAAGATACCTTGTGCAACAGTTTTCAAATAGGATAATTCACCCAAGTGTCATAAATGGGTAACTGAACATACCCAGTAAAGCTTGACCAGCTTCTCAAGGAAGACAGAATCCACTTGTTTGGGAAGAGAGAGGCTTCAAGTGAACACAATGAGACCAAGAATGTGCTGTGAGAGTACAGCACAATGTCTGAGTGTTAAAGACAGCTAAAATGGCATTCTTAACAGGAAAATTCAGGAAAGTTAGACAGTTAAACATATAATCACACTTTCTGTTTTAGCATTCATAGTCCAAGTGAAAAAATTAAGAAAAAAAAAAAAAAAAAGAGTGCTCATTAAAACACCTCATTATAAAAAATGTGCTGTGTGAGACTAGTCTGTGAAAATCAATGTTGCATGAAATTAGCATTAAAAAGAAAGAGTCAATGTTATCTTACCGTCTGTAGGATGTAAATCAATGTTGCAGCAAGACGGACAATCTTGTTAAATCTTAACTCCAAATACTAGGAAAAAATGTAATCTCAGTAAAGTGCACATGTAGCATCTGTGACACAGATGTTACCCTTCTGCTTCCCTAACACCTTACTGTGAAAGTAAATTACTGGTACAGCAGCTGGCACTGCTGTTATGAGCAGTTAATGAGAAAAGCAGGATTGTCATTAGACATAATGATAATCACATTTAAGAAATCTTCTCATCTGTACCATGTACTTGAAGTTCTCTGTTGGGTTGCAGGAATCAATACCTGCTTTGTCCCAGGAATAACTGGAAGATCCCAAGAACTACCAAGAAATTTAGACTTCAAATGAAAATATATTCCAACTATACAGTGAGGAAACTTGAGCAGAAGTAGCATCAACTCCAAGAAGTGGAGGTGGAGCAAATGGTGAAGCAGCAGCAGGGAGTTTCCTAGTGCATGAAAGCCTAAGCTGGCTTTCCCACCTGTCCTGTCTCAGTCCAAAGCCAAATCTGCACATCACCAACATGGGGAGGCAAGAAGGGGCACCCAGGTTTGAGGATGCAGAGAGATATTGCCACCTCCAAAAGAGCTGCAGGGGTGAGCAGCTCCAAATGCCAGGTTTTAGGGCTGATCACCACTGAGGGATTGCAGCCCCTGTGCAGGGAGGCTCCTCTTGGGCCAGTCCCAGGTGCTCCCCAGCAGACACCAGGCATGGGCTGAAGGAGTTTTATCTCTCCTACAAGTCTCTAGGTTGTGCACATTGTACTGTCAAAGCATCTTTTGTCTTCATTTTGCTCATGCTGGTCTTGTGTTTCTTGCATAATAAACCCCTCAGTCTGCCATATGAATATGTAGCTAGTTTATGTAACTTGACCTATTTCTAAAAATAATTCATGAAGCAAGCAGTCATCTTTCCAGCATGCTTGAAGGGTCTCTCTGTCTACAATGACACTTTTAGTGGTTCAGATGACAAAAGTAATTAATTCTCTGATATTGGATCAAAACCTACTAGAAAATGCAATGGCCAATTTTATTCCTCACTGACCTGAAAATATTTTCAAATACCCAGGTAGATCTGTTTGACCAAAGCCCTTCCTTGGTTTTGGGCTCAGTGAGCATGAGCAGCCTTTCTGTTACCAAAAAGTTCCTTGTGAACTAACCCAGTTTCATCATTCAGTCCTTGCTTAAACTTAATTCTTGAAACTACCCACAGAGAGGAGAAATCAAGCTTGCAGGGGTTGGCTGAAGGGAGTAAGGGGCCATCCCAAATGCTCAGTAGCTGCCCTGAGGATGTGCAGATTATAAGGGCTGCTACTAAACTGCATTATGAAGGAAAAACTCCATAAAATTCAGAAGTCATTAATTTCATTTCCTCGAGAAGGCTTGAAATCATTCTCCAGCCCTGACTTTTTTTCTCCTTTCTTTTTTATTTTTTAAACAGGCCCACCACCTTCCTTCTCTTCCTCCCACCTCAGCTATTTAGATATAGTAAATTGCCAAAACTACCATATCTAGACTAACTTTGAATTGGATAGTATTAAATGCTGTTCTTAAAGTCTGTCTCTCTAAACTAGAGCAGAATACTCAAAGGACCAGAAGCATTTGGATACACTTAAATATTTTCCAACTGTAACTTAATTTGGTGCTGTGTATAAACCCATATCCTGTCTGTGCTACATGTGCATAAAAGGAGCTCTGACCCTTTTGATTTCAACTTATGCAATGTAATAACTAGTTTGAATAATGCAAATTATTTCTAAAAATAATTAGTATATCAATATATTTGTTCTGCAAAACTCTGCAGAAAGCTTTCTGTCAAAGATTTTTCTCAAATAAACATATTCATGATAGTTATGCTAAGTGTCTTTATTTGATTATTTTTACTTACCTCATAAGTGCTAGTGATGCCAGATCTATAAAAAACAGGCAGATAAAGTTCAGCAGTAAAAATTATGACAAGTGTGTATGAAAGAAAGAAGAGCACAAAGGATGCCCCGTAGCGATAAACTTCAGAGGGTGTCCCCAGGACAGTCACTGCTGACATGAAACTTGATGTAAGAGAAAAAGCTATGGGTCCACATGTCATCTGCTTACCACCCACCAAAAACTCCTTTGAAGTTTTCTTTTTCCTCTCTTTGACTGCAAAAAAGACTCCAATGCTGGCAGAGATTAAAAACAGCGCTGCAAAAACAACATAGTCCCAAGCCACGAATTTTTTGACTTCTGGTGCTACAAAGTTTGGCATTGCACCACCTGTATAATTCTCTGATGGAGGATTCTGGTTTACTGTGGTGCTCTGACCAGATTAACTCTGTTGACAGCAAAGCTGAAGCCTGTCTGCAGCTCAGCAATGACAAACAATAAACTGAAGGACTCCTCAAGCAGAAGGCTTCTTGTGACCCAGCTCAGTTCCAAGGAGTTAAAGAAAAGGTGGCTAAGGATGAGTTAAGGAGGAATGCACTTGGACCCTGGTACTGTGGGTGCTTTGTCCAGGCAAGCTGAAATAAGGGACTTGGCTGTGAAATCTCTAGTACAATCCCTTTTTTATCTGTGATGTGCAAATTGAAGGTTAAACATTAGCCTGGCACATTGACTTGATCCAACTCTTTTCTAACATCTCAGCGTTTTTAAATAATGACAGAAATTGAGAAAAAAAAATAGAAAGGAATAAAAGCTCAGTGTACAAACGTGTTATCTCACTAGTGAGTTTATTTTCAGAGAAGCAATTTCTTCACATGGTTAAAAACTGCTCTTGAATGCCAGCAATAGGCTTTACAGCTGCCCTTTCACATGCTAAATGTGCTCCTTGGTAGCATCTCTAGAACTTAAGGCAGCCATAAGAAACTGGAGGGTTTAATGGTTAAAACTAATTGTGGTGCTTCCCTGTAGTCCAGCCTTGGTGTGTTTGGAAACCCAATGGACCTCCAGATGAATGGATGTGTGGTTTGTGCTGCACTGTCTGAAGATGAATTTCAGGTAGAAACTAATTTTTAACTGATTACTACTAAAGACAATATAGCTTCTATGGATTCATGTGCAAAATTATTTATTTGATTTATCTGACTTTGTTTGACTTACAGGACTAGATAACCACAGTAAACCAGATTGAACAGCAACACTTAACTATGTCTTTGGCATAATTTTGTAAATTCAATTATTAGGTTTTCCTTTTGTATTTTTGCTTTGAATATTCATTTTATCTTCATTAACGCCATAGCAACACATTTTCTGAAGAGGCAGGAAATGAGTTGTCATTGTGAAGAATTAATTTGTACAGAGAGGTGGTGTGTGGAGTCACACCCCTGAAGGAAGAGTGGAGTGTGACGAAAATTTAAAAAAAAAAGGAAATTACATAACCTAGGAGAGCTTTTAATAGCAGAAGTCCTTTTCTTCATCTTTGTCTTGGTTAAGCTCTTGGATCCTTCTTAAGCCATCAGTAAATAGAGGCAGTCTTGCTTTGCTAGTAGCAACTCAGTGTGTGTCCAGACTTGAAGTCCTGCCTGTTCCCATTCATTGCTTGGGAGAAGGACTTCTGTCCACATGTGCAGCAGAGATTGTGCAATTTTATAGCTGATGTTGGTGAGACTGAGTGTAAAGGGGGAGGTGAAAGTCCCTTTTTATTGCTAAATGTGAACTGAAAAAAGACAAAAAAAAACCCCAAAACAATATGCAAAGATACTTCTTTAAAGGTACTGCTGCACTATAGAGAAGACACTTTCAATCCACTTAAGTTAAAAAAGTGAAGCACAGGTTTGGGATCATGGACCCTTCCCTCAAGGAAAGCCAGGATATGGATACAGCAGCTGCACACCACTGTGTCCTATAAGGTGTGGGTGGTGAGATGGAGGAGCCAGCTGAGAAAGCAACAAACCCCTTTCCATTATGTGCATCAGTCAAAGTGACTCAGTGGGCAACATTCTGAGATGTGTCAGAACTGTAGCAAGTATACAACCATCTCTAGATCTCTAGTTCATATTTCTCTTTTGTACAGACCAAATGCCTTAAAGTATTATTCTCTCTCTCAAAAAAAAAAAAAAAAAAAAAAAAAAAAAAAAAAAAGCCAAGTATTCCTCTGCTTTTGAGAGGGTTTTTTTTTTTTTTGCCTTCCCCCCTCTTTTTTTTTGTCTTCTCTCCTTATAAGTATGGATATGGATATTTTCTGCATGTTTTACATCATACCTACAGGGTCTTACTAATGAGTGTCTCTGGCAATGGTAAAAGCTGTGCTGATACAACAGGGAGTTTCTGGGGTCATCCCTCAACCCAGTCTGGCAGGAGGGTGATTTTGTGGTGTTTGTGTGCAGTTTGTAGGGCTGACCAGAAAAACCATAGATATCATATATCATCGAGTGAATTCACAAAAAGAGGCAAAACCCTTACACTTGAAGATATTTCTTCTTAAATTTGAGCTGCTGAGCTGCATTATGTAAATAAGACATCATAATGTTGAGAGGGGGGAGAACTGTTTATGAAGCCTGGGATAAAAAATTAAAATATAAAGCAAATTAAAAAATAATCATCTGAGTCAGAAGGCTTCTCTCCTAGTCATGTTACCAAAGAAACTCTGAGTGGAAGATCCTTGTAATACCCATCCTAGGAAAATAAGTCCAGTGTAAAAAAATCCTATTGGCATGAATATAAGCCCGCAGCATTTTTTTAAAAATTATGAATGTTTTTTCCTAGCAGAAAAGTGAGTATTTTTTGGATGACAGTATTTTACATAAAGTAGGAAAAAACTAATGGAATAGCAAATTGAAAATCTAGCTAGAAATGTAAATTTGTGTATTTATCATGCCATAGTCTTCTGACACATTTTCAGCATCACATCATGGGATTGTTCAGAATAACCACTTTGGCTAAATCTCAAATAGAAAAAAACTATAACTTAGAAATACAACTTTGGAGAAGAAATATTTTAAATAGTATAGAAATACTTGTTATTATGTCATGATGTTACTCTGTATGTGGGAATAATTGGTATTTTTATTTAGCTGAAATAATGAGATTTTTTAGAAATTTATTTATCCAAACTCTTGTGAAACTATCTTTTAGCCAGGATATTCCAAGGAAGAACCTTCACTTTTTGAAGATGCAGTACCTCTTTCAATATCTGACTTTTCACTTTTGCACTCCAGGCTGTATGCACCTGGGGTTCTGTTTCAGGCCTCATTTCAACATCTGAAAAAAGCACTCGAGGGCAGCAAAGTTAAGGGTGTGACTAATGAGCTGCAGGAAAACTTGCAAGGAATGCACTTTTCCAGGAGCTGCTGTGCCTTTTGGCCCCTGATGGTGGGGAACACAGGAACAGGCTCTTAAGGGGGAGAGGAGACATAGCTGGAGTGAATGGATGTGTACCACTGCATCCTTCACTTTGATATTTGGAAAAAGGCAAACCTTAATTCAGCATCCTATTAGCTTGAGAGCTGAGCATCTCTTCTAGGGCTGGCAAGGCTCTCCTGTCTCATGCTAAAAAGCAGAAAAGTGATGCTGTGTGTGCCACACCTTGCACACCTACAGCAGCTCCCTAGGAGGAAGCTGAGGACACCTCTGCCTGCTGCTCTCACCACCACAGCTCTGTTTTACACTCTTGTTTTCCATTTTGCTTCTTTTTTTCCTTGCAATGAGAGAGTTCAGTTTGGAGTAAATGCCAGTTTGAGATTATAGAAGTCATCCCTGTCTGAGGCCAGACTAGAATCGTGTGGTCTGGTGCTCAATGAATGTTTTTCCTGCCTTCAGCTGAATGAACCTGCTAGATACCCTTTGTCATGTGAAACAGGTCCAGGACCTGACCCTTGAACCAAGACTGGCTGATCACTAGTACTGAGGAGAAAATGAATTTTGAATTCTAAAATTACTTATAATTTTTGCATCTTCTGCGCTTATTTTGCTGCTTAAGTCCAGTATTTGAGCCTGAGATCTGTCCAATGTTATGTGTCATAATAACAATAATATTATGTAACTTATTATAAAGTCACATGTAAATTTTTATGTCCATTTGTTGATATCCACTTGTTGGTGTTACTGTAAATGCTTAGATCTATACATAGAAAATACACTTGATTTAACTTACAAAATTAAGATCTCCTCACAGGTTGTAGACTTTACATCGTATCCATATACAGCACCAGCCTCAAAATATGTTTGTAAAAAAAAAATATATTATGTGTATTTCTCTAAGGAAAGAATTTCTAACACCTAGGTCAGAAAGCTTCTCTATTTGATATATTGCTTTCCACTAGAAATCAATTAAAGTGCAACTGTCAGGTAAATAAAAACCTGTGCAGTACTGAAGGATATTATTTTTTTTCTTCTAAAAATGCAGATAATAGAACAAATTCTGTGAATAATTTATTTTGCTAAATGATAAACAGCTGTTTTGCTGTATCCTAATTATGATGGAATTATTTTCTTATTTCTTTTCAATATTTTTCAATATCAAGCTATGAGAAATTCCTAGAAATAGGCACTGGAGGATTTAAGTCACATTTGATTGGATTGGTGAAAAAGAAGTGATAACTAGTTTATTGAGGAAAAGTAAATTTTTAAAGCAAAAACATGAACTGAAACCTGTGTATTACAGAAATCCTGTTAAACTTAGGGGTTATTATCTTCCCTTGACAGTGGACTTTGTTTTTTCTTAAGAGGTTCTTCTTTAATGATTACTCTTTCTGCAGAAAGTCATGCCCATTTATCTATAAAAAGATCATTATTGTCCAGTAGTATGAGGAACTGGAGGTATTGCTTAGAGTTCAAAGCAGATCATTCCCTAGGGACACAGAGTCCTCCCCATGGGATTGTTTTTCCCTGGAAGTGCCAGGTCACATCAGGGCACGGTGGCCCCTGTGGCCAATGGTCAAAACCCATCCAATTCTACTTCCCTCTATTTCCATTGTGGGATGCAAAGTTTGTGGAGTTGCTTGCAAACACAATTGCTCATTCTGTGAGCATTTTCCAGGAGAAAAACACATGGTTTATACTGGGAATTGGATTTTCTCCTGCAAAGGCAGCTAGAAATCTGCACAGGAAGAAAAAAATCCAAACCACTGGGTTTTGAGTAGTCATATCACCAAGAAAAAAATATCAGCTTAAAATCGTGTGTGAGTTATGATTTACCCCTCCCCTCCTGCAGTAGGGAGGGTCCCTCTGTGGCTGAGTTTCCCAAGGCTCCAAGCCATCCTCACATCCTTTTACAACATCCTCCTCTTTTTACAACAAGAGGTTGTAAAAGGTGTGGGCTGGCAGAAGGACCAGTTGTGAATTCCACTGTACCTCAACAAAAGGCAGCAGTCAAGGACTGAATAAAATAGCTGCATTGTAATTCTGCTTTGTTTTAAAATGAGGAAGAGGTACAGCAAAACAAAGGCACTCTATGCATGAATCAAAAGGCACTTTGGGGAGAAAGTAGTAGCAGCTGGGAAGGAAAGAGGGGATTGAGATCTCACTGCAGATGATTTAAGAATAAAGAAGCAGAACATACTTTAGGAGAATGAAAAAGTAATGTGTGTCTCACTATTTCTGTGCTGTTAAGAGCTTCAGAAACCAAAATCATCTGATACTGTTCAGAGGAAACAAAAATGGCATATATTTGTTTCTTATAGCATCACAGTTTGAAAAAAAAATGGGAATATGTTATCCTCGAGAAAACTCAAATTTAGATACTGCTGCCTAATCTCATAAACCTCTTCACATGAAACATCACCCAATTTCATAAATCCCTCACAGTTGTAGTTCAAATTCTGTTTTAATTGAAATCCTGTGTAAATCAGTAGGAAACATTTAGAAAACAATGCAATTGCTTTTTAATTGTGTGGGCTGGTGTGTATCTCTGCTCAGTGCCACTGTACCTGTCATGATACATTGTTTTGATCCATAAACAATAGTATTTTCTATTTTCAGCTAACTTATAAATTGAGAATTCCTCTCATTTTTTTGCTAAATTAATAGCCATAAAGCCAGTAGCATTACCCATAAGAGCAAGCTTACAGTGGTAACATCATGCTTTGAGGAAGATTTTGCAGCTATGTATACTTTCCTCACACTCAACTTAAGTATATCACATCTGCTATATATAAATTCTTGGTATTTTTCATAGAATAATGTGGTATGTTTAATTTTTCAGTAGATGAAAACTCCTGTTTTGTTGTTTTGTTTTGTTTTGTTTTGTTTTTTCCCTGCTACTAAATCTCGTATTAATGAAGAAAATCAAACCCTGATGAAAGTCCTTGAGGTGAATGAAGGAGGTTCTATGTTGGATCCCAGAAACCTGGGATTTTTGAGCTTTTTGTGCTTTCTGGCACTGACCCCCTGGAGAACACTGCTTGTGACCTGAGGCCTTGGAGAAATTCGAGTGATGGGGTTAAAATCATGGGTGTGTAGTTAAATAGAAGTGTGTGATTACACCTGGTGAAGGGTTTTAAATTTGAGATTTTTACAATATGGCCATAGATATGGGACAAGATGGAGGATTTTGGGTGGTGTTTCTTTCACTGCTCATCTTCCTTCTTTGTGGTTTCAGGCAATAGTTTCTGGTTGGACAGTTAAAGCTGCACTGAGGGTCATGGGATTTGGTTATTGGATTAAAAGTATAAATAATATAGGTGTTATTTCTCTATTGGACTGTTCAGCTTTAAGAGACCTTGTAGCTTGCTGGATCTCACTCCATTTTGCTCACTTTTAGCTGGTGGCTGAAGTGTTGCTGAACTTTCTGTACTTTTGGTAAGATTTAATAAACAACCAAGCCTGAACACATCCTGGCTCTGAGTGAAGACAGAAGAGACTTCAGACAAGCCACTAATTAAGTGGTGCAAAAACACCACACTGTTACAGTTCTACATCTTATTGACTTTATTCTCCTTCTTCTTTATTGTATCTCCTGCTTGTCTCCACTCTTTCCTTTGCCTTCATAGAAGTTGTAAATTCTCTGGGGAAAAAGGAGTAGAGTTATTTCTCACTTCAGGAGTACAGAAGAAAGGCTTTACTCCTGACTATAACAGTTATAGTCAAGTAAAATATTAGAATCATAGAATTGTTTGGATTGGAAGGAGCCATGGGCAGAGACACCTTCCATTACATGAGGATTCCCAAGGTCCCATCCAGCCTGGCTTTGAACATTTCCAGGGACAGGACACCCACAATTTCTCTGGGCAAAAGTACTTCCATGTGAGAGTGTGCATATGTAATTTTTATGAATGTGAATAACCCGTGTGAAGCCATTTGTAAGGCAAAAAGGAAGGTAGATCAAGACAAGAGCAGATATCTGAGAGGTAAAATAAAAAAAGGTAGGATATGGTGAAAAACAGAAGGATGGTCAGTTGCTTAAAGAATTTAGACATTACTGGGCCTTGATCTATGTTGTTTTGTTTTTAATTTTGGAAGGCTACTAAGTTTTAGAGCAATTTCACTAAAAATGAATGGATATTACCTACACTTTTGAAACTATTTTCTGTATCTTTCACTGGGCTTATTTTACATTGCTGCTGCTTTAAAACTGGTATTACAGATGATGTTATCAGAGTCATCATAAATAAAGGTGTGAAGTATGTATATGTGTGAGTAAGATGCCCTGCCAGGCAGATTACAAAATGAGGGATGAGGGAGTGAAGGACAGAAGGAGAAAGCAGAGGTACTTTGCTTTATTTTGCTGCAGGCAATGCCTGTTGTTAATGCAGCTGTAAAGCAGATTGTTGCCTGTGAAATCTTCATTGAAAGCTTTGGAAAAAAAAAAGTTCATGCTTGGCTATATGTGTCTTTTTCAGGGACAGCAAAATAAATCCATTTTTCTGTTCTTTTCTCTAATAGCTCCTTGGACTGACAAAATAACCCAGCAGGAAATAAGACACCATGCAGAAAAATTGTCTGCCTTCTACAGTTCTCTGTCTGGAAAATAAATCAGGTAGGGAGAAAAACAGTAAATCAGGAACAGTGGGGACTTAAAAAAATGAAGTTAATGTTAACTTAGTTAGAAGACACTACAGAATGAGAATGTTTTTGGGTTTTTTGGGGTTTTTTTTAGCTCACATTACTCCACTCCTCATCTGGAAAACAAAAAATGAAAAGAAACAGGAAAAGTATTAACACAGAGTTGGATGATCTTAGTGTGGGGATCATATAACCTGTTTTTTTAATTACATGGAACCTGAGAGTGTGTGTGTTGATGCAGAAATAAGTATGTTCCTTCAGTTTAGAAGCTGATCACTTTTTCAGTACTCCAGCTACTTGTGTTACTATTCTTAACCTGCCTGAGTCCCGTGGATGGGAGCTGGAAATAGAATCTCTTTCTGCACACTAGGGCTTTGATTCTCCTTCTGTAGTAGAAAAGCAAATCCCAATAGTTTAATGGAGATTCATTGATGTCTTTTGATGGGGGGGAAATTTGGGTTTCTGTTTTTACAAGGCACTTACAGAAGGGCTGAAGATGAGACTTCATAGACAAGGGTGACTAAAGAGATGATTTGATTATTTAATTCTCCTTGTGTACAAATTTAAACTTGTTTTTAGTAGTAAATTCAATTCTTGTTTGTTCAAAAAGTGGTTGAACAGCCCCTCTTTGTGGCTGTCACATTAATGAAGCCTCTATTTTCTTTAAGAGGAGAAAATGAAGCAAAGGGCTCTGTTCTCTCAAGAGGGATTGGAAATATCATCTGAGTCCTTGCAGCACTGATTTATTTAATCAAAATTAGAATTGCAGATGAGAAGCTGTCATGGTTTGACTGGCCAAACACCAGGAACCTGTCAGGCACTCACCCTCCTCCACCACAGCTGGGCAGAGAGAAAATTTAACAAAAGTTCACGAGTTGAGGACCTGAAGAAAACAGGGCAAAACAGGCTCAACTTGGAGATACAAAGTGGGTTTATTACTTACAAAATCAGAGCAGGATAATGAGAAGTAAAATAATCCCTTAAAAACATCTTTTTCTCCAACCCCTCCCTCCTTACCATCGACAGCACAGGGAGGAAATGTGAATTCTTCTCTTGGGCATACATCTTGATCACTGCAAAAAAATAAGTACATCACTGTAGAAATGCTTCTGTTTAGCAGCATCTCCTGCATTTTTCTGCAGAAAAACAGCAACAACAACAACAAAAAAAAGCATCAACAAAAAACCAACAAAAAAAAAACAAACAAACAAAAAAAACCCAAAAAACCAAAAAAAAAAAAAAAAACCAAACCAAAACCACAAAAAAACCCAAAAACAAAACAACAAGAAAAACACCTCAAAATAAATGGTGAGGGAAGAATCTAGGACAAACAGCTAGTTTACAAAGCATGCTCATTATGTGTTTTGAAAGGAGGTTGAGAAGGAAAAATTTAGAGGTAATAAAAACAAATAAACTTTCCCAACTCATACGAAGTTTCAGGACATTTAAATGTGGTATCAAATAGCATTGAAATATTTTAATAATTGCTGGGGAATGGAGACTCAGTTTGAAACACTCTGAACCCATTAATTTAACATCTGTATCTTATAAAAAGCTTGGGAATAATGTTTAGAGCAAATCAAAAGAGTACATAGGTTGGAGTAATATTGTAGCAGATGATAAACATTTCTTAGAGAAGTTCAGTGTTGTTTTATTTGAATTGGTGCACTCACCATGATATAAAATTGTAGTAATTAATATTGAATTTCAAAACAAGTCCAATAAGATTTCATTATGAGAGCCTTTCTGTAGGTAAACAGCAGATTAGGGACAGAGAGACACAGAGCAAAATTACAGCTGTCTCTTGTTCTAGTCAAGGTGGTGACATCCCCTTTCTCTTGGAAATTCACCCTCTTGTCAGTAATGGCAAAATTGCCATTAACATTAGTTCAGATTAGAAAGCATCTTGTAATGAGAATATGTTGTGATCTTTCTTTATTTACAAATTTTAAAATCAACAAGTTCTGCATGTACATTCCACTAGCTTGTGCTTGTTTTTGAATAAAAGGATAACTCTTGTCACAAACATCTGTTTGTAGCTAGTTTAGCACTAGTTTGTGCTATCATAACTAACTACATGAACTGAATGGGAGCTTCTACTTCTTGCCATTTGGATATTTTATGCTGGCAGTTGCATGAACTATCTAAATTGTAGAACCATGGAAAAAGTGTATTCTTATTGAAAATTGGCTCATTTTATTGTAATCTTTCAAAACTCTCTAAGAAAATTCTGGCTATGAGATAAACTTGTTCAAAATGGAAAGATATTTCCATTTGACTTTTTATGGGGATTCATTTTTAATTTAATTAAGATGTTTCTAAAATTGCTTCTCTCCTTTGGCTGTTTTCCACCACCTGATTCTTTCTGACCAAAGCTGTTCACAAATTTGACTTTAGCCAGTGTTCCTTTATGAATCATTCCCAGACTACCTCTCTGATTCAGAGCTTACTTTTGTCTGGGCTGAAATCTCTGTCTCAGATATCTCCATGGGCCTAGCAGTTGCTCTAAATCGTGTATGACAAAGCATGAGCTCTAAAATCTTTCACTTCAAAGCAATCTGTGCTCTGTATGCTCATCTGCTTCCTTGTGAGCTCCAAGCAGCTCAGAAATTCAGTCTACTCCTCTTTGCCATGTTAACAAAGCATAACTGCTAGGACTGCTTTCCTGACCCATGCTTTACATTGCAGGTAAGACTAAGACAAAGCCAGCAGATATTTTATAGCAAGTACCTGCTTCTACTCCTTCAGGCACACCCTGCCTCTCTCTGGGCTGCTGCTGCTGTCCTGCCCAAGGCATGCAAAGAAGCTATTTCCTACCCAGGGCTGAAATATCTCACAGGATATAACACTGGCATTAGACTCCATGGTCAGTAGCCATCACTGTTTTAAGAGCTAAAAAAAAGGGGAAAGTAATTCAGCCACAGACAAGCAGATATTGTATTGGGATCACTGATCACCTTTGAATTTTTGACTGTTGCTTTGTGTTTCTCATCTACTCATTGCCTTGTTGCCTTGTTCCTAGACATCAGGAGAATTGAGATGCTGATTATTTATATGCTCAGTGTGTGGCATTATGAGGCTAGAGCCTGCAGCACTTAAGATATAAAAACAGCTGTCTGTCTTAGCTGAACTTTAGAGAATACAACTTCTCTAAAGACACATGATGAGGATAGAGGAGCTGAGCTCTCCCTTCAGTGGGAAGAACTACAGAATAAATCAATCATAGAAACATGGGATGGTTTGGGTTGGAAGGGACCTTAAACACCATCTAGTTCCAACCTCCCTGACATGGTCAGGGACAGCTTCCACTAGATCAGGTTACTCAGAGGTCAAACCAATATGTTTATAAAGGAATAAGGAATAAGGAATAAGGAATAAGGAATAAGGAATAAGGAATAAGGAATAAGGAATAAGGAATAAGGAATAAGGAATAGTAAGCTGTAGGTCAGAAAGAAAACCAGAAAAAGACCTAAAGTTACCTTATTTTTTATAAGAAAGGATTTGATACAAATATTTGATTTTGATACTACAAATATTTTCTCATTGAAGTTAAACACTTGGCTTTTAAATGGAAAATTAACATGGGCATTTTAACAGTAAAGCAGGTGATTCTGGTTAGCAGTTCTGTAAAGAGAGTAAGCAAAGTTCAATACCAAACATGTCCATCTATATCTCTTTTCTTCTCTTCTCTTCTCTTCTCTTCTCTTCTCTTCTCTTCTCTTCTCTTCTCTTCTCTTCTCTTCTCTTCTCTTCTCTTCTCTTCTCTTCTCTTCTCTTCTCTTCTCTTCTCTTTCTCTTTCTCTTCTCTTTTCTCCTTTCTCTCTTCCCATGGACAAGAAAGTTGCAGCCATCCCCCCTTTACTAGCATTGTCCCCTTGTCACAGGATCTTGCTTCAGGAGCTGCCTTCATGTCCTCCTATCCAGAGATCTCTGTGGCTTTCCCATGCCTGGAATTGTTTTCATTTAGTCAGGATTCAGGCCTGCTCATAAGAAAATCACAGAATATTCTGGGTTGGAGGATACCTTCAAGGATCATCAAGTCCAACCCTTGAGTGAATGGCCCATAGACAGATCAAACCCAAATCTCAGCATTACTAGTTCCATGCTCTAACCAACTGGGCTAATGCCAGTGGGATTGGGGAACATTTCTCCTCTATTTCTCTATTTTCCCTATTGATAATCTCCAAAATGTATTGTTTGTAAACATACATGCTCACATACACTTTGCAGATTTCTGGCAAAATTAGAAATGCTTTGGTCTATATAATCAGTTTATTTTCTAATTTCTTGAATAAACTTATTTTCTACTATCAAAGAGGTTCTATTAAGCTGCTCTTTTCTCAGCTTATATGATGCAACATGCATATCCTGTCACCAGCAGGGCTGCTGGGGCTACAGTTCAGAGCAGCCAAGAAACAGCTGGGAGGGCAAATGGAAGTATGTGATTTTTCTTATGTTTACCTTGGCATTTTAGAAGAGCTTTTCCAGACTTGAGAGTTTATTTATATGAAAGATAGGAAATAAGTCATTTATGTTAAAATAAAATGAAGAATGAATGCAGAATAATTTGCTATCCTTTAAAAGCAGCTCCAGCTTACTAACAACTAAATCCAAATGTTTTTGCATGCTAGGATCTGATTATATGGCCTAGAAATAACGTTTCACTTACTAAATACAGCAATCCTGGAAAAGTTAATCTGGAGATTTTTTTTTAAATGAATAATTATTTCTACTGTTTCTTATTTTAGAAATATTTAAGAGATGGGTTGAAGTTTCAAAATACTAAGATTTTATTTTTAAAAATAAATACTTTTAAATGTTTTTAGAAATATTTAAATGTTAAGAAAATATTCTTTGAATTCCCATCTCTATGGATATATCACCTATATATTCAGATGATTTTGAAACATAAACAGCTCCAATTTCTGGGGTTTAAGAACACAACAAGAATATCACAGTACTTGTAATAAAAATATGTTGGTGTCTGCACTGGCTTGTTTCTTAGTTTAAAGTGCCTGATGTAATTGGTTACTAAATGTCTGTGAGGAATGGAGCAGGGGAGACAGGTATTTTACCTATTCCAGCCTGCTGGAAGGGGTGTCCCTTGCCAGAGGGACATGTGGTGGGGCTTGTGGATCACTGGTACCTGGACACAGCCTTTTGCTTGTTTGGGAGCCTTGGCACCAGCATTACAAGAAGGAATGAGACATGTTTCCTTTACATATGGAATTAATTATATTTCAGGTGTATAATACTAATTTCTTCATGGCTTGTCTTTAATACAGGCATGTCCTCTGTTCTAAACAGAGATATAATACTAGGGTGCTACCATGAAACCTTTTCCTGAGAAGATAAATTATAGTGTGGAATGCTATTAGAATATTTAGGCTGAAATTATATGACAAAAGCCTCAATGAATAAAAGCAGAGTACAATAAGCTTGATAAAGATCAAAGCTTTCCATTATGTCCCAAATCATCTTCATTACATTGTGTCTTTATTGCAGTAGATGTCCATTCATTTCTTGTCCCTTTCAAGAAATACCAATACACTAGTTTTTCAGCCTAAATAGCCCTAAATGTTACAATGAATAAGACAAAATTCACTTAAAGGTAATCCTAATTCAACAAAATACTGGGTTGTTCTTCTATTAACTGTAGAAAATTACAAAATGAAACTGCATATACTTTTCATATTCAGATGAAGATTTCTGTCAGGCTGATTCATTTAAAATGGGTAGAAAACCATGATCTTGCATTTAGCATCCCTGGAGGTATTTGAAAGATGTGTAAATATGGGTCTTAGGGAGATGGTTCAGTAGTGGACTTGACAACACTTGAGTAATGGGTTAATGATTAGACTTTATGATACTGAAGATATTTTCCAACTTGAACAGTTCTGTGATGCTATGATCTTATTTCTTCTTGGCTTGTGCAAAGTTCCCAGGGGCTCCCAGGAGCTGCAAGTTCTCTGTCAGCCTTTCCAAAAAGCATCTATTGAGTTTTTGATACCCAAACTGTTGAGATGACAACTTTTGAACTGTTGGAGAGGGATAACCTAGCCCAGACACTGTGCTGTTTCTGGTATTCAAGCCCATTCCACCACATGACACTGTAGTCATAAATTGTAAATCTAGTTTAGGTTTCTCCCTGTCCTAATAATTTGTTGTACTGGTTTTTCTAGTTCTTCCCAAAAAAGAATGTGCCTTCTGTAGAAGAAAGTCAAAATTAGCAATTGGTATTTACTTTCTTGATACTTTTCCAGTAACTGCTCATATCCCAAATGATTGTCCATCTGCTGTTCAATGCCAAGTCCTATTGAGTAGCTCTTGGCATTTATATAAACCAAGGACCAAGATAATCATTGTCATAAGTAAATAAATCTGTATGGAATCACCAATGTCTTTCCCTTCTGAAGGAGATAATAGCCCCTGAAAATGGAAATATACATTTTCCAGAGTTTCCAATCTTGAAAAAATTGCAGGTTCCTGTTAAAAACAATGTTCTACTTATGCTTAAACCCTTGATTTTTCTGCATGTTGAGCTTCAGATAAACTGCAAATTACTGATTCTTGAAAGGGCTCCCCCAAAACAAGTGATTCCTACCATAGCATTATGTGACAAAGCAAGCTGTGGTTAGCTTGGCCAGGTCAATGTTTACCACATGTTCATTGCCTTGACACTTGCCAAAATATGCCTTGTAATTGAGACTTTTTCCTCAGCTTATAGCTTTTCCTGCTCTTTCCAGATTGTTTCCAACATTCAAAAGACACTGCTACAGAAAAGTCAGCAGGATCATTATTTATACAGGAGCTTGATAAGTTAGAAAGGATATATAAGAGTAGGTTTCTTAATAGGAACAGTGTTGTTCTAGCTGTTAGGAAAAAGGGGGAAAACCTTTCATTTACTTCTGGTGTAGTTGTGATCCATTTTTCTGTTATTGTTTTCCCACATTTGGAAGAGTTGAGAATCTTAAAGAGTTTGGAAAGTGATGTGAGCTCATCTTATGAAAAATACTTTTTATAGTTTCCAGTGTGACCTGGCTAGAGATCTGGTATGTTTTCTCTGTGGCTTATTCACCCTCTCTCCTGGGAAGAAAGTGAAGACACAACAGCACACAGTAAAGTGCAGGCTATTGTTAAAAATTCTGTAACTTAAATGTGACTTCAGAAACTGAGTCTAGTGCTTTATTATACCCACATAAGGGAAGACACTCTGCAAGGACCTAAAGGATGTAGTTGCCTGTCTCAAACACTGCCAAAGCCACAGAAGGAACTTGCCATGAGGAAAGCCACCACAGCAGGAGCCTGAGATAGCACAGAAGGGAGGAATTTGTGACAGGAAGAGAATTTGTGGCAGAGGCGAGATCTGGTTAATGCATCCAGACAAAAAATCCCACTGTGGCAAACTGGGAAAGGAAGCAACTGCTCATACACATATCACCAGTCAGCCAAGATCACCCCAAGTTATGGGACAAATGGCATCTGTGGCCACCAGTGACCACCAGGCACCCCAGACTTATTTCTGTGGGGTTCCATCAGAGGACTGTGCAAGGTGCACAGTGTTGAAACACCCTCCAGGGGAGGTACTTGGGCATTCCCACCTGATCCTCAACACATATTAACATGTTGAACTTGATGCCTTGGGATTTTAGCTTTTATATTTTTCCAATCCTGTTCTGCATCAGTGCACAGCTCTAAACTCCATGTGAAGTGTAGTTAACTCTCTTCACATTTTGGTTGGACAAAACAATCCCTCTGGGCCTGTAATCCATGGATATCCCACAGCCTCAGGCCAGGAAAAGTGTAAAAAAAAGTGAATTGGGAGGGGAAAATGGAGGAATATGGCTTCATTAGCTGAAGCTGTAATTGGAGGATTAACCCCTGATGTGTGAATGGACCAAATGTATATTTGTGGAAAACTTGTGGGTGTAATCTCTGGGAGGCTTCTGACTGCCCAGGGTGTATCTATGAAGGCCTTTAATAAATACTCACCTTATTCTCTTACCTCTGTCTGGCCTCTGTTCTAGGCAGCCACTCCAAGGCACCAAACTTGTTGTTTCATGGGCTTCCCCACCATGACAGATCAAGCCAGCCTCCATCACTTCAACCAACAAACATCCAAACTGCAGCAATCAAGTCTTGTATCTGGATCCATGGGTGGTGGTGTCTTTCTTCTCCAGTATTTTCCTCTCCACTATCTGCCATTACCTTTTCTTTCTCTTCTTTTTCTTTCCCCTATACATTTTCCCAAGTGGTGTTTTCATATCTTTATATTATGGCATTGTTTTCAATAATAACCAAAATGGCTGTATACTCCTTTCCATTGCAATCAAACTGTTGTAAAACAGACCTTATACACACACACACTCACATTCCAGTCATTCAGTGTCACTTCATTCCAATGACTATTTTATTCTTGAAAGCAGCATGCTGTTTGTTCTTTTATAAAGTTAAATACTACCCACTATCATAACCCATTTTTCCCTCCCCCCCCTCCACCCCCAAAAAAGATAATTTGATGCACAATGCTTTTTTCAAAGGTATGGTGTATTTCTCCCTCCATCTTTTTGTAAGGAGATGAGGGGGAAAAAGCAGGTTTATAACTGCAAGGAAAGTAGAATTTATCCTCAACCTTCTTCACAGTGTGACATCAGAAAAAAGCCACAATTACTGATAAGCTGAAAAATAATAAATTAAAGCTAAATCACTCTGCAAAGAATGATAAATAAAATAAATGGCCATCACCCCAGATGAAATACTCAGATTAATGTTTTGAAAAATGCACCTACTTGGTATTTGTTGTGAGCTGCAAAGTGCTGATTGACCTATACCATCTTGAATCTATGTTGAAGAAATAGAAAATTAAATCAGTAGAGAGATTCAATATGAATACACTGTAGGAGAAGTCAAGATTAAACTCAGTACTCTGGGTTTCCCCATAAGTCATCCCATAAGAGTACTTTACCTTGAATGCTTAAATTTTAACATCATTACAATTTTATTTTTTAAATAATCTGTTTCCTGAGCTTAACACATTAAATTAGAACTCTATTAAAATCAATCAATGCAGATACATTTCCTATGCCTGTATTTCCAACTGTAAAGTTGAAGTAAGTTTTTTATACCTATTTAATGATTTCAAGGCTGTTAATTTAAAAATTAACAGTAATTCAAGAAGTCATTATCATTTCCCTTTTGAAAATACTTGGATGGAAAACTCAGTTCTTTAACTTTAATGAGTGTGCTTATAAAATTCCAAAAACATTTTTAATAATGTCAAAAAAATTACACTTAACTGCACAAAGCAAAGTAAAAGAGGACCATTGAGTATTTTCAACTTTTGCTTTCACTTATCACATAAAAATAATCAGGTTTTTACTTAATACTTGCAAATACACATCTGTGAGAGAAATGGTCAAAATTAGGGTGAAAAAGAAGCAGTATATTTGTTACAATGCTTTTCAATTCCCTAGATATTATCTTCAAGTTTGAATATTTTACAGTGTTTATAAAAGAAACTACTTCTGAGAAGATGGGTTTTGGATTTGAAGCAGCTGGCTTTGTTGGAAAAGTTAAAATGAAAACCACTGGAAGGTAAATTGATATTAGTGAGACATAGTTTATGATTCTGATTACTGATTTCCTGTAAATACAAGAGGGGGGGGAAAGTCCCATAATTTTCTATGAGTGGAGGTACAACTAGCCAGTTTCAGCATATAAACTTCCAAAACCCAAGTAATTTGATAAAGCCCTGAAGAGAAATAGAAGTAACAAAATCCTGCTTTTCAAAGATGTCACAAGCACAATAGGGGATCACTGTCAGAAGTGGTTTATTTCTTTCTTTCTTCCTTTTGGATGCTTTTGACTTTTTCTGTGGTGTAAACAAAAAAAGGAAAATATTCCTGGAATGTTTAGATGTCAGGACATCTAATTTAATAAAAAACAGCACTAAACAGAAGTGTAGTTAAATTTTTCAAAGATGAAAGAAACAAGCAATGCCTTACTAAAGCAATTTATGTGAATTTCATTATGAAACATTGCTATTATAGCTACAGGGCTCAGGATTTTTTTGGAACAGAAAACATCCAACACATTGAAACTTTTTGAAAATTATGCTCCTTGCATTTCAAGTGACACAGAACTGTTTAATGGCCCCACCACTCTTCCAAGTGGTTCTTCTAGACCCATCTTGTGACTTTGCATGTTTGAAAAATATTATGTATAAGATGCATCTCTCCTCTCTTGGCACAGATCTGTGCTTGTATTCTCTGTATTTATTAGTTTAGGAATTTGTTTGGGGGGTTTTGTTGTTGTTGTTGGGTTTGGATTGGTTTTGTTTTGCTTTTGTTTTGTTTGGGTTTTCTTTTTTTGGTACAGTAACAACAGTTTTAATTTCCTAACTGAGAAAGTTAGATCTTACATGGCTTCAGATTTTGCACCCTAAGCTGCTAATTTTGGGCTATGCCAGGGGAGGGTTTAGCAGGTGGAAGGTAGAGACTGGAAAGGATGGGTTTGGGGCTAAATGGACAGTACTGAAATGAGCAAACACCCATTGTAAGGGCTCAATAAACTCTCTCAATGAGACTTTGAAAGGGGTCACAATAGTTCTTGTAACTCTGGGTGGGAGCAAGGGAGAAAAACCAACCAGATATTCTCAGGTCAAAACAAATTCACTGACAAAATTTTGAAAGATGGAAAGTTTTGGTAAGAGGTTTAGTACAACATCCAATTGACACTAAACATTTCTCAGAGCATTAACTTGGCCCATTTGACTTAGCAAATATGAAACTGATTTGATGTTATATTGCTCAAAGTGTTCCAAGAAGAGGGAATTAGAAGAAAGAGGGAAAGACAGAAAAGATACAGAAAAGCACACATATAGTGGTGTTCAGATATAAACTCTGAGATGAAGGTAGAGTGAAGAAAAATATTTTACCTTTTTTTTGTAACAGTCCTTGCATCCCACTCTACAAATGTGAATGAACTATGTTAGAATATTTCATTTGAAATATTTCATACAAAAACATAATTCCATATAAATTTGGCATAAAACAAAATCTATGAGAGTACCTCTGCTTTAGATCTAGTTAGGAGAGAAAAAAAGGGCATTTCTTATGGAGAGAATCATCTCAATGCAGTATGTAAAAGATAAGCAGAAGATACAGTAGTATCTAAAAACAAAATATTATAATATGCAAAACTTATTACCCATAACCAGGTTAAACAGGCTTAACTCACATGTCTTAGTAAAGATACTTTAATAAAAATTTGTGATCAGCTCAAGTTGACTGCATAACAACTGTCTTTTTTTTCCTCTTTTTTGCTTTTATTTCTCTAATTGTTTCACCCTTTTTTTTTTTTTTTTTTTTTTGTACCATATGCTTCAGGCTTCTGGGAGAACTTTTCTCTTATTAGGTTCTCATAAAACCTTAAAATTTGCTCTCATTTTCATTAAGGACACATTTTGCTAAGACTATTTGAATAAAGGAAAAGACATGCTCAGTGGAAGGGCTGCCTGAAGAGGAACCTATGGCTAATATCCACATAAAATATTATATTGTATTTACTATTAGGAGTTATGATGTGGAAAAGTTACACCACACCTCCCTGATATCTTGAATTTGCATAGCATCACCTCAGTGTGAAGGTTTAATCATCTGCCCCATAGGGATGCTGTCACATGCCTATGTCTCATTTGTGGTTCACACAGAGTTTTGAAATCTGGAAAATTAATCTTTTATTTAAATGTATGCTTTAGCAGTCTGTTGTGGCAATGAAAATAATATATTGTGTGTGCAGGGAATGTGGAATAAGGTTTCAAATCATGGTTTAATGTTAGGGATTTGGCTGCCTGAGTGCTGTCTGAGTACTTACTTTATTTTACTTAAAAAGTTGATGGTGTTTCCTTTCAAACAACTTAGCATGTTAAAAGGGTTTACTGATTTTTCAAAGAGGTAAATTAATATATTTACACAGGGGGCTTGGAGGATCATAGCAATGGGAACATGTGGGAAATGCAGTCCTGAGCATCTGGACATTTTTTCAATACAGCTGGTCTAACTGTTGTCACTAAGTACCATGTCAGAAAACCCTGAAAAGATTGTCCTAGATATTCTGGCATATTACTTCTTGCAAAGATGTTTTCTTGCTAAAACTTTGGTAGACAGATTGCTCACACCAAAGGATATTTGAGAGATTTCCTGAGGGAGTGAAGTAACATGGAAGAAAAGTAAACGCCAGGAAAAAATGAACTCTTCTTGAAATCCCATACATTAGAGTGCTGCATTCCATCATTTAAATCTGAATTTCCACAGCCCACTGGAGCTAACTAAGGAAGCTGAATGGGTGGTTTGTCTTAAAGTCACTACTGAGAGCATGATTGCCCTATGGGTTGCCCTTATAAACATTTTCAGAAGGATTTAAGCAACATATAAAGAATGCAAAATATTATCTCTAAACTCTGCACATTGCTCTCATTTTGGGTAATCCAGGGAGGGAAATGCAGGAAGTGTCCTTTGTGACTGTGAGTATCCTGTACCCAGAGATCAGCAGTGAGGGGGCTGACATGGCCAGAGTTACCTCCTGTCATAAAGTCCAAGTGTGCACATTAAGCACTTTTCCACTTTTTTCCACACCTGTATTGGAATGTCTTCACCTAAGGGAAATTGTTCCATGTACACCTACATCAGGTTTATGCTGATTCAGCCAGAGAAGTTTAGTTCATAAATTTTACAACGTGCAGAGGAAATGTAATACCTATCATACTGAAGCAAAATAACTTTTTAAGACATATGAGTGAGTTACCTTAGTGTTTTCTTATTAAAAATTACCTAGGAGTTATGTTAAAAACATCCATCTTATTGTAAATATTTTAATTAATTGTATTTATTAGGAGTTGAAATTTACTTCAACCATTCTTATTCTTTTGCTTTTAACAGCACTGTTCATAAATATGGTCAAAATTCTACAGATTAGATTTTTATTCCCCCTCCCTGCTCCCACAAGGGTGGATTTCCCTTCTTCCCTTTATGGCAAGTATAGAATCAGATATTTTCCTTTCCACTTACCAAGGGATTAATAATATAAAACTTGGCAAGGAAATTGCTGTCTGTGAACCAGAGTGAACATTACTTGATGTAACCCAGATACAATATTTTCTTCTGCAAGCTGAACTTTTTGAAGCACAAGGAACATAGGAATGGCTTAGTGGCCTGTGCAAATAAAGAGAAGGCAACTTTAACTTGTAAGTATAAAGGAGAGGTTTTGCTCTGGTTTGGAAAGAACACTAAGGAAATAGAATATAAAAATAGTTCCAGTCTGGGGGAAAGAAAAATCCACTTTAAAGAATATTTAATTTCAGGGTGAAGTTTTTTTGTTTGGTTTGGTTTGGTTTGGTTTGGTTTGGTTTGGTTTGGTTTGGTTTGGTTTGGTTTTTTGTTTGGTTTTTTTGTTTGGTTGTTTTTGTTGTCTGGGGCTTTTTTTTCTGAAACCTTCCAGATTTTTATTTATTCTGGACTGGTATGATTCAAATCTTGATGGCTGCCAGGCCTTTTAAAATGAACATGAAGTTGGCAGACTGGGTCTGTGCTGGTATTTGAAGCACAGCAGTAGATCCATGATCTAGAAGGAGCAGCTGCATCCCTTGTTTATAAATAGTTTATAAATATTTTTGAGAGAGAGACAGAGGGGCAGCTCTCCCCATGCTTTATATCAAAAAGTTTTCAGTGTGAGGTGTGGTCAGAGCAAGAGTCTGAGCTTTGTCAGCTTGTGTTTCTCTGAAAATGCAGTCCTAAAATGGAGCCATTCCCTTCTTTCACACATATGTTTCTCAAAAGAAATATGGTTTTGCAGCCACAAATGATTCCTCAGGTGGGGTATGCAAGAGGATTGTTTTCTATAATATTGTTCATCTGAAGCTTGGCTTCTTTCCCCTGAATACACTACATCTTTCTGAGGCTTTTTTTGTTCACATGCATTCTTATATATGCAGCAATGAAGAACGTGATCATTTAAATTTGATGCAAGCAGCTCAATTTTTGTTTTAGATATCATTCATCTGTACAAGCCAATATCTGCAAAATATCTCTGTCTCTCCTCATAGTGGGGTGAAAATGGCTCAGGTACTCAGCTTGGGATACATATTGGCTTTTAATTTTTTCGGTGCATTTGTTAATACAAGTATTTAAATCCATCTCTCTGCAGCAAAATGCTTTTCACAGAATAATGGAATCATAGAATGGCTTGGGTTGGAAGAGACAATGAAGATCATGTAGTTCCAATCCACCTCCCATAGGCAGGGACACCTTCCATCAGGCCAGGTTGTGCAAAGTCCCTGGCCTTGGACACTTGCTGGTGTCCACAATTTAAAAAAAAAAAAAAAAAAAACAAACAAAAAAAAAAAAAAAAAAAAAAAAAACCCAAGGTAGTAAACTCAGACAGACAAAAGAAAAAGAACAGAAAAAAAAAATTGGCATGATGCAGTTCTATCACTTAATAAAGCACAGATTTCCAAAGATGAAGAAAATGGATGGACAGGGATATTAGCTTTGGCTTTGGAGAATTTTGCTGTAATTTGGCAACAGATTTTGTTCATGTCTTGCTCACGAACACTCACCTAATCACAGAAACATATATCCACTTTGGCAGTGGGTATATAATGCTGAACATGCTTCTTTAACAAACATTAACAGCAGCTGCATCCAATGCTAACTGCTGCACTACCTAAAAATTATAAACGTTGTACTTATATACAATTTTTTTTTTACAAATGAATGAAATATATGTCTAATGTTGCAAAAAAATAGTCCTTTATGAGAGAAAAATAAATGGCAACATATTATTTAAGATCATTCCCACAGATAATATAATTTTATAGGGACGTCATTTGTTGCTGAATACTAGAAGTAATTTTGACATCTTTAATTCTCATTCATTATTATATACAGTACTGTAACTCAAAACACATATATTTTAAATTTCTCTATTATTAATTGCTACTATAAAAAGCATAATATTTAAATTATACTTCCTCTTCTTTGAATGATCTGGTAAAATGTTAGGTGTGTTCAACAGCAAAAAACATTAATCTTCTATATATTTATATAGAAGAGTATATCTAGGATGTGCACTGGTACAGTATATGTGATATTATATACATTGTATGTGTAGAGGCCTGTGTCTATAGGAGGTGTATGTATAGGAAGTGTGTGGGGGTGTGTGTGTATATGTACAACTACTAAAAAACTGAGTTTTGGTAGATAGTGGTATATTGCTTTAGGCCATTTTAACCATTTATAAGAAAAGCTCTATAATCTGGAAATGTTTTGAAGAGAACATCGAGAGGAGATTTTTTTTATTAACCTCTCCTTCTTTTTCTAGAACTTATTTGAACTATTAGCTTTTGGTGTTGTTTTTTTGGTTTTTTTTTTTTTTTTTTAATTAAAGACATCAGTGCTGCTTTCGGAACTTTGCTAAACTTCCTCCAAATGTTATGCAAAATAGCAAATTCAGCTAAGTGTTTTAAGACATGCCCATGTCTATTTTTAATACCATTTCACCCAGCATTTCACTTGGACCCCATATATTCTTCATGCAATTACTGTACCATGGAGCCATACAAAATTCTTGCACCCATTTTCTCCTAACCATTCCTCACCAAAAGGGAGTGCTCCCCACTTAAGGCAGCTGTGAACTGAATACTAACTTTTATATCCACAGCATGAAGAAGGAGCAAAGGAACACTTCTAGCAGCATGGGGGCCATCTCAGTGTCAGAGGGAGAGCTCCCCTATGTGAAACTAAACCTGCATCTGTCTGGGATGCATTTAAAATTTTCACAGGAGGGTGTACCTGAAAAGTGAGGCAGGAAGACTGTTTATCCATATGCATTTTGAAGCCATTACATCTCATCTTCCTTTGAGCAGAGTTCTTTCTTCCTGAACCATCAGTCTCTGTTGAATAATACAGTTTTCTTCCTTTGGAACTTATGCTTAGTGCTTTATTCCTTCATTGTTATTATTTGCAAGAGTAGCCTCTTAAACACACATTTTATCATCATCATAATCAAAACCAATTATATGCATTTCCATAACTTCAACCTGCTGCTTTTAACACTAATTCCTCATTCTTCCTTTGTTTGGGTTTTTGTTGGCATTTTGCATGCCCAGGCTTTTTTTTGCAAGGGTAATGATGAACGTCCTGTGCCACCAGGGGAGGGGCTGCCTGAAAGTTATTTGGCAACAACTGCGGATGTGTGGCTCCAATTTAAAATCCCTCCAAGAAGAATCCCTCTTTTTCACCCTTTAGTTATATTTCTTTAAACAAAACAGCAGAAATACACGGATTTGCAGTCAGCTTTGGCATGATGCTTGGCTGCTGCTGCCAAATTAATGTTGGTAGCCTTTGGAGCATGTCAGTGACTGTGGCTGTAACATGATCCTGCAAGATTTTCCACGGCAGAAAGAAAGGCATGCAGACTAAAAGTGTTGTGTTGTTTTGAATTGGCATTTTCCCTTAGTTATTTTTAATGTAATAAATAAAGAAATTTTTCAGCAATGGTGAACTTTTCAGCACCAACTATACTGAAATCAAAGGTAATATCTTAGACTATTTATGCAAAGATCTGGGATTGTATTTTGCCAAGACTCAGGCTGTTTATGTCATTAGAAAAAATACTATTGCATAACAGAAGGAGGATAATTGCACATATAAATTTGCTCATTTCATCCATTTCATTTTCTTTTGGTAAAATATCTCCTATTACTTTTTCATGAGGCTGTGTACATGCACAAGGTATTTTTAGTAGAATGACAAATGTAGGACTTCATCACATGTACCATGATCACTATTTTCCTGCTTGTGTCAGGCATTGAGGGTGATCAGAGCTTTACAGCTATGGGTGTATATAGAAAAAACACTTGCTTTTTTGGTGAATTCTTGTATCATTTGAAAGATACCTAACTGGCATCAGAAAGGGGAGCAGATATTTATTTCTTCACAAGCATAAAAAAATTATTTTCTCCTAAACAAAAACAAACAAACAAACAAACAAATGTTGCTTAGGTCCCTCCTATGCAAGCATATAAATAATTATGATCTGAAAGGAAGGACACTGCAGACCAGTGAATTAATTCCTTTAGTGAGTTTAATGAGCTTTGAATTAGGTTCTGTGGTAATCAAAATGCAAATAGCACCACATCTTTAGAGACACTCACTGCTTGATAAAAAAATTTGCAGTTCACTTTGTATTTAAAACTCCAGACTCCAATTTAGTCTGAAACTTGGTTGGGATAATTTGATAATTTTTCAGATCTATATGTTGTTTATTCTAAAAATCTGGGGTTTATATAAAATTTGCTGTGTCTACACTAGCATGTAATATGGTGCAGACTGAAGGGGTCAGAGCAAAAGCCTCTACACCTACATCATTAAAATGCAGCCTAAATTGCACTAAAATGGAATGGGTACAACCATGACAGAACTCTAACTGGATCCCCTTTACAAACAATTGGAAAAGCTTATTTCAGAAGCCTTTACATCTTCCTTTTTTTTTTTTTTTTATTTGATAGAGCACTCTTCACAAATACAAGAAGTTAATTAAATTTATATTATTTATTTTAATTTTATATTATTTACAAAGAAACTGAGAATCTTGAAGCTGGAACCAAATTTCTTTTAGGATGAAAATTACCAGTCTTGAACCTTCCATGAAACTTATAACAAAAAGTATTGGTAATGAGACAGGAAATGTCCCCAGAACATACATGTATCAATTTGCTTCCAGTCACCATTTTCTTGGAACAGAGACAATAGAAAAAGCCAACCAGGATTTTTTCAAGACTGATTGAAAACCTTTATTACTCTCCATTTCTTCATACTTACTCTCACATTCACATTTCTTCTTAAAATCTCTGATACTGACACTTTTATGTAGATATTATTTGCCTCCCCAATGATATTTTTTTCCTTCTATGCTTCAATCTGTTAAAAATTGCCACCAATTACATCTCCCTTCCTGCTATAGGCTCCCTACATGTGCAAACTGCTCCTTTATAAATATGTAAATTCAAACTTCTTACTTTCCTGTCAGCTTAGTATGACTGGATTCTGTCCACAAGGCCTTTGGTACATTTCTCATCTTTGTCATTACCTTAAGTGTGATTTAGATGCCCAAAGCCAACCCTTGACTTCCATTTTTTGGGTACCATAGCAGTTAGCTTTGGATGTAGGTGTTTGTTTGTCATGCAGAAGAGTTTAAGATGTTGCTTTACAGCAGTTTTACATTAGTTACCAAGGATTGCCAAAATTGGGCATCATCACCTCCTCATATCAGTGTTGTACAGATTGGTTCTGTAGTCTCTGTTCTATTTTTATTTTTTTTTTAAATTTACCATCCTTACAGTCTTTAATGGTAGGGAAAGGACAGTCTTTTGTTTTCTTTTGAAGCCTTCACTTAAAAGCACTTTTTTCCCATGACAGCCTTAGACAACAGCAAGAGGAATGTGCTCTGTAAAGCTGAGTAGTTGCCCAAGAGGCTGCCACCACACAGCAATAATGAGTTGTTAAAGTTCAGAACATCAAAAGTGAGTGTCTCCAGTTGCAGAATATCACAATCCTGGCTCATTGCCACCAGCCTGTGCTCAAGTTGTTTTCATTTTTGCTAACCAGCAAAAGAATAACAGGATGTTTGTTGTTTTTTTTTTTTTTCGAGTGAACAATCCTGCCAGTGGGGCTGCATTGAGGTTAAGTGCATCTTTACTTTTTATTCTATAATTTTCAGAAAAGGGATCTGGTAATAAAAATGGAAAAGAAGAAAAGAGTGAGCAGTGCAGTGTTCACATGGATTAAAGGTTTACTTTGGCAAAGCTTGCAAGCACAACATGTACTTGCATTGCAGGTGTTTTCCCAAAGCATCTCAGCTGCCTAGACAAGATGTCATGGCAGCAGCTCATGTGTGCTCTTTACTGCTGGAGCAGGGCAAACATTTTACTTAACCACAAAACAATTCATGAGGAAAAAAAAAAAAAAAGATAAAAAAGCCATGATGCTGTACTCCCAATTGTTTTCAATTACATAAGCAATTATTGGGGCCAGGATTATTCCGATTTAGGCTGTCAGAGTTCATTCTGTCAGCACAGAAAACATAATGCTATAGCTCAAGTCCAAGGCAGAGGGAGAAGATCCACGGTGTGCTCTGAGTTTTGAGCAGAGCTTTTTCCATTAGCTTTTCTCTTGCAGGATGACAGCTGAGCTCCTGCTCTCTGGTCTTTCTTAGGTCAGGTCTGCATGCAGCATGACCTTCTGGGCAGGGGGCTTCCTTTGGCCTGCTCTTGTTTGGGTCTGACTGACCACTGCAGCAGCAATCATAAATAGAAAGATTAACAAGCAGCGTGCAAAACTGAGTATGGCATGGTGACTGTTATTCAAATCCTTGAAAGCAAATTTGTATGGAAATTTGCATTATTCTGGGAATACTATTTATAATCCCTAAAAGAATCATAAATGTAATGAGGTAATGGGATGTAACAAAGTTGCTATATTTTAATTAAATCAGTGTTTTGTTATTTGTTTCTTGCTCCGGAACCTGCAAGCAGAGTCACACACTCTTCTCTGCTGATGAATGGGGCTATTTGTAAATACCTGACACATTAATGATTTTTTTTTCTGAATCTGTTCCAGAAATTACACCTATCAACAGAACATGCTTATGTATGACAGTTTTCTTTGATTAGTGTTGGTGAACTGATTTAGTGATGCTGGTACGGTTTATCAATTATTTGTAACTTGCAATCTAGTGTAATCTAAAGCAGCCCTGCATGAGTAGTGAAATCTGTGAGATTTTCACTGCTTAATATTTTAATTAATAGGAGTCTCCTGACAAGTGAGAGATAGTTTGGGGCATAACCTTTTATGAAACAATACAGGAAGTCACAAAAGTGGTTAATAACCGAGAGACAGAATGGTTTTGTAGAAAGTCAATATTAACATTTTAAAGGGTTTGGAATGTTTTTATGTATTTTTATCATGTTGTGATCCACATAGAGTATACTAGGCAGTGGAAAGTAGTTACTGTCACCATCTTTACTCTTTAAGATGTGTTTAACAAATGTGACAAATGCATCCAAACTCTATAGAGAGGAGCTTTAACTCACACAGTCATAGCAGCTTATTCTGTGTGGTGATTTATACTATGGGGTGGTGGGAAGTTGCTGATATTGGCTGAGAAGTTCAATTTGCCCCACAGAACTCTGTTCTTGTAGAAATGTTAACTCTGCCAGCAGCTGTGTACCATCCTATGAAAGGTCATGGAGACCTTCATCAGAGATGTACTCAGGGTTCTCTCAGCACAGGGAGCTGGGGTTAATCTAGTCAAGTAACACCAGCAGATCTTGATCATCCTTTGTGGTTGCTGTAAAAAGTCTTTGAAAATTCCAGCCCTTTGTATTTATGGAAGTAAATTTTTTTACAATTAATTAGTCCCTTAAACTGCAATGATATATGAAATGTTATCACCTTCAGATGGTCAAGAGTCATTAGAAAAGATGATAGCTCATACTCATGTTATTAGAAACTCCAGGCCTTTAATGAATAATGTATGGCAGCCCTATAGCAGTGTAAAATTTCATGCCATTACATGTTCAATGCATTACAGACAACAAAGCATTTCAGTGTCAAGGGAAAAATCAGTTTCAGCCCTTTAAATTCTGACTTGCAACCTTAAAGAAGTCAAGTTTATATGTAAGAATCAATGAGACTGGAAACTCCTTCACTTAATATGTTGCAATAATGTTTTGCATGTTCGTGTGGAACTAGAACTCTGGTCTGTAACTCCTTTATTTAAGCAACAATTCAACAACACTCTTCAAAGTGCTGCTTGTGCAAGATGAGTTTGAAGAAAGGTGGATTCAAAAGAAAGGGACTTGTAGGGCTTACCAGGCAGTACAAATTTGCCTTGAAATTTGAAGATAAAAAAGAAAGGATGGCACATAAGTACATTTCACCTTTCAGTGACAAAACCCTCTCTGACAGGAAACTGTGATCAATTCTCCTGCAGCATGATGGAGTGGCAGTAAAACCATCTAGCTCCTAGGACAAGGCAGCTGTGGGAGCTCTTCTCATATGGCATGGAACAGCTGAAGAGCTGCAGTGGAAAGACTGTGAGCAGCCACCAGCTTATCTGCTGCTGGGGAAATATCCCCTGTGCTTTGGCATCCTGCCCCCGAGGCTGCTGGCCAAATGGAGATGATTTACCACCAGAGTGGGGCTGCCTGCCAGATGGATCAGCCCCTGCAGACCAAGCTCAGACTTCCTGACGTGTCCAACTTCTGCTCTCCCATTTCTGGGAGCTGTGGCTGGGACCTTGTGGAGGGTCATTATTGGGAAATGGACCATGGAGAGTGTAACTGGTGCCTGGGGAGAAGCATCAGTGTCTGAATCCCACTCTGACCCTGCACAGAACTGCAACACGGCACATGCAGCACCTGCAAGGCCTTCTGGACTCTCATGGACTTGATCCCAAAAAATTCCTGTCTCATGTGCAAGAGTATTGAAGCCTCAAATATTGCTTTAAAGCCTGGAAGTATTGTATTGAAGTGTTATCTATTCTACTCAATATAAGGAACAAGGAATTATTCTTATGGAGTGTCAATACAACATCATGCACATACATGTGTATAAACACGTATATGCATATGGAATTTGGGGAATGGCTTTAGGTTTCCCAATTATTTGTTCAGCTCAGCTTTCAAAGCAAGGAGAAGGCAAAAATAAAACCAATCTCCTTCCCTTTTAAAGAAAGTACTTTGGAATCACACACAAAAGACACTATTTTTAAAGCTATATCCTGTTTGAAATGAGCGTGAAAACCACCTGCCTAACACTGATTTTCTCTTTCCAGAAGACCAGTGTTCTGACACTGGCCTGTCCACTGAAGGACAACAGGTTGAGACCAGGATTAAAACCTCATTTCTTCACTCCTGGGTGATTGCTAAACTGGATCTCTGGCACTCTCAGTGCAGTTTGAGCAGTTTGGTGTTTGAGATTGTTTCATCTTGAGCTGCAAGTTTTCACAGTTTGTGTGCAATTAACCTACTTGAGAACAAGAATTCACAAGTGAAACTAATTTTAATAGGAGGTACATTTGCAATGGGCGTTGAGATTTCTGTGCATCCAGGCTCTGAGGCTGCTCCATCAGTAAGAGTGATAAATCCTTTCTGAAGGCTGACACAAATTCAAGGCTCTGTGGGCAGATTTCTTCTGGTGTTTAAAATGGAGAGAAGTGTCCTTCTCTGTAACAGAAAACAAATAATGTGTCAACTCAATACTTAAAGTAATACAACCAAGGGGGATTGTCAGGCTTTTATACACAAAGCACTCAATCTGTAATTGCATGTATCTGCACTTGGGTTTTTAGGATACAAACCTCATTTTCTGGAACCTTATCTTGGCACACCCAGGTGCTAATATTTTGATTGTTTTATAAAGAATTTAGGACCAAGATTGAAGTAAAATTTGAGCAAAATATTAAATTGGTCCGTATCCTTTATCAGTTTGATATTTAAAGAAGGCAACACATCTCCCACCAGGCATATGATCTTTTCCAAATGCTGCAGAGTTGTGCAACAGAATGAAAAAAACTCTAAAGATTGAAGCCTGAAGGAGACAAAAAAATTAATTTCCATCTGATTCCCCTATGAAAAAAAGTGAAATTTCATTGTTCTCACTACCAGTCACAGTATTTTTCTAAAGCTTTTAGAGATTGAGATAAGTTACTTTAATTTTAGACCCAAAAATTTAGATTTGACCACTAATATTAAACTACAGTTGCAGAGATCAGGCCTTCAAGCATTTCACATCTACTTCTGCACCAGACCACCACAACTGACATTGCTTTAAAATTGTCAATGTAGAGAAGTTTAGCTTCATATTCTGTTTATTTAAAATATAATCAGAAATATTTGTTAGATTTTGGTGCTTTTTTTTGCATTAGTATTAAACCAAAGACTATCCATAATACTACCAATGCTAAAGAGGAGCAGCAGAGAGGATACACTGCACATTCTGTCTTCTAACATCACTAAGCACTAAGTATAGCAAAGTGTACATGTTCTGTGAAAATAAGTTAAGTTTTGCTTGCAGTCACCATAAAAAGCTCGTAGAGGATGATGAAATCATTAAGAATAAAGAATATCCTTGGAAACTGGAAACTGCAGACCTAGTAGTTGTAGCTCATTATTGTTATTGTAAAGTTTTTGCCCTTACAGCAACCACAGACTTATCCAGTACCCATCATGTTTAACATCAACTTAAATGCCTATTGCCTGATTTAACCCAGGATATTTTCCCACAAGTAAAGCAATCCACAGGTCAGACAATGCTGGGACTCTGTGGAGTGTTAGAACTGCTGTAGGTCTCACTGCAAGACCAGACTTTATGTGGACAGACTTTTCCTTGGAGCCTTTGAAGCTGCTGCTGTAAAGGAACAGAGAGGAAATAAAAAGTGGGAAATCAGATATATTTAGGCACTGGTGAGTATGTATTGTTTAGAGCTTCACATCACAAGCACTCAAGGAAAGTACCAGCTGCATTTTAGTATTGACTGCACTGAATTAATCAGAAGGGTCAATGTACTGAGAGTGGAGAAAGGGGAACAAATGTTTCCTTGGTGTCCCCTCTGCCTCCTCTAGAAACTTGGGCTGATTCTTGGCACATCATTTCCAAGGGCATGCTTTGCATCCTTGTGTAGGTGAACCCTAATGCTCAGTATATGAAGGCAATTCTCCATAAGTGACCAATTCTAAATCTCTCACCCATGACTGTTACTGTAACATTTTCAAAATACTATCTAACATTTTCTGAAGTAGAGTTTTTGTTCATTTTACTCTGGTGGTAGTATCTTATGAGTTTGTAGAATAAACAAAAACTTCCTCATTTCTGGAAACTATTTTCAAACTTGGAGGCAGGCCAAGAAAGGAAGGAATGCCATTTTCTGTGACATCCAAAGATATTTAGAGGTCTGTGTTTATATGAATATCTGTTGTCTCTGTAAATGCAGGTTTTATCTTTTCT
This sequence comes from Muscicapa striata striata, assembly GCA_030060385.1. NCBI lineage: Eukaryota > Metazoa > Chordata > Aves > Passeriformes > Muscicapidae > Muscicapa > Muscicapa striata. The sequence goes on along the minus strand of JAREIS010000547.1, from coordinate 3,910 downwards.
ATCAAAAAACTGGTAACTCCAGAATGGTCCTTGGTAAGACCCCAGGGAGGGCTTAACACTGAAAGAGGTTCTCTGGAAAAGAGAAGTTTTCTAAGAGTGTTTATCCTTGTGTTTAGCCAGTGCTGTGTTGAGAGGGAAGAAATCTCCTCCTGTCTCTGTGTGTAGCTGGGTGCTAGTGGGGCCACAGGGAAACTGCCTTCCTCTTGTGCCAAAGGAATATATTACCATTGGAGCAAAGGAAAATAAAGGATTCTCTTGTTTCAGACTACCTTCACTGCCCCAGAGGAGGAAGGTTTTATGGCTTGCCAAGAGGGATAAACTCCCATCTGAATGGGGAAATTGCAGGGACCTCTCCAGCAAGGCAGAAGTTGTTGAGGCTGGGTGGCTGCAGCAGAGAAGGAGCACACAGAGCAGTACTGGGGGGTTTATCACTTGAAATAATCTGTAGTACAAGCTTTTGTCTTGAGATTTCAAAAAGTGCTCACACTAAAGTTACCACAGTGAACTAATCTGATTTATATTATCTTGAGCTGTGGCTGAATCTGACTCCAGTGTGTTTTGCTTCCAAGTACAAAAGGCATAGGAATGACTAAGTACACAAGAGTTCTTGAGAATTATATTTAAAATCCAAGAATCTGCTTCTACATAGCAACTTACATGCCCTGTTCTGCAGACATATGGCTCATTCTTCATGTGTCATATAACGAAAAATGTGGCTTGTAATTCTGCTGTGAAGCAAGATGTTTGTGATTATAAATACAAATTACATAATTTAGGGTTTTTTAATAAAGAAATTGTGAGCTATCAGAATATTTTCCATTTAGGGATGGCAACTGGATTATGTTTTACATTATATATATATCTGTATCTGTGCATGTGTACATGTACATATATATAAGTACACAGCATTCTCAGACATCAAGATGCAGGTAGGTCTTTCTGAATCTCAAGAGCAGAATGTGTATCCTGAAAAGCAGATTTCAGAAGGCCATGATTGGTACCTAGGCTTTATAAGGCTGAAAAAGTGCACCAGCAGTACAATAGATAGGAAAATAAATATCCATAAGGAACAAGTTCTCTAAACAATGGCAGCAGCTCTGTAGCTTCTCAGTGGCAGGTAGGATATCATGGGTTTTCCACATACCACCCTGGAGCTCAAATGAGGATGGCTGACGGAACTAATCCTGTTTTCCTGGGAAAGTCTGTTACAGGACCACTCAATGCTGCTGACATTGGTGTCAGGAGGATTGTGAAATAGAAAATAGCTCTTTGAGAGCTTATGAAGTCTCACAGGGCTTCTTTGGAGGCTGTCAAGACCCACTGGTATGGGGCATGATGTTCATTCTAAGTCATCATGCTGAACTGAGATTATGTGTCAAAGAGCTCTCATGCTTTTATTATATAGTTGCCTTAGATTCAGCAACCACTCCACTATTTGGGCACATAAGGTGTTGGTTAACAAGCCCTTAAATTTTAACACCTCTCAGAAGCAGTGGCTGATATACCTTTAATTTTTACTGTACACTTTAATAAGCTGTCAACTCCCACAGCACAGTATTAGAAGTTGTGTGCTAAGGAGCCACACTACACCACTTAGAGGTTCTGGCATAAGCCACAACACTGCTTTTCAAAGGTACTGGAACAAGTCACAACAACACTTCCACAAGCTCCCCACTCCAGCAGCAAACTCGAGTATGGAGTCTGGGGTAGAATATGAAAGCTGCTGGGAACCAGGGAAAAGCAGCCTTGGAGGTTTGCCTTTCTCAGGCTGCTCAAGGACAAGGAATTATAATGATTATGCACCTGCGGGGTGAGTGAGAGATGTGATGCTTTGCAAAGTATGTTTTTAGAGAGGTGTTGCCTTCTTTGACCAATGAGTCTTTTCTATTTTGTTTTTCATGTACTACCCTATATATGTGCAGTGTTTCTTTAAATAAAGCTCTCTCTTGCTTCTCCATTACATTAGGAACTATGTTGTATTATCATTTTCACCACTCCTATAGCTTTAAAATTTGGGACAAAACATGCTTGTGTGTTGTCCTTCATTCACAGAGGCTGAAAGGATGGTGGGACACAATGAACAAAAAAGGTTTAGTAGGGTTTAGAGCTCCTGAGCCTGCTGAAAGACACCAGAAATCTCACAGAAAAGGCATCTGCTGTATCTCATCATCTCCAGCCACTCAAGAAACCCCAGAGGAGTTGCCAACATTTGGCACAAAGGGTTGATAAAACACAGCAAGGCACATTAGGATTGGAATGCAGGGCTTGCTGTGGAGTGGGGAAAGGGATCACTCAGAAAATACTTATCTGGAAAGGGATCAGATAGAAAATATTATCTTCAGATGCACATCACCTCTCTCTGTCCAGTGATTCCAGTGATCACTAGCCTGGAAGTGGAACTTGATCTCAGCATAATGTTAGCTGCCTTTCTCTTTTCCCTGTGGGTGAAACACAAAGTTGCAAGTGGTTTGATTACTCCATTAGCAACAAATATCACAACCCATGAAAATGAGCTTTAATGTGAGCTACTGATTCCAGTACTATAGGAGTTAGAGGAGGATCCTAAAAAGGTAAGCACAAAAGGATTTAAGTCCTGTTTCCAAGGTTCCAACTCAGCCCATTAAATGCAATATGTCCCTCTGATCAAACTACTGTAGAATATGTTAAGACCAAGCCCTAAGGCTGAAGTAATTTGATGTCCTTCTCAACCGTATTTTTGATAAAATTATTTGTGTATGTTGGTGTCCCTGGTTGGTGTTATGTCTACTCCTACTCCCTGCTGCCCTCACTGTCTGCACAGACCTGCCTGCCGCCACTGCCTGCCCACTGTCCCCAGGTGCTGCTCCTGCTGCCTGGCTGCCATGGCTGTTGCTTGGCGGGCCTGCTTGGCTTGGATGGCTTGGCTTGGCTTCCTCAGACGACTTGCCAGTTGCCGTGCCGCCAGCCCGGGCCCTGCTCCCGTGCCGGCACTGCGGCCCCATTCCTCCTGGCTCAGGGCTGCGCGCTCCTGGGCAGGCATCTGCCCTGGGGCAAAGTGCCCGGCACAGCGCCCGCACGAGGGCTGCGACAGAGAGGGGCTCGCTGCGCCCGGCGCCCCTGGCCTCCTGGCTCTTTGCCTGCCAAGGGTCTGTGGCCTGCCCTGGCCTCGTTTGCCTGCACAAGGGTTTCTGGCTTTGGCCAGTTGCCCTGCCGGGGGCCCGGGAGCCAGGCTCGCACGGCAGCGGCCTGCGCCCGGAAGCCCGCCTGTCCCTAGGACTCGCGAGCAGCCCGCCCGGCAGGGTCGGCCTCCTGCTACCCGGCCATTCGGCGCCCGCCTGGTCCCTGGGCTGGCTGCCCACGGCCATGGCACTGCTGGAGCCTCCTTCCGAACGAGCGTGCATGGTCTGCGGGCAGCTCTTCTTGAAGAGCCCCGTCTCCAGGTGGCGGCCTCAAGAAGGCGTCTGCAGGCTGAGATGGCGGCCCAAGAGCCGGCTGCCTGCAGCGGCTCGCCGGGGGCGCGATGAGCCCTCAAGGGCGGCCGCGAGGCGGCCGGCCGCGGGGCCCGCCGACGGCCCCGGCGCTGGCTGAAGGAGGTGGCCGTGTCCCGCCGGCCGTGTCCCGCGACGGGCAGGGGCTCGGGTCCTCGGGCGCCGGGGCAGCAGCTGGGCAGGAGCTTCTCGGCCGGCGCTTTCTGGCTTCTCTCCCAGAGTGGAACATCTGATCCGCTGGTGTTTGTCCAAGCACCCCATGGACAGGCCAGTGCTGGAGCAGATCTTGTGCCACCCGTGGGTGCGGGGCCGGGCGTTTGCGCCGCCAGAGCCTCTGCAGCACCCAGTTACCACGTCCCACGCAGGACCCTAAAATAAAACAAGCTCAAAGCTATTGCGGGCTGTCAAGTTGGTCCTTTCACAGCTTCAGCTAAAGACACCTC
>JAREIS010000546.1:0-143967 GCA_030060385.1 Muscicapa striata striata | reverse complement strand
GGACGTGGAACTGTGTTTACTCAAAACTCACACAGATGGAAGAAACAATGGACTAACTACGAACACGGTTTTGATGACCCTGATAATCGTCGTCATGCTCTGCTCTCAAGCAGTTTACTGCTGGAAACCTCCTGATCCCACCTGTCTCCACGGAGCACCGATCTCCATATACAATAGTCCATAAATCTTCCCACCTTTTGGCCAGAAGCCACTCGCTTTAGAAAGGACTATAAAGAGACACCCCTGGACCGAAGACCCCCGAGATGTCCCCAACAGCATTAGACATCTATTGGCTGGCTCCATGAGGATTCGTCTGACCGTTTGGTAGCTGTAACCCCGGACCCCCCTTTCTCTCTCTCTCTCTCTCTTTTCCTGTCCCTCCTATCGCATTTTGGTTTGGCACTCAATAAAGTACATTTCTGCAAAGTAAACTGATTTTGTCCCCTGCTGTGTCTTTTGAGCTTTGAGATCCCTAAAAGAACCTCTCATGACCCCCGCTCAGGTTGGGCAGACCGTGACAGGGGCCCTGAGCCAGGGGGTGCAAGAGTGTGAGAGGGGCCCCCCAAAAACCCCCAAATCGGCCTCAAAATTGCCCCAGAGGAGGCAAATGGTGAGTGAGGGGATTTGGGGCCATATTGGGTAATTTCTGGAGATTTTGGGTCATTTTGGGGGCAGATTTGGGATATTTTGGGGTATTTTTGGGGTGATTTGAGGTGGGTTTTGGATGATTTGGGGCAATTTTGGGTTATTTGGGGTGAATATTGGGTTGATTTTGGGGATATTTTGGGTTGATTTTGGGGATGATTTCGGGGTGATTTTAGGTTGATTTTGGGAGAGATTTGGGGCGATTTTGGGGGATATTTTGGGTTGATTTTGGGGATGATTTCGGGGTGATTTTAGGTTGATTTTGGGTTGATTTTTGGGTTGATTTTGGGACATTTCAGGTTGATTTGGGAGTGATTTTGAATGGTTTTGGGATATTTTTGAGTTGATTTTGGGGATATTTTGGGTGATTTTGGGCTGATTTTTGGGTGATCTCCTTCGGTTTTTGTCCCCCAGCTCCAGCTGCAGTAGGGCCTGCACCTCCTCTTCGCCCCTGCCACGAGGCACCATGTGGGACTGAGCTTGTTGAAGGAGCAGATGATTGCACCAGTATGGACCAGTATAGACCATTACAGACCAGCACAGACCAGTAATCCGCTAGGAACCCTCTTCTAAACTCCAGTGTCCTCTCAGTGCTCCCAGTACAGACTTCCCAGTATATCCCAGTATAACCTGGTTCCCACCCAGTCCATCCCAGTCCCTCCACTATCCACCAGTCCCCTCCCAGTCCTTCCCAGTATAAACCAGTGCCTCCCAGTTCATCCCAGTAACTGCTAGTTTCATCCCAGTCCCCTCCCAGTATATCCCAGTATAACCCAGTTCCATCCCAGTCCTTCCCAGTATAAACCAGTTCTCTCTCAATCCCTCCCAGTTCATCCCAGTCCCCTCCCAGTATATCCCAGTATAACCAGTTCCTCCCAGTCTCACCCCTGTCTCTGACTGGCTGCAGGTTGTGGGCTTGACCCCTCCCACACCAGAAGAGGAAGAGGAAGAGGAAGAGGAAGAGGAAGAGGAAGAGGAAGAGGAAGAGGAAGGGGAAGAGGAAGAGGAAGAGGAAGAGGAGAAGAAGAAGGAGGAGCAGGAGGAGCAGTAGGAGGAGGAACAGCCTCTCTACCCCCTCTCACTGCAACCACAGAGAAGGCCCCTCCCCCACAGCAGAAAATGCTCCAGGAGCTGGGGGCCAAGCAGGTGGGGGGAGGGGTGGGGATTGGAGAGAGGGGGAGCGGCCTAAGGGGTGGGGGAGAGGTCTAAGAAGAGGAAGAAGGGCTTAAAAAAGGGGAAGAGATTAGGAAGTGGGGGAGGGGCTTAGAGGGGCAGGGCCTGAGAGGGTTGGGGCAGGGCTTGGGGGGAACTGCAGTGTGGGGGAGGGGCATATAGGAGGAGGGCTCTGAGGTGTGAGGGAGAAGCCTGAAAAGGAGGGGCTCAAATAAGGTGGGAGGGGCTCAAAGAGTGGTGAAGCGGTGGGACCTGAGGGGGAGGGGTCTAAAGCGAGGGAGGGCTCAAAGAGTGGGGGAGGGGCAGGGCTTAAACTGAGGGGGAGGAGCCTGAGGTGGGGGAGGGGCTTAGAGAGAAGGAGAGGGGTTTGGAGAGTGGGGGAGGAGCTGGAGGAAGGGGTCTGAGGTCTGGGGGAGGGTCTTGGAGAGGGAAGGGGCCTGAGGTGTTGGGAAGGGCCTTGGGGAAGGGAGAGGGGCTTGATGGTTGGGGAGGGGGAGGGCTGGAAAGAGTGGGAGAGGTGCTTGAGGAAGCCTCAAAGAAAAGAAAGGTGAGGCTTAGAGAGAGGGGGAGGGGTTTGGGAAGCAGGGGAAAGGCAGGATTGGGGGAGGGGCTTAGAGAGAGGGAACGGTCTAAAGGGTGGGGAAGGAACTTAAAGGTGGTATCAAAAGGTCGAGGAAGGGTGGGGGAGAGACTTAAAGAGTGGGGGAGGAGATTAGGGAAGGATTTGAGGGGTAGGGGAGGGGCTTGAACAGATGGGGGACAGTCCCACTGATAGTGGGCGTGGTTCTCAGGGCTTGATGGGCGTGTCCAACCCCCCAACGCCCCACCCCCACCCTCCCCTTTCTTATCCATCTCCACCAGGGGGCGCTGCTGTCCCGAGCGACCATCTTGGAAAAGGAGCTCAGCACAGGGGCTCTGTGCGTGCGCCAGAGGCCAGTGCCTGGAGCCCTGGGGGTGAGGCCTAAAGATCTGAGGGCAGGGCCTGGAGCCCTAGCCACCCCTCCCCTGTTCCAAGGCCTTGTGTTTGACCTTTGCAAACCTTCTCCCCCACCTGTGATTCATGGCCGGATCCTTCCAGTGAATCTGGATGTGGTCCAGATTCCAGGGCGTCATCAACCAATGATGAACAGGGCCTGGGGTGTGGGGAAGAAGGATGAGACACCTTCAGGGAAGAGAGAACAAAACAATATGGAGGTATTAAGGGAATGGACATCAGAGGGAATTTTAGGCTGTGGATGCTATCAATAAAGCTATCTTCGGAAGCTCTGCTGCAATCCCAAGATCTCACTCCTAGCTAGCTAAGGTCTGCAGCTCACAAAAGAGCTGCCTGCCTAATTGTTAGGCATGGCTTGCACTAAGATCTTGCAGCTGAATTCCAGCTCGAGGCACCTAGGAGTTATCCAGGTTCCCTGGCAGCCAGGAGCCAAAACCATCCCATCTCCTGCAGTTACATTATGGGGATTTTTTGGGAATTTTCCCATAATTTTGGGGGGAATTTTGGAGGGTTTTTTTAATTTTGGAGGGAATTTGGGAAAATTTTTGGGAGGTTTTGAGGGAATTTTGGAGGAGATTTGTGGAAGTTTCAGGGAAAATTTGATTTGAGGGTATTTGGGGAAAATTGGGGGAAATTTGAGGGAATTTTGGGTAATCTTGGGAATTTTTGAGAATGTGGGAGGAGATTTGCATGGATTTGGAGAAATTTTGGGGCAAAATTGGGGAATTTTTGGGAAATATGGAGCAAATCTGGGGAAAATTGGGGGATTTTAGGGAAAATCGGGGAATTTTGGGAGGACCTTTAGGGGGATTTGGGGAGTTTTTGGGAGGTTTTGAGGGCATTTTAGGGAATGTGGGGAAAATTTTGGGGTATTTAGGGTGGCATTTTGGGGAGATTTTGAGGGAATTTTGGGGAAATTTAGGGAAAAATTCGGGGAATTTCGGGTAAATTGCCAATTTTTTTTTTTTTTTTTTTTTTTGCACCCCCTGTAGCCTGGGCTTAGCCTGCCCCTGCTGGGATGAAGCCCCTTCCCATATTGGGTCCAAGCCCCGCCCACCAGGTCAAAGCCCCGCCCCACTGCATTAACACCCTCCACCATCACCACCCCCAAAAATGCACTTTCACACCTAGGAGGCCCAAAATTTTGAGGGACTCCACACAAAAAATACACTTTGATATCGAGGACCACTCCAAAAAAACTGGGGAGACCCCACAAATTGAGGACCCCACCCCAAAAAATTAGGGACTCCCCCAGAGCCCCCCAAAAATTTGGGGACCCACTCAAAAATTTGGGATGCCCAGAAAGGGACCCCCCAAAAAAGGGGAGACCTCCAAAAATTGTGGGGGGAAGGGAGCATTTAGAGTCCCCCCTGCCCGGATTTTGGGGGTCTCCAAAGTTCCCAAATTTTTGGGGTCTCACCCTCCTGGATTTTGGGACCTCCCTACACTGAAATAAAGGAATGCACTGCTGGGGGGTCCTGGTTTTCTTGGTATTTCCGGAAAATCCCCCAAAATTTCCTTGAAAATTCACAAAAATTCCCAAAAAATCCCCAAAATTCCCAAAAAAATTCCACAAAAAAATTCCCCCCCAAAAATCCCCAAATTTTCCCGGAAAATTCACAAAATTTCCCGAAAAAATCCTTCCAAGATCCCTAAGTATTAAAAAAAAAAAAAAATCCCCAAAATTTCCACAAAAATTTCCCCCAAAAGATTCCCAAAAAATCCCCCAAATTCCAACCCTGGGATCCCCAAAAATTACCTAAAACTACACCAAAATTTCCCCTCAAAACCTCCCCTAAAATTTCCCCAAAAATTAAAAAAAAAAAAATCTCCCCAAAATTCCCAAAAACATTGCCAAAAAAGATACTCCAAAATTTCCCCCCACAAACTCCATCAAATTACACAAAAAATTCCCCAAACTCTAACCCTGGGATCCCAAAAATTCCCCCAAATTTCCCCGAAAAATTTCCTTCAATATTCCTGAATTTCTGTAGGGCTTTTTGGAATTCTGCGGGGAATTTTCAGGCAATTCTGTGGATTCAGGGGAATTTGGGGAGATTTTGGGGAAATTTTAGGGAATAATCTGGGAGGATTTGGGGAGTTTGGGGAAATTTGGGGGTATCCTTGGGGGATTTGGGGGAAATCTGGGAATTTTGGGGGGGTCCTGGGATGATTTTGGAGAAATCTGGAGGGATGCCGGGAGCATTTGGGGATTTCTGGGGAGTCAGGAAGGATTGAAGGGGGTCCTGAGGGAATTTTGGGGCTGTGGGACTCAAAGTTCGGGGTTTTTTTATGCTTTGAGAAGGAATTTTGGGGTCATTTAGAGGTGGACTTGGGGTTTTGGGCCTTCTTGAACTCAGTTTTTGGGGTCCCTGAGCTCATTTTCAGGGGAGGTGTGGGCAGCATTCCATCTTATCCTGGTCCAGCTAAGGCAGTGCCTGAAGCATCAGCAATCACACCTAGACAGGAAGGAGACAAATGGATGGAAGCCAGGTATCCAGTAATAGTCCCTGGGTTATCCCAGAAACCCCAAAATACCCAAAATGCCCAAATCCTGTCCAAAATACTCAAAATCCAGATCAAAATCCCCAAACCTAGGCAAAAATACTCAAAGCCAGCCCAAAGTTATTCCCAAAACCCATCCTAAAAACACCAAAAACTCAAATGGAGCCCAGAGTGGGGCTCAGCTGCCTCCCCTCAGGTGCATATTAAGGGGGACATGCAGCAGGCGGATCGGGAAGTCTGAACCTTCCAAGTACCTCAGCCAGTGGGAAAGGGACAGGGAGATGCGGCCAGAAAATAAGGATAAAAAAGAGGCTGCGTTTAACAGATTCCATGGTAAATGCCGCATGGCCTCTCCCTTTGTTCATCAATAAAGTCACTTTTACAGGACTCCTCTGTCTCCTTTGTGCACACAAATCTCTGGTGACATGAATTTTCCAGCACAGCCCCAGGCACAGTGCAACCACCTCTGTGCTACCCACAGGAACCGGATGAGCCAGCGCTGCTCCGGCAGCGGCTCCTGCCCAGGCCCCACAGGGAAGGAGACTGCGGGCAGCCGCTCCCGCAGCGCCCTCAGCCCAGGGGGAACACGGGCCGAGCACGGCACAACGACCTGCCAGAGCTCCCTGCCGCCCCCTCCGCCCGCAGCGAGCCCTGAGCTCCCGCAGAACCAAGCGCGGCTCCCACCTGCGCTGGGGCCACCTCCGAGCTCCGCCGCCGCCTCACTGGGCTCCGGCCGCTGCCACCGCCCCCGGGCCCGCACAGACGCTCCCAAAATGGGGCCCCTGGCCCCAGGGCTGGGCTTGTCCCCTCTCTGCCCAATCAGCGCGCGAGGACGAGGAGTGACGGCAGAATTAGCCAATCGCAGCGAGGGGCGGGCTGTGCACACGGCGCTCAGCCTCGGCCCGCGCTCTCAGGGCCGCCTGGGCTGTGTGAGGGGAAAGCCAGAAATGAGCAGCAGACCTGGAACGGGCCCGGGCTCGAGGCGGGTTTGGCCTGCAAACACAAACAGAGTTCTCCGCAGCTCCCGGCATGCCTTTCCCAGCCCTGCGCGTTGTGTGGCTCCGGCTCAGCGGGAAGTCCTGGAGCCTCACTTCTCCTACCCATAGCTAGGAGTGTCAGTGCATGGCTTTGATTTCCCCCAAAAAGGGAAATCTGCCCCAAATCCCTGTGGATGAGTATGTCCCCCTTTTAGTTTTAAAAGAAAAAGAAAAAGAGAAGTGTTTGTAATCCTTTACAGGATCCTTTTGCAAAGGAGAACAAACACCACTCAGGAGACATGTGGACACCTGGAGTGCCTAGGGAAATCTTCAAGCTTGGTGCTTTTTCTCTGCAAAACTTACTTTTAATACAATAACAAAACCCATCACCATTCACCCGACTTATCAAACAGTGAAAAATCAACCACTAAGTGATTATTCTAATATAACAATGAAAACTATATTAACAGTTCCAACATGAACAGATAAATGTCCATTCCCTGCTTGTAGAGGGATGATCTGCTCAGTGTTTTCATCTGGTCGGTGTTTGGTGAGCTGGTCAGGGTGGACATCTTGCAGGTCAGCAGGAAGGACCTAGGCGTGTCTCATCTGAAGCCTGAAATGAGGCAAAGATGATTCACAATAACACGATACTTTCTTTCTCTTTTTCCAATCTCGCTGTTCTATCATAGAGACAGCATCAGGCACAGGAAAACTCTGAGTCTCTCTCATTTGAGTATCAGAGACATCTGTCCCAGCACTCCCTCCTCCCTTGCCCATCACAGGAATGAAACCAGCCTCTGCTGCTCCCCCCTCTAAAGTAAAGCCAAAGCTATCCTTGCTGTCAGCACAGGGTGGGAGCGGTGAAGCGGCTGGAAATGCCGATGGGAGGGGTCCGTTCATGACCAGACAGGCGGGCAGAGCTCCTCCGGCTGACAAGAGCAGCCCTGGGGTCGGCACCGCTCCCGGGCGAACGGACGAGGCTGAGGGGAAAAGAAAAGAGGGCGGCCCTGCCTCTGCCGAAGCAGAGAAGGGCAGCCGAGATCCTGCCTGGGCAGGCAGGCCGAGCTCTGACATCGGAGAGGAGGGAGGAGCCGGCACCCCCTCCTTCTCTGGGGTGGCTGGTGCCGACAGCTCCCCCTCTGCAGGCGAGTCGGGGTCAGCCGGCATCTCGGATGGAGGGGCCAGCACGACCACCACCTTTTCAGGGGGTGGCACTGGCCCAGCAGCAGGCAGATCAAACGATGGCCCCGGCACGGTGGGGGGGCAGGCCGATGGCACCTCTTTGTCAGGAGCGAGCAGCGTCCCCAGAGCGGGGGGGTCGCCCCCCTCAGGCAGAGTGGGCTGCACGGGGGGCTGGTCTCAGCCGGCGGCTGCTGTGAGCCGTCAGTGCCTGGCGCCGTTAAGGTGGTGTGGCCAGGATAGCAAACAGATTCTTCCTCGCTCTGTTCTGTTTCGCTCTGCTCAAAACCCGTCTCCTCTTCCAAAAAACTTCGATTAATTGTCTCCCAGGTGAGCATCGGGGGGCCGGCTGAGACATCTCCCTTCCAGAGGGCTGTCCACAGAAGGTCCCCCAATTCTTCCCATTTGTCCATAGAAAAAACTTCTCCTGCCTCTTCTAAAAAACCATGCTCTCTCGCCCAAGTTAACAAGGCAATCAAATCAGTTTCCTCTTGTTTCGATAAATGGATCCCCATTATTCAGAATTTCCCACCTAGCTGCTATGCTGGGAGGGGTGGGGGGGAACACAGAGTACCTCTCTCAATGGGGAAGAAGGGTCGCAGAGCTGCTCGCGGTTCCCGCTGTCAGGGGTTGCCGGTGTGCCGATGAGAGATGGCACGGCTCCACTCCGGGCCGCTCCGCTCCGGGCCGCTCCGCACCGCAGGACGCTGGGGCTCCGCGCCGCTCCGCACAGCTTTGTGCTCTCTCGGTGGGAGAGCAGAAAAACCGACGACTTTTCGCGGATTTTTCCGCACTGTCCCAGATGGCTCTCTGACTCCGGCCGTCTCCTGGCTCCGGTCTTGGCCCCAGGTTCACAGTCCTGGTTTTCCGGGATTCAGCCTGGTCTGCAGGCTGTCAGCTCCGAGTTTTTTCGGTGCTGTTCGTCGGTCAGAGATCGCTTAAAGCAATCCCGATCCGCTGGAGTAACGATGTTGGCGGACACCTCCAAATGTTATTATCTCAGTGGGACCTCCAAATGTTGTTTTCTCGGTGGAAGCTCGAAATGTTGCTATCTCGGTGGGAGCCTCCAAATGTTGCTGCCTGAGAGGGTTATGGAGCGGCGAAGGGACACAGCAACATGGCAACTCTCTTACTTGATGCAAGAAAGAATGCAGCTTATTGAAGAAAGCTATTGCTTTTTATAATACAGTTCGTGCAAAAACAAAAATACAGACAGTTCATTGGAGAGACAGAGAGACAGCTTTTGTCTCTCGTTCTCCCATAGATCCAGCAGGTGTGTTATCTATGTTATGATTCTTTCTCTTATGTTTACAGTACAGACAGAGGCCCTAGCATGGGAAAGGTTTCAGCCAGGCCTGAGAAGGTTTCACAGCCTGAGAAAGGAACTCAGACCCTGTGAGAAAAGGCCTAGGCCTGCAGCAGTGTCCACATGGGGGAGGGGAGAGATTTCTTTCAGAAAATTCTAAAAACTCGGAGTAGGATAATGAGAAGTAAATGAAGACCCTTAAAACCAGCTTTCCCCCGCCCCTCCCTACTTTCAGCTGCACCTCCTACCCTGTCAGTGCAGCGTTGGAGAAACGACGCTCCCTTTGTAAAATTTTAAAGGTTTGTTAAACCTTAAGAAAATATATTAAAGGACTATTGAGAAACGATGCTCACTTTTTCAAAATTTCAGAGGTTTATTTACCCTTAGCATAAAATGACAACAAAAGACTGAATAAGTAGAAAAATCAGTGCTGGGAGCACAGGACTAAACCCCCACGTGCTCACCTACAGAATGGATGTTCTGCCTTTTTATGCCCCTGGGCCCTCTCAAAGTCTTGTCGGTGAACTCCTTCTCTGCCATCCATGGCTGGAGACACTTTCTTACAGCTTGGCTGCAGGTCAGGTGTAGGAGCAAGCCGGCCCTGCCCAAATGCCCCAACTACCTAAGCTATGTCTCACAACAGTACAAGGGGGAGGAGAAAGAGTACTATGGGAGGATATATTACAGTAACATCATTATATATCCACAAAACTTATCTTTAACATACTCACAGTATTCATCTTTTAACTGTGAGAGCCAACCATTGCAATACTCATCTGTAACAACAGCGACTGTGCCGGTCCCCGCAAATCAGAGGGGGATGGAGGCAGCGCCAGTACCCCCCAAATTGGTGGGGGCAGAGACTAACCCCAGCCCTCCCTGGGTATTGCATCAGCCTAATACACATTTACAAAATGTAATACATATTCAAACATTTTAACATAGTTCCTCCCCCATACCAGTTTTCAAGCATGCGCAGCTGTCCCAGTCCTGATCACTTGTTACTTTTCAATTCATTCAACAGGTTTTGATTCCTTCATTGGTTAAATGTTAACATTACAACAACTCTTTGCCAACATTGGTATCGCAACACAACATTTGCATTCAAAGATCTCTAAACTTTAGCAAAACTACTTGTCCAAACTCAACCTTATAAAACACATAGTATTCACTCTAACAACTGCTAAAGCTAACACTGTAATTTATTTATCACAGTGACCTTGAGCTTAGAGCCGGGCTTGGGCTAGGGAGTGTGACTGGGGCTGCCATTGGGCTTAGGTCCAATGGTGTTGGCCTTAGGGCAGGAACTGGGGCTGAGTTTGGGAGCTCCAGCTAAAGCTGACATTGGAGAGTGGGCTGGCACTTGAAGCTGCACTTAGGGCATGAGACTGCCATTGGGGTTGGGTTTAGAGTTGCAGTTGGGGCTGGCTTTGTGCTCAGAGCTAAATGTGGCATTTGGTTTAGACCTGATCATTTGGCAAGGGGCTGGACGTGAGGCTGGGCTTTGCAGTTAGGGCTGGGTTTTATATTAGAGCTGGAATTGGGGTTAAGGCTAAATGTGCCATTTGCCTTAGGCCTAGCCTTGAGATTGGCTCTGGGGCTGCACGAATCTGGCACTGGGATGAGATTAAATCCAGGAGCATGAGTGTATCTCAACATGGAGTGAGATTGAGCTCAGGATCAGGGTGAGCTTTGGGACCGAGCGCACGCCCAGACGGACAGGGGAGATGTCGCTGCAGGATGTCCCTGGCATCATCACAGCCCTGCTCAGGCACCACCAAAAGGCAGCAGGAGCTGGCTGCTCCCACATCCAGGTGCTCCCAGCACCGAGAATATCCTGTCCAGTCCATTCGTCTGTCCTGGACATGCTCCCTCCAGGCTCTTTGTCACCTCCTCCAAGGCAGAGCTTGGGATATTGAGTGGCTGAACACAAGTGGCTCCAGGACACTTCCTGCTGGGACACTTGCCTCTGGAAACAGCTTCTTGGACATGGCTGGGCTCCCCTTTTTACCTCCAGGCTTTTCCTGCCCATCTGCATCCTCAGGGATGAGGCTGTTTGTCTCACAGCCGTGGCTCTAAGGGAGCAGGGATGCCTGTCCAAAGGGCTGCCTCCCTCTGCACCCTGGCAGCTCTCACTGAGGCTCTGGCAGGGGTGAAGACTCTTGCAGAAATATCCCAAGGCTGGAGATCCTCCTCTTCCTGCTCCTTCACTGCTGGTGCCACAGAGTTCCCTACACATAGGAACATGACCTTTTCTTCTGGAGGAACCTGTTCCAGCACAACAACGAGGGCCTTCTCCTGTGGCACCATCACAGCATCCTTAAAGCCATGGACTAAGAAGTGACAGCTCCTGGAAATTGCTGCTGTGTGTCTGGCTGAAAGGAACTCCTTCTGCAATGACCTTGGCCTCCACTTTTTCCTTCTGGATTTTCCTGGCCAATCTGCATGCTCAGGAAGGAGCAGGTTCTGGTGATACCTGTGGAGAAAGAAAACAAAGAGGATTTGAAATAAGAGAACAAAGAATACTATTCAGTCAAGGCAGGAGAAATGTAACAAAGTTTCTAAAATGGAGTAAGTTGCAGAAGTAAGGTGGTGTAGTGGTTTTGATTCGCCAATTTTAATACACTCATTTGTTGCTGTGAGATAGGATTAGGAGCAAAAGCAAGGCAGGCTTAAAACTTAAAGGTTGTAAAAAAACTTTTATTAACAACCTAAAGGAATAATAAAATTCAGAATAAAACCATGTCTTAGGTTACAATACAGAATGTGACCAAAAGTATGTATTCTATCAGCATCTATTGAAACCAGGTGGGGCAGTGATCCTTATCTCTGTGGGAGATATTATCCGCTAATGGGCCATCTGTTAAAATCAGCTGGGGCAGTCATCTTTATCTTTTCCTCAACCCATCCTCCCTCCAAGAAGATATCATCTGTTAATGGGCCATTGAGTCCCACTGCATGACTGATAAAATTACATCATCCCATTGGGAGATGCTCCAGCCAGGGGGAGGAGCCAAACAATCCCTACTTAGATAATAACTGAGATTTGGAACACCAAAGCAGCCTTTTCCCACTGGATTCTAGAGGAAAACCTTTCCACATAATCGCTGGACCTTTGCAGGAAAACTGCACCTTCTACAGAACCACTGCTTCAGCTGAGCCACATCTGTCACTCCAGGATGATGCAGCCACCATTTAATGGGACTGATACCAACACCCAGACTGATGGGGTGTCAGGTTGTATTCTGACTTGGTGAGTGTTTGGAGTTTGTTCTTTGTAATACTATATTTCTATTTTAATTTTCCTAGTAAAGAACTGTTATTCCTATTCCCATATCTTTGCCCGAGAGCCCCTTAATCTCAAAATTATAATAATTTGGAAGGAGGGGGTTTTGATTCTCCATTTCAAAGAGAGGCTCCTGGCTTTCTTAGCAGACACCTGTCTTTCAAACCAAGACAGGAGGATTTTGGGTCTGAATCTTGGTGTTTGGGATGTTTTTACAGACACAAGATGTCCAATGACTTCCTGAGATAAACTTGGGCACGGAGGAACTCCTAGTTCATGGAGCTCTCTTCTTGTTTTTTTCTCCAAACCAGGATTTTTCATTCCCAAGGCGTGGAGGGATTGAGGAGGCAGAAAAGCCCTGGAGATCCTGCAGGAGGAGGGGCTGCAAACGCAGCCCAGGGAGCTGTGAGAAGGAAAGACCCTCCCTGTGCCAGGAAGGCAGCCAGAGATTCAGCCAGATCTCAGAGCTGACGGAGAAGCCTCATGGAGGGGAGAAGCCCCATAAGTGCTCGGAATGTGGGAAGGGTTTGATAATCAGAAACAGGGGTCCTTTTTTCAAACATCTTTTCTGGCCCCAAAATTCGTGGGGAAAAATGAAAATACACGAAAGCACCAGAGCAGGACCGATGAAACCTAATAAAGGCAAATTAATTGGAAACAAACGTTTCCTGGAAAATCAAGTGGTGCAAAGGGGATTTCCAGTGCGGTACCAGGCCGAGGAAGAGGCTCTCACTGCCTAACCCGCAGGTGCCTCGGCAGGACTTTAGAACCCTTAGGTTTGCACCCTTTCCCCCGCTCTCTCCGGATGCTCAGGGCAGGGATAGATCCCAGCTCGGTGCCGCTGCCCTGCCCCGGGCTCCGCGCTCCGCTTCCACTTGGAAATTGCGCACTTTGGTCATTTTCGCCTCCCGCAGGCGCCGGGACTCCGCCACATTTCGGGGCTTCCCCTGGCCGCTTTCTCTGGGAAAGTTTTATACAAACCAACCTCCTGCCCGACATGCTTTGTTTTCCGCTGGAGACCCGTGCTATTTCCCAGGCTGCCCCGATGGGAAGGGGCGGAATTTTGCCCAGTTGCTGCCAGTTTTAAAAGGAGGGAAAAGAGGGGAGGAGGGGGCGGGGTTGGTGGCTGCCGCCTCAATTTCAATGTCATTATAGTTGCCCTGGCAGTCCATTGGTTCACTCCTCCTGGAATGAAACTTGTGACAATGGTTGGTTTGCGAGAAATTGGTGAACGTGCAACCGGGGGACACAATTACATTACCTGAACAACAGCGAAGGTTTAACATGTGACCTTTCCAGTTATGCTGATGATACCTCGGTGCAGCTGCCTCGGCCGTGCTGCCAAGATGTGGCTCTTTGGGGGGGTTGGGGAGGTTTCTCGGGGCTGTTTCAGGGCACAGCCCGGTGAGGATTAGGCCGCAGCCTGCACCGCCTCTGTACTGGGAGGGGAACAACATCTCTTCATCGGGATCGCGAATGTGGTCCCAACCACTAAAAGAAAAAAAAAGAAAAAAAAAGGAAAAAAGGAAGATGAAAAAGCTTCTTCGGGGGAATGTGGAGAGAGTTGAATATGAGAACGGGCTGTGACTGCAGGGCTGTGGAATAAGGACCTGCTTTGGGAGGTGGGAAGAGATCCCCGGCCCGGGAGCACAAGGTACATCTGTGGTATGGCTGCAGGAAAGAAGGCATGAAACTCGCCCCTTCTCCCCATCCCCCCCCCAAAAAAAAAAAAAAAAAAAAAAAAAAGTACAAGGCTTAAAATATGGTTCAGAGAATTACAAGTAGTCAGAGCTGCGGGGGTCAGCAGCGCAAACTTTTTAAGACTAATGTTTATTTAGAAAAGTGAGTGGTGTCTGCGTTACTGTCACGATCCGCCTAACCCAAGCAGGAGTCGTGATGGTTCATTTGACCCCAGGGTGCAAAAGACAAAAGGCAAGGACTCAGTCAAGCAGAAAGCAGCAATGCAGTTTATTGTGTTACAATTCAGTGTTGCGGTCATGGCTGGAGACACTTTCTTACAGCTTGGCTGTAGGTCAGGTGTAGGAACAAGCCGGCCCTGCCCAAATGCCCCAACTACCTAAGCTATGTCTCACAACAGTACAAGGGGGAGGAGAAAGAGTACTATGGGAGGATATATTACAGTAACATCATTATATATCCACAAAACTTATCTTTAACATACTCACAGTATTCATCTTTTAACTGTGAGAGCCAACCATTGCAATACTCATCTGTAACAACAGCGACTGCGCGGTCCCATAAATCAGAGGGGGATGGAGGCAGCGCCAGTACCCCCCAAATTGGTGGGGGCAGAGACTAACCCCAGCCCCCCCTGGGTATTGCATCAGCCTAATACACATTTACAAAATGTAATACATATTCAAAGATTTTAACATAGTTCCTCCCCCATACCAGTTTTCAAGCATGCGCAGCTGTCCCAGTCCTGATCATTTGTTACTTTTCAATTCATTCAACAGGTTTTGATTCCTTCATTGGTTAAATGTTAACATTACAACAACTCTTTGCCAACACTGGTATGGCAACATAACATTTGCATTCAAAGATCTCTAAACTTTAGCAAAACTACTTGTCCAAACTCAACCTTATAAAACACATAGTATTCACTCTAACAACTGCTAAAGCCAACACTGTAATTTATTTATCACAGTGACCTTAAGCTTAGAGCTGGGCTTGGGCTAGGGAGTGTGACTGGGACTGCCATTGGGCTTAGGTCCAATGGTGTTGGCTTTAGGGCAGGAATTGGGGCTGAGTTTGGGAGTTCCAGCTAAAGCTGGCATTGGAGAGTGGGCTGGCACTTAGGGCATGACACTGCCATTGGGGTTGGGTTTAGAGTTGCAGTTGGGGCTGGCTTTGTGCTCAGAGCTAAATGTGGCATTTGGTTTAGAGCTGATCATTTGGCAAGGGGTTGGACGTGAGGCTGGGCTTTGCAGTTAGGGCTGGGTTTTATATTAGAGCTGGAATTGGGGTTAAGGCTAAATGTGCCATTTGCCTTAGGCCTAGCCTTGAGATTGGCTCTGGGGCTGCACGAATCTGGCACTGGGATGAGATTAAATCCAGGAGCGTGAGTGTATCTCAACATGGAGTGAGATTGAGCTCAGGATCAGGGTGAGCTTTGGGACCGAGCGCACGCCCAGATGGACAGGGGAGATGTCGCTGCAGGATGTCCCTGGCATCGTCACAGCCCTGCTCAGGCACCACCAAAAGGCAGCAGGAGCTGGCTGGTCCAACATCCAGGTGCTCCCAGCACCGAGAATATCCTTCTGTCCAGTCCATTCGTCTGTCCTGGACATGCTCCCTCCAGGCTCTTTGTCACCTCCTCCAAGGCAGAGCTTGGGATATTGAGTGACTGAACACAAGTGGCTCCAGGACACTTCCTGCTGGGACACTTGCCTCTGGAAACAGCTTCTTGGACACGGCTGGGCTCCCCTTTTTACCTCCAGGCTTTTCCTGCCCATCTGCATCCTCAGGGATGAGGCTGTTTGTCTCACAGCCGTGGCTCTGAGGGAGCAGGGATGCCTGTCCAAAAGGCTGCCTCCCTCTGCACCCTGGCAGCTCTCACTGAGGCTCTGCCAGGGGTGAAGACTCTTGCAGAAATATCCCAAGGCTGGAGATCCTCCTCTTCCTGCTCCTTCACTGCTGATGCCACAGAGTTCCCTACACATAGGAACATGACCTTTTCTTCTGGAGGAACCTGTTCCAGCACAACAACGAAGGCCTTCTCCTGTGGCACCATCACAGCATCCTTAAAGCCATGGACTAAGAAGTGACAGCTCCTGGAAATTGCTGCTGTGTGTCTGGCTGAAAGGAGCTCCTTCTGCAATGACCTTGGCCTCCACTTTTTCCTTCTGGATTTTCCTGGCCAATCTGCATGCTCAGGAAGGAGCCGGTTCTGGTGATACCTGGGGAGAAAGAAAACGAGGAGGATTTGAAATAAGAGAACAAAGAATACTATTCAGTCAAGGCAGGAGAGATGTAACAAAGTTTCTAAAATGGAGTAAGTTGCAGAAGTAAGGTGGTGTAGTGGTTTTGATTCGCCAATTTTAATACACTCATTTGTTGCTGTGAGATAGGATTAGGAGCAAAAGCAAGGCAGGCTTAAAACTTAAAGGTTGTAAAAAAAACTTTTATTAACAACCTAAAGGAATAATGAAATTCAGAATAAAACCATGTCTTAGGTTACAATACAGAAAGTGACCAAAAGTATGTATTCTATCACCATCTATTGAAACCAGGTGGGGCAGTGATCCTTATCTCCCTGGGAGATATTATCTGCTAATGGGCCATCTGTTAAAATCAGCTGGGGCAGTCATCTTTATCTTTTCCTCAACCCATCCTCCCTCCAAGAAGATATCATCTGTTAATGGGCCATTGAGTCCCACTGCATGACTGATAAAATTACATCATCCCATTGGGAGATGCTCCAGCCAGGGGGAGGAGCCAAACAATCCCTACTTAGATAATAACTGAGATTTGGAACACCAAAGCAGCCTTTTCCCACTGGATTCTAGAGGAAAACCTTTCCACATCATCACTGGACCTTTGCAGGAAAACTGCACCTTCTACAGAACCACTGCTTCCGCTGAGCCACATCTGTCACTCCAGGAGGATGCAGCC
This sequence comes from Muscicapa striata striata, assembly GCA_030060385.1. Classification (NCBI taxonomy): domain Eukaryota; kingdom Metazoa; phylum Chordata; class Aves; order Passeriformes; family Muscicapidae; genus Muscicapa; species Muscicapa striata. The sequence continues at coordinate 127,264 of JAREIS010000546.1, read as the reverse complement.
ACCATTTAATGGGACTGATACCAACACCCAGACTGTCGGGGTGTCAGGTTGTATTCTGACTTGGTGAGTGTTTGGAGTTTGTTCTTTGTAATACTATATTTCTATTTTAATTTTCCTCGTAAAGAACTGTTATTCCTATTCCCATAGCTTTGCCCGAGAGCCCCTTAATTTCAAAATTATAATAATTTGGAAGGAGGGGGTTTTCATTCTCCATTTCAAAGAGAGGCTCCTGGCTTTCTTAGCAGACACCTGTCTTTCAAACCAAGACAGGAGGATTTTGGGTCTGAATCTTGGTGTTTGGGATGTTTTTACAGACACAAGATGTCCAATGACTTCCTGAGATAAACTTGGGCACGGAGGAACTCCTAGTTCATGGAGCTCTCTTCTTGTTTTTTCCTCCAAACCAGGATTTTTCATTCCCAAGGCGTGGAGGGATTGAGGAGGCAGAAAAGCCCTGGAGATCCCGCAGGAGGAGGGGCTGCAAACGCAGCCCAGGGAGCTGTGAGAAGGAAAGACCCTCCCTGTGCCAGGAAGGCAGCCAGAGATTCAGCTAGATCTCAGAGCTGATGGAGAAGCCTCATGGAGGGGAGAAGCCCCATAAGTGCTCGGAATGTGGGAAGGGTTTGATAATCAGAAACAGGGGTCCTTTTTTCAAACATCTTTTCTGGCCCCAAAATTCGTGGGGAAAAATGAAAATACACAAAAGCACCAGAGCAGGACCGATGAAACCTAATAAAGGCAAATTAATCGGAAACAAACGTTTCCTGGAAAATCAAGTGGTGCAAAGGGGATTTCCAGTGCGGTACCAGGCCGAGGAAGAGGCTCTCACTGCCTAACCCGCAGGTGCCTCAGCAGGGCTTTAGAACCCTTAGGTTTGCACCCTTTCCCCTGCTCTCTCCGGATGCTCAGGGCAGGGATAGATCCCAGCTCGGTGCCGCTGCCCTGCCCCGGGCTCCGCGCTCCGCTTCCACTTGGAAATTGCGCACTTTGGTCATTTTCGCCTCCCGCGGGCGCCGGGACTCCGCCGCATTTCGGGGCTTCCCCTGGCCGCTTTCTCTGGGAAAGTTTTATACAAACCAACCTCCTGCCCGACACGCTTTGTTTTCCGCTGGATACCCGTGCTATTTCCCAGGCTGCCCCGACGGGAAGGGGTGGAATTTTGCCCAGTTGCTGCCGGTTTTAAAAGGAGGGAGAAGAGGGGAGGAGGGGGCGGGGTTGGTGGCTGCTGCCTCAATTTCAATGTCATTATAGTTGCCCTGGAAGTCCATTGGTTCACTCCTCCTGGAATGAAACTTGTGACAATGGTTGGTTTGCGAGAAATTGGTGAATGTGCAACCAGGGGACACAGCTACATTACCCGAACAACAGCGAAGGTTTAACATGTGACCCTTCCAGTTATGCTGATGATACCTCGGTGCAGCTGCCTCGGCCGTGCTGCCAAGATGTGGCTCTTTGGGGGGGTTGGGGAGGTTTCTCGGGGCTGTTTCAGGGCACAGCCCGGTGAGGATTAGGCCGCAGCCTGCACCGCCTCTGTACTGGGTGGGGAACAACATCTCTTCATCGGGATCGCGAATGTGGTCCCAACCACTAAAAGAAAAAAAAGAAAAAAAAAGGAAAAAAGGAAGACGAAAAAGCTTCTTTGGGGGAATGTGGAGAGAGCTGAATATGCGAACGGGCTGTGACTGCAGGGCTGTGGAATAAGGACCTGCTTTGGGAGGTGGGAAGAGATCCCCAGCCCCGGAGCACAAGGTACACCTGTGGCATGGCTGCAGGAAAGAAGGCATGAAACTCGCCCCCTCTCCCCATCCCCCCCCCAAAAAAAAAAAAAAAAAAAAAAAAAGGTACAAGGCTTAAAATATGGTTCAGAGAATTACAAGTGCAAACTTTTTAAGACTAATGTTTATTTAGAAAAGTGAGTGGTGTCTGCGTTACTGTCACGATCCGCCTAACCCAAGCAGGAGTCGTGATGGTTCATTTGACCCCAGGGTGCAAAAGACAAAAGGCAAGGACTCAGTCAAGCAGAAAGCAGCAATGCAGTTTATTGTGTTACAATTCAGTGTTGCGGTGGAGAAAGAGAGAGAGAGAGAGGTAAAAAGGAGAGAGAGAAATGAGAGAAAGGATGGGATATAGCTACCAACAGACGGGACGCATCCTCGTGACGAGACGAGACGCGTCTTCAGTCCGTTGGGAAGAAAGAGATCTCAGAAGTCCTATTAGAAAAGTCACTTTTTATAGTCCTTTTCCAAAGCGAGTGGCTTCTGGCCAAAAGGTGGAAAGATTTATGGACTATTGTATGTGGAGATCGTAGCTCCATGAAACAGGTGGAAACAGGACACCACAGCCAGCACCCTGCTCGAGAGCAGAGTACCATGGCAAGCTCCAAGAACACCAACAAACAGTCCTTGGCAAGCATCCACCTTGGCCAGGCCAGAACTCTGGTCCAGAGCGAGTGGTAGGGGTCCCAGGGTCTCAGTCTCTGATCAGAGGCAGATCAGAGAAACTTCGGACCGACCTTACAGTTACTTTTCTAGTGCCTCAGCACAAAAATCCTAATGGCTTTTGCAGACTTTCCATCACAAACTCCTGCACAGGGCATAGGGACCACCGCCGAAAACAGCCCCAAGCCTATAGTAGGATCCACAGATGGTGTGTGGGTTAGAGAGGGTTAATAAATGAGGTTTGTTTTGAGACGTATTCTCTGACCAAGGCTGTTGGCATGGAGACAAAGAGGCAAAGAAGGAGAAAGTGAAGATAACTGGGAAAAATACTCTCCACAGCTCCACTCCACAGTGGGATATTACACAAAAAATTCCCCAAATTCTAACCCTGGGATCCCAAAAAATCCCCCAAATATCCCCGAAAAATTTCCTTCAATATTCCTGAATTTCTGTAGGGCTTTTTGGAATTCTGCGGGGAATTTTCAGGCAATTCTGAGGATTCAGGGGAATTTTGAGGGGGAAATTGTGGAGATTTTGGGGAAATTTTGGAGGAGATTCTGGGGGGATTTGGGGAGTTTGGGGAAATTTGGGGGTATCCTTGGGGGATTTGGGGGAAATCTGGGAATTTTGGGGGGGTCCTAGGAGGATTTTGGAGAAATTTGGAGGGATGCCAGGAGCATTTGGGGATTTTTGGGGAGTCAGGAGGGATTTGGTGGGGGGGGTCCTGAGGGAATTTTGGGGCTGTGGGACTCAAAGTTTGGGGTTTTTTTTTGCTTTGAGAAGGAATTTTGGGGTTATTTAGATGTGGACTTGGGGTTTTGGGGGTTCTTGAACTCAGTTTTTGGTGTCCCTGAGCTCATTTTCAGGGTGCCAGGAATGCTGGGAGGCCATGGGGGAGGTGTGGGCAGCGTTCCATCCTATCCTGGTCCAGCTAAGGCAGTGCCTGAAGCATCAGCAATCACACCTAGACAGGAAGGAGACAAATGGATGGAAGCCAGGTATCCAGTAATAGTCCCTGGGTTATCCCCAGTGATTAAGCCCTTTTGTGAGAAAGGACAGGAGCCTTGTGTTGGGAGCTCCAAATAGCAGCTTTATTCGTCTTCTCCTTGAGGGGGTCTAGGGATGAGAAGCTCCAAACAGGGTTGGGGGAGAAGGGTTTATATAGGACAGATTAGGGGAGGGGTAGAGCATCACTGAGGGTGCAGGGGAGGAACAAGGCGGGAAGAGCCAGCAGGATACAAACAATTTGCTTAGAGCAGGAGAGGAATGTGAGGAAGAGCAGAGACACTGGAGGGCGAACAGAAACGGGAAACAGCACAAGGTTTCAACACTCCCTGTATCTGCAGCTCTCCCCCGCCCCCCCAGCCCCAGGAGCGTTGTTCCCCCCACATGCAGCAGGTGACAAGGGAGGGGTCTCCACGATTTTCACAGGGGTGAATCTTGGTGTTTCTGAGCTTTATTGGGCTAAATATTGGTGCTTTGGTTTTTTGCAGGGGCTGAGTATTTGTATTTTGGAGGGAGTTTTTGCTGAATCTTGCTGTTTGGGGAGTTTTTTGGTCTGTGTCTTGATGTTTGGAGGATTTTGCATCTGAATCTTGGTTTTTGGAGGTTGTTATAGAGACAAGACACCCAATGATTTCCTGAGAATAACTTGGGCAAGGAGGATCCCCCCATGCTTGGAGCTCTTTTGTTTTTTTCCCTCTCAAACCAGGCTGGAGGAGATGGATGGAGGAGAAGCCCCAGAGATCTCTCACAAGAAGAGGCTGCAAACTCCGTCCAGGGAGCTGCAAAGAGGAAAGACCCTTCCTGTACTGGGAAGGCAGCTGGAGATCCAGGTGGAGCTCAGAGCTGGTGGAGAAGCCTCATGGAGGGGAGAGGCCCCAAAAGTGCTTGGAATGTGGGAAGGGTTTCACCTGGAGCTCCAACCTGATCCGGCACCAGAGGATCCACACTGGAGAGGAACCCTAGGAGTGTGGGGAATGTGGGATGGGATTCAGAGACAGCTCCCACCTACTCCGGCACCAGGTGATCCACACTGGGGAAAAACCCTATGAGTGTGGGAGATGTGGTAACAGCTTCAGAGACAGCTCTGACCTGATCCGACAGCAGGTGATGCACACTGGGGAGAAGCCCTACCAGTGTGGGGAATGTGGGAAGGGCTTCAGAAACAGCTTCCATCTGATGCGGCACCAGGTGATCCACAGTAGTGACTGGCCCTACACCTGGAATGTGGGAAGAGCTTCAGCGACAGCTCCAACTTGAGAAGCCACCAGCACATCCACGCTGGGGAGAGGCCCTATGAGTGTCCTGAGCGTGGGAAGAGGTTTCAGACCAGCTCTGATCTCCTTGTACATTAGAGGATTCACACAGTGGAGAGGCCTTTCTGCTGCCCTGACTGCGGGAAGGGATTCAAGTAGAACTCCACCCTCACTGTCCACTGGCGTATCCACACTGAGGAGAGGCCCTATGAGTGTCCTGAGTGTGGGAAGAGCTTCTCCAGGAGCTCTCACTTGACCCAACACCAACAGAGGCACTGCTAAGGGAAGCCCTGTGAGTGCCCCAAGTGTGGGAAGAGCTTCGTGCTCTGCTCCAGCTCCATCCCCCATGGGAGGATCAGTGTTGGATGATCCCCAGTGACCCCCATTGGGCAGAGCCCTGGTGATCCATGCTCCTGGTGATTCGTGTTGGGAAGACACCTGGCTGGGGAGTCTCTGCATCATCCTGTCTCCCTGTGGGCACCTGGATGAATGCAGGGGCAAGAATGTCCATTGGGACACAAATCGACATAGAGAATTCCTTGGGGAGAGTGGTTTTGTTGGCTTTCAACCCCAGAAAATCTTCTGTGTTCAATCCTATCTTCTAGTGACATCTAGGACTACTGAATGGTCTTGGAGGTCTTTCCAACCTCAGTAATCACACAGTTTTGATTTTCTATTACTGAAGGGTGTCTTCTGCAGCAGAATGGCGATGGACTAGGGCAAAGAGCAAGATTTTGGAGACAGTGAGGAGGAAACCCTTCCAGAAAAGTTTCTTCTCTCCCACCCAAGCACTTGAATCCTCAGCTGGCATGGATAAGGAAATACTTTTCTTCTGGACTTGATTTGCTTTTGATTTCTCTTCAGCCCTTTAAAGTATCCAACACTAAAAATAAAGACACTGAACTAAGACATGGGGGAACATAGACATGGTGGGACAAGCCATGGAGAGTGACATGGGGACAAAGGGACATGGGCAGGGACGTGGGGACATGGGGGGACATAGGGATGGAGATGTGGGGGACAGTGACAGGGATGGAAATGTGGTGGGGACACAGCCATGGGTGAGGACATGGTGGGACATGGCCAATGACATGTGGGGACATGGCCACAGCTGGTGCCATGGGGGGAACTTGCAGGGGCTGTGGGGGATGCTGGGTTTGAGGGAGTTGAGGGTTCCTGGAAAGCACTTGGGGCTTGCTGAGGGCTTAGGAGACCCCAGGCCGAGCGGCTCTGGCTGCGCTGGGAGACCCTGGCGGAGGTTCTGGGGCAGCTGCTCAAGGACCCCCTGCCCTGGAGCCCCAGCCTGGCATTGGGTCCTGGAAGGGAATGAACGTCCTTGTCCCCAGGAGGGAAATCCCAGCACTGCCAGGGTGTCAGGGGCAGCTGAGAGACCACAACAGGGAGGGGAAAGCCAGACAGAACTGTTCCATTTCAAAACTGCAGCCCAAAAATCCCAAAACTCAGGGACTCCTCCCAGGAAAAAGCTGCTATGAGGTGCCTGAATAGAGGGGAAGGGGGGATGGGACCCCCAGAGTGAGCAGGGCGGGCCTTAAAGCCCCAAAATCAAGCATGTGGGATAGGGGTGATGGGTTGGGGGGCAGTGGGGAAGGGGTGGAAGGGTGAGGGAAAGAGGGGGCCGGGACCCCCAAATGTCATTGAGAGGGGTTGCACTCCTCCACCTTCCTAATGCTGCCTCCTTCTGGTCTTTTTTTGGCTCTTCTCCTGCTCCTTCCTCATTCTTCCTCCATGTCTTCTCCTTCCTCCACCCTGGTCCAGTACCAACATTTAACCCTTCCCCCCCTCATTTTTGCTGCCCCAGCTGCAGGCTGAATTGCTCCACCTGGCAGCTGGAGGTGACCCTGTGCCGAGGGGCAGGGATTTTCAGCAGCATCCTGCGGGAGGAGCTGGGATGGAGTTGGGGCAGGTTGGGCTGGGGCAGCGCTGGGCTCTTGGTCCTGCCTGGGCACCCTCTATGTGCCCCTTCTCAAAATTCCCCTGGTGGCTTAGGTGGGACCCTGCGCCTTTCGGGGTTGGCCTGGGTGCTGTGTTGGGGTTCATGTGCCTCCCAAGGGATCCCCAGAGTGGAGTGACAGGGGGGACACACTGGGGTCCCCATTCTTGCTCCATCCCAGTGCCGGGGGTTGACGATGATGATGGATGTTGATGACGTTGATGGATGTTGATGTCTTTGATGATAATGACCGTGATGACAACAATGATATTGACAATGATGATGACAATGATGCCACTGTCCCCAGGTGTCCCCTTCGTGCTGCGCTGTGGGAAGGCGCTGAACGAGCACAAGGCAGAGGTGCAGCTGCAGTTCTGGGAGGTGCCCGGGGACATCTTCACGTGGCAGTGCAAGCACAATGAGCTGGTGGTGCGGGTGCAGCTGTGCGAGGCTGTCTACACCAAACTCAACACCAAGAAACCGGGCATATACCTGCGGCCTGAGGAGTCCGAGCTCAACCTCAACTACAGCAGCCACTACAAGGTTCCCAAAACGGGCAGGGGACATGGAAATGGGGGTGGGGAAATGGAAATGGGGGTGGGGACACAGGAATGGCAGTGGGGACATAGAAATGGGGGTGGGGACACAGGAATGGCGGTGGGGACACAGGAATGGCAGTGGGGACACAAAATGGGGATGAGGACATGAAATGGGCATGGGGACACAAAATGGGAGTGGGGACACAGGAATGGCAATGGGGACACAAAATGGGGGAGAGGACAAGAAATGGGAGTGGGGACATGGAAATGGGGGTGGGGACACACGAATGGCAGTGGGGACATGGAAATATGGGTGGGGACACAGAAATGGCAGTGGTGACATAAAATGGGGATGGGGACATGAAATGGGGGTGGGGACACAGGAATGGCAGTGGAGACACAAAATGGGGGTGGGAACATGAAATAGGTGTGGGTGAGATAAATGGGCCAGGAGACCTGCTCCTTTTATAAGGCCTTTATTTGAGGTGTGCTCTGGGTGAGAAACTCAAAGGGCTGCACACAACACAGAGGAGGAGGAATTCAGCTGTCTTCACAGGCAGAGCTGGGTCTTTCATCCTGACAGGTCCCTAGAAAGACTAAAGTAGCTTGTTGTTAAGGGGAGGTCATGGTGGTAGGGTGCTGTTGTGGTCACGGTGACAGGACAGAGCAGCTCCGGATAATTACTTTGCCTTCTCCATTATTTTTCCCGACTGGGAAATACTATTTTCAGTCTTAGATGTTATTTGGGCTCGTTATTTTAGGGGTTTCTGCTCTAAATGGTGTCCCAGCATTCTCTGTGTCTTTCTTGATTTGCATGTACTCCACTGACGTCACTCCTCCTCCTCAGTCCCAGGCGCCATTTTAGGGAGGCAGCGAGGGCACCAACCCGACAAAAAGGGGAAGGGATATGGGGTAAGACAACTGGGGGCTGAAATCAGGGTGAGGGCAAGAACTTCACTTTAACAACTAATGTTACAAACAACCGGGAACATTTATAAAACATCGTACAACTCTGAACTGCTGGGACATCCCCCTGGAATTTTCATTCCTGTGAAACCATTTGCCGTGCCCGGGATCCCAACACGGTGCTGGAGCCACGGGCAGTGCCCCCCCCCTCCCCCGCTCCGCCCGGGGGAGGGGGGACGGGATCGGGGACGACAGCAGGACAGGAACGGGAGTGGGAACGGGATCGGGGATGGCAGCAGTCCCGCGGGGACAGGAGCAGGAACCTGGACAGGACTGGAGACAGCAGCAGTCCCCCAGGGACAGAAACAGAACTCCCTCTGAAGGGTTTATTCATCACAGTCGACACATGGAAATGGGGGTGGGGACATGGAAATGGGGGTGGGGACATGGAAATGGGATTTGGGGACACAGAAATGGGGGTAGGGACACGGGAATGGCAGTTGGGACACAAAATGGGGGTGGGAACGTGAAATGGGGGTAGGGACACGGAAATGGGGTTTGGGGACACAAAGAAGGAGCATTGAGACCCAAAAATGGGATTTGTTAACACAAAATGGGACCATTGGGACCCAAAAATGGGGGCTGGGGACATCATATTGAGCATTGAGACCCCAAGTGGGGTTTGCAGACCCAGAAACGGGGATGGAGGCCCAAAATCACAACAGTGAGACTCAAAATTGTAGTGTTGAGACCAAAACTGGAACACTGAGACCCCAAAATTCTGGGTGGAGACCTCACATCTTGGGGGGTTCCCTACCCTTGGGGGCGTTCCCAAAACCCACTTGGGTCCCCCCAAAGCTCAGGTGTTCCCCATACACCCAACCCAGAGAAGTCCCTAAAATCCAAAACCCCAGGGTCACCCCACACCTGGTGGGGTCCTCCCAAAGCCCAGGTGTCTCCCCAAACCTGGGGGTGTCCCTCACACCTGGGATTGCCCCCGGACCCTCCCAGACCACCCTGGCGACCCAAGGATATGAAGCTACTGGACGCCTACAAGCGGCTGCTGCTGGATGTCATCTGTGGGAACCAAATGCACTTTATGTGCAGGTGAGAGGGGACAGGTGACACCTGGGGACAGGGGTACATGGTGGGGACAAGTGAGAGACAGCAACAGGTAGGACTGGGGACAGGTGAAACTGGGAGATGGAGGGACGTGGTGGGGACAGGTAGAGCACAGGGACAGGTGAGAGGGGATGGGGTGACATGGTAGGGGCAGGTGGGACATAGGGATAGGTGGGACATAGGCACAGGTGGGACATGGGGGGACAGGTGAGACGGGAGGGGGATGGTGGGGCAGTATAGGTGGGACCAGTTTGGAGGAGCTGAAGAGTCTGGTGAGGATAAGTGGGACATGAGGGGGACAGGTGAGTCCAGTTTGGGGAGGGTGAGAGAGACCAGTTTAAAGGGACAGATGGGACCAGTCTGGAGGGGGGAGATTTGGGAGGGGCAGGTGAGGCCAGGTTAGGGGGGGCAGGAAGGATTTTGAGGGGGAAAGGCAGAGTTTGGAGGGGCAGATTAGACTGGTTTGAGGGGACAGGTGAGTCTGGGGAGGCAGATGGGACATGGGGAGGACAGGTGAGGCCAGTTTGGGGGAGCTGGTGGGGCCAGTTTGGGGCAGGGTCAGGTGAGTTTGGGGTGGCAGGTGGCACCAGTTTGAAGAAGATGAGACCAGTTTGTGGGCCCAGGTGAGGTTTGGGGGAGTATTGGGGTCCCCCAGCTCAGTTTTGGGGTGTCCTTCCCTGCCCCCAGTGACGAGCTGCGCGAGGCCTGGTGCATCTTCACCCCTCTCCTGCACCAAATTGAGCAGCACCACGAGCCGCCCATCCCATACCACTACGGCAGGTGAGGGGGGCACCTGGGGGGACTGGGGACACCTAGGGGCACCTGGGGGGCTGGGGACACCTGAGGGGGCTGGGGGGCACCTGGGGGGGCTGGGGGCACCTGAGGGGGCTGGGGGGCACCTGGGGGAACACCTGGGGGGAGATACGGGGGGGGGGGGGTGGACCTGGAGGCTCCTGGGGGGGTCTGGGGGGGCCTTAGGAGAAACCTAGGGGGGCAACAGGGGGTACTTGGTGCAGGAATATGGGGGTCTGGGGGCACCTGGGCACACCTGGGGTGGCTAGGGAGGGGATGGTCCTGAGGGTCCTGTTGTGGATTTGGGTTGTCCCAGGGCTTAGGAGAGGTCCCGGGGGTCTCCCTGGGAATTTGGGGGGTCCTGTTGGGGATTTGGGGGGTGTCAAGAGTCCCACTGAGGATTTGGGTTGTCCCACGGCTTTGGAAGTGCCAGGGGTCTCACTGGGAATTTGGGGGATCTCAAGAGTCCCCCTGGGGATTTGGGTTGTCCCAGAGCTTGGGAGGAGTCCTGGGGGTCTCACTGGGGATTTGGGGAGTCCCGTTGGGGATTTGGGGGGTCCCAGCAATCCCCCTGACCCTGTGTCCCCCCTTTCCCAGCTGGGCCCCCCCGAGGCGGACGAGCTCCTGCGGCGGGTGGGGTTTCTGAACAAGGGCACCTATCAGTGGGTGCCCCCACGATGTACCCCACCTCCACCCCTGACCCACAGCCAGACCCCCCGGATCCACGGAGGGACGCCCCCAAAAACACTCCACGGCTCTAGGCAGGGGATTGGTGCATCACGGGACATCCTATATTCCCCCCCACTGCCGCCCCATAGATCCCCCCAATCCTGACCTATTGGACCCCCTCCTCTGCCCCATAGCTACCCCAACACACTCCAGCCTCCCAAAACCACTCCTGGGCTGGGGATGACCCCCATAACCTCCCCCATCCCATAGACCCCCCCCCCCCGTGGGCCACAATCCCCACTGTGGGGGGAGGGGGAGCCTGGGACTCCCGAGGGGATGGGGCCGAGGCGCAGGGGCGGGGTTTGTGCTAATGAGGGGTCGTTGTTGCCAGGGATACTGAAGGGGCGGGGGTAGCAGGCCAGCGGCCAATCCGGAGGTGGCAGGGGGGTAAAGGGGGTGGGGCCATAGTGGGGTGGGGTCAAAGGGGGCATGGCTACGTGGCTGTCACTGCTGTCAATCATTGCTGTCACCACACACCTGAGCACTCCTGGCTGGTTCCTCCTCCAGAGCATGACAGGGAACTTCCCTGCTTCAGTTAGTCAAAAACTAGCTAAAAACAAAGGAGAGCTCTGTCCCACTCTTCACTACAGGACGCAGTCCAGGAGACAAAGCAATGAAACTCCTATCTCTATGTTTTGAAAACAACTGCCTCAGACATTCCACTGCTGCTTCTTCCCCCCCTTCACTCTTAAAGCCAGACTTAAAGGTACAAAACTTATTTCTGGGCTACAGACAAATGGGGAGAGAATTCAACATCACAAAGTCACTCCAGGACAACTTTTAGTGGCCTTTTAAAGTCCAACCAGCTGCCATGGGCAGGGATATCTTCAACCAGAGCAAGCTGCTCAAAGCCCCATCCAATGTGGCTCTGGATGTTTGCAAGGATGAGGCATCCACGACCTCCCTGGGCAGCCTGTTCCTTGCTTTCACCTCTCTCTGTGTAAAAAATCTCTTCCTCGTGGTGGGATCTCTTGGATGATAGCATGAGGAGCAGCAGGCCAGTACAGGTCATGGAAGGAGGAGACTGATTTCATGGCGCTGCTCGCCTGGGCAGAATTAGCATGGCTCAGAAAGGCAAGGGAAGCCAAACCAGGCCAGTGGTGAAAGACCCAACAGGGCTGGGCTGAGTGCTTGAGAGAGGATGAGGATGATGAGAGAGGACTCCCCATCCTTGGCTGCCCAGAGGGTCCTTCCCTGAGAGCTTTGAACCTGCCTGCAAGTGCCTGAGCTCTTGCTCCCCCTGGCCATGGCAGTCATGTGCCCCAGTGAGTGTGTGGGAACACAGGTTGTCCTTGTGGCACTGGGGCTGTGTCCTTGCAGCAGGCACCATGACACTCCCTGAGCACTGCCCATCACAGCCCAGGCTGCCTCCAGGGAGACCCCTGGGCTCTGGAGGGACAGGATCTCCTGTCCCAGGAACCGGGATTGAGGCCTTGGCCCTTGTGCTCCAATCAAACAAAGGGTTTGCTCAGCACCAGAGCCACCTCCCCAGTGCTTCTGCCTGCCTGCAGTCACAGTCTCCAGTTGTGGGGCTCCAATGAGGCCCTGGGCAGGCTTCAGCAGAAAGAGTTCCAGTGGCAGCTCTTTATGCTCCAAGACACTTTGAGTTTTTCTTCCAGCTTGGATTTCTTGAGGTGTTGGAGAAAATGAGCCAGGAAAATCTTGCAAATATGAATCCTCACCAAGGGACCCTGAGAATATAGAAACTACAAGCGACATAGAAATGAAAGCCGTCTTTGAGATACCAAACCTCAGTTACTAAATAACCAAAAGACAATGGATGGCCGGCAGAAGGTAATCCTCTCTTGATTGAACAATGTCTGGTCCTAGAGAAGCAGTCCGAAGGTCACAGAAGACCCTCCTGGAGTCCAAAGAGTAGTTTTTAGAGTTTAAAGTGTAACACAGTATGGTAATAGAATGATTCCTATAGGCTTTATGTAAATGCTATAGAATTTGTATCTTGTGTTAGATTGGTTACTGGAAATTAGAATATGCAACATAGGAGAAGATTTATTGTATTGTAAATGGGAAATCGCTCTCTTCGCTCGCTTCTTCTCTTCACTCTCTTCATTCCCTCTTCCCCTCCTCTCTCTCACCATCCCCCTTCACCCCCACTCTCTTTCTGTCCTGCTCAAGAGCCGTAGCTGGCGGCTCTTAGCAGGACTCTTTCCACCCACACCCTAATAATAAACTGCAACTTAGTAACTAGCTTATACAGAGTGCCTGAGTTTGTCCTAGAAGCCGTCCACCGACACATAGTATCCTACATTGAGGGACTGCTGCTCTCTCCTCTCAGGATCTGAGGGCCCTGGGCTCAGAACACCAAATGCACTGCAGGGCTCGTTTAAACGAAGAAAGGCCTAATGAGTCGTTACCTTCGCTCCTTTGCACCAGCTTCCACCTCCTTTCACTCTAGATCTGCCTGCAAACAGGCACAGAAGGGTTTCTGCTAATTATAAAACAGAGAAGATATTAATTAAAAGTAATAGCAACTAGAATAGCTGCCTGCCAAACAAAACCAGAAACAAACCATAACCAAACAAGTAAAAAACCACAAACCAAAGCCACCACCAAACCCCATATTGGAACATGATAAATGATAAAATACAACAAGTGACTCCCACATTCTCCATGGCCTCTGCAGACGGTGCCTGCTTGGGCAGGGAGGTGCTGCAGAGGGCCAGGTCAGCCTCGTGCCCTGCCCAGGGACCCTTCCCAGCCCCAGGGATCCCAGCCCTTCCCAAAATGCTGCATTCAGTTCTGACCCTGCACTAAGAGATCCAAGAACAAAACAGAAAGCTGATACAGAATCTTGCAAAATCCCAACCAGGAATATTTTGTTATAAAATCACAATTATTAACAGAAGCTGAGAAAATCAGCAAGGTTAGAAAATAAACTTCAAGCACTTGGACTAGAAGAGCTCAGGCAAGAAATGTAATTGGAATGAACCCTCTCTTTCTAACACGTGAGCAATGCCATCAAATGTCCAAAACCAGTGAAATAGGGACCGCCAGCAGCAGAGGCTTCTCACGCAGCAATGACACAGAACAGGGCAGGGCAAGCAGCTGCCAAAATTATAACTTCTCCATTGCAATGAAGGATTTATTTTAATTTTACTATGACCACTATTAAGAAAGTGCAAGATTTAAGAGTCTTGAAAAATAAAAATAAATAAATTTAAAAAGACTACCACTATATAAAAAAGACAAACTAAATTTTTCTTTAGTGTCATGAAGGTCCTGAAAAAAAAAATCAAATCATCCTGCAAGATCAGAGGTACAAAAGAAATTTGACTTGAGTTTTTGCACCAAACCACAGCAGGGTTTTTCCTACTGCCCATTCAGAATAGGACCAAACAAATCCATATTTTCTAAGATACTTTTCATGGTCATCCTCCATTTTTTTAAGGTGAATTGGACCAAAGGCCTATTATATTCTTGCTGGGAAGAAAGATGCTTTGAGTCATTCAAGCTTTGAGGTGCATTTGAAAATGACTTCCACTAACATTAAATACTCCCAGGCTTGAAGATAAGGCATAAATAAAATTAGTCACATGCCTGCAATATTTACAGAAAGAACACATTGAAATGCCCTTTTACATGAAAATCTTCAAAAAATTTTACAAAAAAATCTTCAATTCTGGGCAACACCAGCCAGAGACAAGATGAGAGCTGTCACCGATTCTAGTTTGGTTTCCAAAGCTTTGGCCATGAAGCCTGGGTTGAACTTTGGCAGAGCTATGTTCAGCAGCTTTGAGAATGTGCCTGAAATGAGAGAGATGTGTTTGGACTTGGGTCCCTTCCTGTTCAGCACCAGCCCCAGCTGCACAGTGACAGCTGCTGCTCCCACAAGAAAATGGTTTTTGGGGTTATCTGAAGCAAAGCATGAGCCCAGCCCAGCACCAGCCCCTGCACCTGAACCCCAGAAAGGGAAGGAGAGGCTGGTTTGGGGGTTTGGAGGCTCCTGAGTGCCCTGGTGCAGCTGGACCTGGAGCTATCCTTGCCCTGCCAGCTGCCCCTGCAGAGCAGGAGTGATGCCCTGTGAGTCCCAGGGTGCTGGGAAGGGCTGGGGGGGGGGGCAGGGGGCAGTTGGGCTGGGCTAGGGGGCTCCCCAACTGCCCTGGATGGGGAACTGGGACCTGGCAACTGCCAGAACGGCTGATGGAGCCCTGGCAGGTGGGTGGGGAAGGGGCAGCTCCCCCTGAGCTGGGCCTAGAGGGGGCCTGGGGGGGGTCTGGGCTGTCCCGTGGGGAATGGTTCCCTTTGGAAACAATGGGGCATTCCCAGGGACTGCTCTGGAGCTGGCCTGGCAGGGAGCAGGGTCTCCTGGCCATGCCAGGCCACGACCACATCTCCCATCACTGCGGGCACTAACAAGGGAGCAGCTTCTCCTTGCATTGCCAGCACTCCAGTTTACAGCCCAGGGACCCAAATGGGCCTCTCCCAGTCCCCTTCCAGATGATTGCTGGTGGCCCAGAGGAGCCCACAGGAAGGATCAGAGGATGCTCAGGGGGCTGGAGCACCCCTGCTATGGGAAAGGCTGCGAGAGCTGGGACCACTCTGTTTGAAGAAGACTCAGGAGAAACCTTAGAGCTCCTTTCAGCCCCTGAAGGGACTCAGAGAGAGTTGGGGAGGGACTTGGGACAAGGACCTGCAGGGACAGCACAAGGAGGAATGGCTTCCAACTGACAAAGGGCAAGGTTCCATTGGATATTGGGAAGAAATTCCTCCCTGGAGGAGGAATGGTGAGGAAGGCAGAGAGGCACAGGTTGCCCACAGCAAACAGAGGTTGCCCTGGAAGTGTTCAAGGCCAGGCTGGATGGGGCTCTGAACCACTTCCCTTCTGGTGTTCTTATGAAGTAAGACACTTTCCTGCAGGTTGTTCGTTCGGTTTTCTAACTCCAGGGTTGAAAGGATTCCCAAGGAAGGGAGAAAGGGCTGAGCTGGAATTCCTTAGCTGGGGTAGGCTGGGAAAACATTTAGGACCAAGGTCCTCAGGGACAGCCATGCAATCCTGAGTGTGCTCATCCCTGTGTTCTTCCAGGAGGCCCAGGAGCTTGGACTGAGCCAGCAGTTCCCTTCTCACATGTTTCCTCAACAGGAACCTTCCTCAAGAGCCCCTGAGGTGAGTGCAGCTGTGCTGATCTGGCTCAGGACTGTTCTGAAATGGGACTCAGGGAAGGGAACTGCAGGAACCCTGCAAGTTCTTGGCCATGGTTCTCCTGTCCCTGAGTCGGGTTCATTTCTCTGTGCTTGATTTCTGGATCCCCATTTTATCCCAAAAGAGACTTCTTTCCTCTGGTCCATCAGTTTAACAGCTTTGACAGTGAACAGGAGCAAACAGAACAGGAACCTGATCTCTGATGCTGCTATTTAATTTCATTGTAATCACAGTAATATGTCCTAAGCACAAGCAGTGTGTTCAGAGTAGAAATAGATTTCATATGTTTAAACAGATTTTGAAACTGGTTCTCCATGAATGAACACCTATTCTTGTCAGGGTCAGAGGAGGCATCTCAGATAGTACTTTGGGATAGGACAGAATACTCACTCTCCTCTTAGCAGGATAAAGCAGAGAAGGAACATTAGATCTCCACTCTGGACTATGAAAAGACATTTTTTCCCAGATACTTGCATTTTACTTTTTTTATTTTCTTCATTAAATTTAGTTAATAATACGTTCCAAATCTCTTTATCTCAATGCATGCAGTAAAGTTAAAAGAATGGAAGGCAACTAATTTTAACATATTGTCCTTCATGTTATCTTGTTTGGTGCTCAAGTCCATGCTAAAGCATTTTCAGAAATCACTTCTGGAAACAAAACAAAGCTCTCCTGAAAGATGGGCCAGACACCTACTTAGTCTTATCTACCAGTAGACCCACAGCTTCTTTGTAAAGACAAATCCATCATTTCTCTCACAACCCAAACCATTCTGGGATTCTCCGAAATAACTTCAAAGCCCGCGATTCTCCTCTCAGCTCCCGCTCCCTCTCTTGCAGGAGTGGCAAGAGGCAAAAGAACACGAGGAACGACCCCGGAGCGGCCTTGAAAAAGCAGGAAACCCCGGAGATGTGTCCGGGACAAGAGCAGAAACCCCGGCAGACGGCGGCACGGGGACGTTCCCGAGCGCTCCACTCCGCATCCCTCTGTCCAGGCTCCGCGAAATAGAAGAGGAGCTGCTGTGCGCGGATGAGGCGGACACTGAGTTCGAGTCTGGCGAGCCAGGGCCAGCAGCAGGGCCAGCAGCAGCGGCTCAGCCTCCCAGCCGAGCCGCAGCCCCGGGGGACAGCCGGTGGCTCGGCGCTGGCGCAAGGCTGCGGGCGGCGCTGCGGGAAGGCAGCGCTCGCTGCCGCCAGCGCGATTTCGCTGCGGCGGCCGCCAAATTCTCCACGGCACTGGAGGTACGGGACTTAAAGGGCTGTGAACCCACACAGGGGCACCTGCACAGCAAAGCCAGGGCCGTCCCGGCGCTCCCTGAAGCAGCAATAGCGAAGGGAGCTAGGGGCACCAACCTGGAGGGTTGGAGAGAAATCCTGAGATGCGATTTCACTTGAAATCTGAGAATTGAGAGTTATAAATAAAGCACAGAAGGGGCAGGTGTTGGACTGAACCAAAGAATGTCAAATAATTTAGTACTTTTCTCCGAGTTCTTAATTGTATTAATGTGTGGAGGAAATTGAAGTCCCATAGAATGAAAAAAATGCTCCTCTTTAATCTGAGCTCTTATCAGCAACAAATGCCCTCTCAGTAACTGGGGAGTTTTCACTCTGCCCCAGCTAATGTTTTGTCTCCAGTCTGACTCCAACCCCTTCAGCCAGGCACTTGAAACCTTGAGAAGGAAACCAACTGCACTTTTTTTAGCACGGTTCTGCCGAATTTCATTCAGAAGTATTTGCTAAATATTAGAGCTTCGCAGGTCACAAGCAAATATCCTATTCCTATTTTTTTCTACAATACTGAAGTAATTTTTAAGAAATAAATATTATAGCAGTCAGTGAGTAAAATGATAAAGTGTCATCCTTTTAAAGTGCTTTTTTGCATCCTGTATTCTGAAATGAGCTGTGATAGCGACAACACCACCGGTCACTTAAGAAGAAAGGGGGAATTGTCTCATCCTAAGAGGAAAGGCTGGTGAATGGACATACCATGAAAATGTATGAAGGAATTAATCCCTGGGATTGTGGACAGAGGGATTGGGACATCCCAGAATTGTAGCAGCAGTCTCTAAATCCAGCTCTCCTCAGAAACAAAAAAAGCCCCAGAGCATCCCTGAAGGAACCTCTGTACTGATTTTTGTAATGCTGACTTTAGTTAAAGCCAGTCTATTAGACTTCAGTTTTCTCCACTGATCAGTCACCAAAAGCATTTCCACCCAGCAAATGGTATATTCTGATATTTGGAAATCATGGTTTTGTTTCATCTGCAGCTTTGCAGTAAAGGCTTTGCCACAGAGGACCCCTTGAAGTCCTCTCCAGATGATCTTTCCAGGCTTGCCAGCTGGATCGAGTCAAAGCTCGTCATCTGCTACTTAAAACTGGGGCAGCCTGGCCTTGCTCTGCATCATTCACACCGGTGAGAGGAAATAGGGATTAAATTCACTTCTAAGGCTGAAATCCAAAAGGAAACAAAGACTAGGAATAAAGGCTGTGCAGGAAGAACCAGTCTAATAGTGAGAAAACAGGAAACAAGAAAACAAACACACGTTACACATGACACTGGTGTTTAGATTGGACTAATGGCATCTGTTGAAGGGTCTGACACACAGGCCAAGGTTCACCCACCTTGCACCTGTGCCTTGTACATATTTCAGAGCATCTCAGGTTCGCCTTCTAATACATTCCAGATTCACAGTGCTTCCAGGGAGATGGGCCAGACATCTGCTGCTCCTATTTGGGGAGCAGGGGGTTAATAATAGCTTGTGCTGTAACAGTTTTGCTTATGGTACCTACATGCCAAAGGCAAGAGAGAATATTACCCCTGGAACATTTTTTCTAGAGCAATACACAATGAAACCCCTAATGAAATTGCATTTAGGATAAAACCACAATGAAATGAACCTTTAGGTAATATTTTTAGTAATATTTTCTTCATTGATCACAGCTGGAGAGAGAGAGGGAGGCCGAGAGAGAGAGTTCACCTGGCATTTGAGATGTAGCACTGAGCTGTAGAGCAGAAGTACATACGGTGTCTGCCTCAGTCACTGCTTGATTCTTAGGAGATTTAAGGATGTAAGAAATCCCAGTCTTACCTTCACCATCCCTCTTGTCTTCCCAAGGAGCATCATTGAGAACCCCTCTCACTTCTGCAATCACCTGCGCCAAGCCGCCTGTTTTCGGTGCCTGCATAGATACTCGGAGGCTGCCAGGTACTTCTGCTGCCACAGGGCTCCTCTGCATCCCTTTCCTTGCAGCTTTCCTTGCAGCTGTCAGCACTGACACATCCTCTAGAAGCCAGGCTTTTGCACTGGCTTTGTGTGTGTGTGACCTAAATGACATCCGGGGCTGTTTAGGACAGGGAGTTTAGGGAGCTAAACGTGTGTTGGCTGATGCTCATCTAAAAGATGGACAAAGACTGGGAGTTCTGTGCAACCTTTGGTATCAAGCTCACCTGACATTCTTTGACCAGGACCTCCCTTCAGCCTGGCCACAGAGCTCCTTCTCTGCCTGCACACTCACAGAATTCACAGAATTCACAGAATCATGAAGTTGGAAGAGACCTACAAGATCATCAAGTCCAACACATGCCCTAACACCTCAACTAGACCACGGCACCAAGTGCCACATCCAGTCTTTTTTTAAACACATGCAGGGATGGTGACTCCACCACCTCCCTGGGCAGACAATTCCAGTACTTGATGACTGCTCTCTCTGCTTTGTCCTCAGGAGCGCCATGGTGGCACAGTGTCTGTACGTCCTGGCCGAAGGAGCAGGGCTGGAGACCAGTGACCTCCTCCAGCTGTACTGGCAGGTGAGAGCTGCCAGCCTGGGGAGGAGCCACAGGATGGGCCAAGCTGGGAGGGACCCCAGAGACCAGCTCCTGGCCATGCACAGGGCCATTCCCAGGAGTAACACCTGTGCCAACTCCTCCTGGAGCTCTGTCAGGCTTGGAGCTGTGACCTCTTCCCCAGGGAGGTATTCCAGTGCCCAACCACATTCTGGGGGGAGAATCTGTTCCTAATACCTAACCTAAACCTCCCCTGACACAGCAATTCTGGATACGGCTACTGAAGGCATTTTTTCGTAAGTCTTTCTGATATGACTTTCAGAGAGCATGGAATCACTTTTTCTTTCCATCTGAAAGACAGTTCCCCTGGTCCCTGTCTCCTCCTTGAAGATGGAGGCTCATGGAGTCACCATCCAAACTGCCTAGTTGTTTTGTTTGGGTTTTTTTAGTCTCTACCCAACATGAAATGTATCATTTCTTTGCCCTTTTTTAGGCTATGACTCAAGAAGCCCTCAGTGGAGAAATCTCTTTTTCTGCTCTGTACACACCTTTTGAGAAAGAGGACAAGGCTAACAAAATAAAGGAGGCCAACAAAACCTTTGCTGAGAGGCACCCTGAATACGTGCAGCACATATTTACAGGTAACAACAGCTTTCAGCTGCCCTTAAGCACTGTGGACTGTGTTTGTGCAGCTGAATTCAAAAGAGTTGGAGAGAGCTGAAGAGTTTGGGCTGCTTGGCCTTCAGACACTTCCACACATCTGTGGGGAACTGGGCAGAATATGCTTTATCTCAGGCATCAGCAAAATTGAAGCTGTTGATGCAAAAGCCTGCAGAGCCCTAAGATTGAAAGCCCAGTGAGAGCTGGATGTGTTGGTTTTGTGTTTTGGCAAGGTTTCTGGAGACTATTTCACTCCTTCTTAAACTTCCGTTATTTTTCTCCCAAAAAGTAACTTCTCTTACACCTGAAAAGAAATATGACGTGGAAATAATTTTCCTTTCCCTATGCAGATCCTCATGGAATTCACCTGTTGCCAGAGAAGGCTGAATCTCATCCTGGCCAGCAGTACTTACTGACTCTGGGCTTCAGAAACAAAGAGATTGGAAAAACCTTGGAAAAGTTTGTAACTCAAAAGCTGCCAATCTTTCCAGGTGTGCCAACTTGCTTAAGAAGTGGCCTGGTTCAGGGGTGATTCCCACAGTCCTTGCTACAGGAGGGGGTGAGGAATGTCTGTGGACCCATTTCCATCAGTGCCAGCAGCCCCAGTGGCCCAGACAGCTCTTCCCATCTCTTTCACTTCTCCTGCAGCTCACCCAGCATCCTGCCAGGCCTCCTAAAGAAAATGGAGATGAATAAACACAGCCTCTGTGGTTCTGTGATTTCACTTCCTAGGCCAGAAAATAACTTTCAGTCCCAGCATGGAGGAAGAAGCAGAAACATTTTGGCAGAGCACTGGGAAAAGGATCATGGCAGCTGTGGCTTTTATAGGAAGCACCAAGATCAAGGTGAGTATCCCGTTCCTGTTCTGGTAGTAGGTGTGTGGGAAAGATGTGAGATTTTGGGGCGTAAATCCTGCTGCACTGGTAATTCCAGTGCCCAGAAATGCTCAGTGAATTGCATTAGGAACAGAGCTCCAGTGGGTTTAAACTCTTTTAAAAAGGAGTCCTAATGACTTAACAGTGACCACAGTTTCTTGAAAGTCCCTCTGCATACAATTTTGTCCAATCTCTATGGCCTATGATATTTTATCCCTACTTCACATAACTCCCAGCAGTTACTCTATTTCATACCCATAGCAGACTGCACCTCCCACCCAGAGCTCCATCAAGAGTTCATCACTGCTACTTGAAGCATTTCTACTGATTAGAAATGAGATCTGGATTCCTATGTGAAGTAACCTTCCCATCTGTTACAGCCACAGGCCAGGTGATGGTGGTTACCTCTGCTCCATCCTTTCTGCCATAATGGACACAGCTTTTAGCACCACAGACAATAATGTGACAATTAGCACAGAGGTCAACAATCAAATTTGCACATAGACTGTTTCCATGCAATTCTTAAATTATTCGCCTGAAAAAAGAAATGTGAGCTAGAGGTCTGGGGAAGCTCGGGTTTCTTTCCTTCTGGAGGGCAGCTGCTGGAGCAGCAGTGAGTGCCAGAACTTGTGCACTGAGCACAGAGAAAGTTGTGCAAGGCTCGGCCAAAAACATCCACACAGTGGGAAGAGGAGTGGATGGAGGGCAGACACCCTGAGGAAACATGACTCCTCCTTTGCAGTGCTTTCCTGAAGCCCTTTGCTCTTGGCTTTGGAGGATCAAAAGCCTCAGTTCCTGGTGTGCAGAGTAATACAAGTGGCAGCTTTGGGAAAAGGGAGAATCTGTTCCTGCTGGGGTCATTCCTTCCCTACAACCACAAACAGAGTGTGGGTTGCGTATTGGAAACACAATAAAATCCTGGTCTTTCTGAAAGCCCCAGGAAAACAGATATTTAAGATTTTTTACCTTTGCTTTTGGGTGATTTCATTGCAATTACCAGCTCAAAAACAGGAAAAAACCCTAAACACAGGCACCTGAGATTTTTCAACATCTACGTCCACTGACACAAATTTCTTGCTGAAACACAAGTGCATTCCAGAAACCAGGAAACCTAGCAGCGAAAAGCACAGCCCACTGACCTTTTTCCCAAGAGGCTGGTCAGCCCCCTGGTTTAGCAAGCTCTACCTGGTGCCACCCCAAACCCAGAAGCCAGGACTGCGAAGCAGGGCCTGTGGTTTTCCCAGCGCCAGGAGCGCGCCCTTGGACAGGAGGAAAGCCCAGGAGGAGCACAACAGCGAGCTGGCTTGGTTCAGAACACCAGTCCCTTTCCCTTCAGTTTTCAGAGCATTTAGTGATCCCAGCAAGGTTGAACCTCTGACCCAAGGAGCAGATGGCAGTGCCAGATCTGGGAACAGAGATGGACACAGAGCCAGAGCTGCTCTGCAGCTAGGGACTGTCGTCTCTTTATGGCCCTGACTGAGATCGGGCCACTTTTGTTTCCTTTAAAGTATTCCACACAATAAGCTACAAACATGATTCCATCTTACTTCCATCACACATTAGCTAAATTAAAATGGCCAAACATCAACTACAGAATCAAGCACTATGACTTACTTGGAGAGGAAAAAATAATATATTTGGGGTTTAACAGAACAAACATTTCTTTCTGCTGCCCTCTTCCTCCTTTGTGGATGTAAACATGCAATCCAGCTTCCTGTTCTGCTCAGGCTGGTTTTGACCAAACCAGCTCAGTGCTAAACCCAAGCTCATTAAACCATGGCAACACTTAAGAGGAGTTGCTGCTGCCCCCTTGGTTTTGCAGCCACACAGCCTGGAGTCACCACATCATTTATACACTCATGGCTCTGGCTAAGATAGGAAGGCAAGGCTGGAACATGCTTCAAGCCTGCCATGTTCCTGCCTGCCTGGAGGCTAGAGACCACCTCTGCAGGCTTCAGTTCCTCCAGGGTCTGTCTTGGAAACCATGGGTTGGTCTGTCTGCACCCAAACCATGAGATGACAGTTACATGCTGTCCTCAGCCCATCCCTGAGACTGGAAAAGTCATCCAGGAAAGTTAGGTGCTGTTCAATGGTGGTGGAAAAGCCCGTTCCAAAGGAGAAAACTGCATTTGTGTTTGTTATCTGCTGTCTCCCCATCTATCTTCATGACATCTTTATTTTCCTAGCACTACTAGAGAGGTTGTGGCAAGAAAATCTTTTTGTTGTGTCTCTGAAGCCCAGCAGCATGGCCTGAAATGGTCACACTGCTGAGAGCAGGACCAGCACAAACACAGATGAGATGCCTTGAGGCACAGGACACCAAGGTCAGCGTGTTCCCTGTGCCTCCCTTCTCACCTTCTCTCTTTTCCTGGGCAAACAGGACGAGCGTGGCCCATGTGCTGGGGCCATTGAGCAGTTCCACCACGCCAGCCTGCTCAGCCACCTGCACAGAGGGGAGGAACAGGCCCAGGTGATAACCCAGGTGATGGCTGAGCTGGCAACTGTTCCCTACCTGCAGAGAGTCTCTCAGGAGGAGGACAAGCTGGTAGGTTTTGATTTCCAGCACTTGTTTTGGCCTCTGCAGGCTGAGAGCGCAGGAAAGGGCAGAGTTCTGTACTTCCATTCTGTGCTCTGGAAGTCCTTTTTCCAATGTGGGGACCTGGAAGAGTTCTCCAATCCTCCTTCAGGGCAGAGGGGGAGCTGATCACCTGCAGGGGTGACTGATAGAACCACCAGGACTCACCTGACAGCATCTATTGAAAATCCCTTCTCTGACCCCAAAACCTCCCCAGATCAGTCTGGAAAAATGATTACAATAATTCAGTTCATGCTGCCTTGACGTCTCTGACCTCAGAAAGCACCTGCAGCAAAACAGCCTGGATTGGGGTACAGCTGAGAAGGAGAGGGGGAAGGGAGGGAAAACTGATTTTCTGTGCTGGGTCCATCCACCACATGCTCCCTGGCTCAGAACAAACCTGTCTGCCTGCTCGTGGTAATGTGTCAGACTTACTTAGAGGTACCCCAGGTCGGTGAAGAACCTGTGCTGAGAAACAAGGACTGGGCTGACTCAGCCTAGCTCCAAGGAGGACCAGCAGGGGTATAATTGCTGCAGCCAACAGGGCCAAAAGTGATGGTATCCAAAGTGGTTGGGGAAAAAAGAGGAAGGGGAAGCATCTCCTTCTTGCTCTGCATGAGTGGACAGAGGGTGTCTCTCCTCCTCCCTTAAGGGATGCTTTTGGATCAGCCTTGAGCCTTGAGCACACCAAGGAATGCTGATACCTACATCGTGCTTGTAGATCTTAATTCCTCATCATGCATAAAACACTTGTGAAGAGACTCCAAAAACTTTTGTTTGGATTCCCTTTAACTTAACCCACATTTTGGAAGAGAATTTTTTAGAGTGCAGCAATAGCACAGGTCTCAGGCACCATGTTTCCCCAGTTTGTTCCTGAACACTGATGCTAAGGGCAGGACATTCCAGATCCAACCCTTGTCTCTCTGTCTCTGAATTAAGAGTATCTGAACCATTTTCCAGGGTTTGGGAAGGGTGCAGGGTGAGGCAATGCCAGGACTGCCCTGGAAGGGTGTGGGGAGGGAATCCTACAGTATTTTAGACCCACAAGGATGTAGTGCAAGGGCTGAAGCAATGATGAGTTGGCCATGAGGTGCTCACTGTGTGAAAGATGAGTCACAAAATCATCAGAGTGCCAAGGATTTGAATTAGGGTTTAATTTGTGTATTCAGAGAAATGTTTTCTCCGTGAATTACACACTGATGGATTGTATCTTGGTGCCACAGCTGCAGTCACTGATGGCAGATGCCATGGACATCCTGGCAGGAAGAACTGGAGAGCGTGTGTGGACTAAAATACACAAGGTAACAGCCTGCAGCAAAGGACAGGAGAGCAGCCTGCTCCTTGGGCAGAAAAAGTCCTTGAGTCTGGTCTGTTCCAAAGGCAGAGAAGTGAAGAGGTGCCCGGTGAAACCTGCTCCCGTGCCTTGGCCTCTGTCCTTGTTCTCGGCACCCCAGGGCAGCAGATGGAACTGTGCATAAACTTTCTCTCAAAACCATCCCCCCTCACTGACCCAAATCATAGGCAGAGCACAGCTCCAGTGCAAGGCCAGGGCTGAGGAACACTTCAGTCTGTTCTTCTGGGCTGTGCCTGAAGAAGCCTCACTCCATTGAATGCCTGTCAGCATGGCAGAACAGGTTTTTTTTTTTTTTTTTTTTTTTTTTTTTTTTTTTAATTATTTCAGCTTAAAATGCAATGGGCAGCTTGATTCTTTAGATCTTCCCATGATACAGGCTCTGCATCCTAAGTAGATCTCTGTGTGGAGTCTGTTCCACAGCAATGAAGCAATTAAATCCAAACAGAAATAGAGAAAACAAAAATAATGACAAAGTCAGGTACCACTGCTGCAACCAGTGGTCCAAGAGGAGAATTCATGTATTTTTGTTTCTAATGATCATTACTTTTGAAATAAACTAATTGCAGCAGCTTTTAAAGTTTTTATGGAGGCGAATGGACTTGCTTGTGACACCAGTTCTTTCTAATTGCAGGTGGCACTAATTGAAGAGTACCTGAGGGAAGGAGAAGAGTATTACTTAAAGACCACATGCATGCAAATACCTGGAATGGAAAGCATCAACTGGACTCCAAATGGACAGAAATATTTGAGACTGGAAAACACAAACATGTTTATTCCCAACCCACGAAGCTTGGCCACAGGGATAAAAAAAAGACGCATAGTTTTTGCAAAAAGTTGATTTTGTAGGTATTTTATAGCTATTGGTATCAATTTGATAGATGTTAATCTGATTTTACATTTTATTAACTTGAAGTTGTATAAATTTAAATATAAATTGTAGTCAATTGTATTTAACTGTATAAATTTAACTTATATTCGTTTAAGTGGTATTAAGTAGTATTTACTTGTATTAACTTTAAGTTGTATGAATTTAAATTCAGATTGAATTCATTTGTGTTTACTTGTAGTAATTTTAAGTTGCATGAATTTAAACTTATATTGTATTAAACTGTATTTAGTTGTATAAATTTACGTTGCATTCCTTTAAATGGTATTGAACAGTATTTACTTGCATGAACTTTAGATTGCATGAATTTAAATTCTATTAAATTTTATTTAATTGCATAAAGCGAAGTTGTATCAGTTTAAATGATGTTAAATCATATGTATTTGCATTAACTTTCAGTTATGTGAAATAAGGCTTATGTTGCAGTAAATTAGATTTACTTGAATTAACTTTAAGTTGTATATGAATTTCAATTTAAATGTTGTAAACTTTTAAGCTGCATTTGTTTAAATGTCAGTTGTAGTAAATAGTACTCAATGGTATAAAACGTGAGTTGTACGAATCTCAATTTAAATTTTATTCAGCTGTGTTAAATTTTACTGTGCTGTATCTAATGTAACTTTGCTAGCAACACCAATCTCCTGCTCTGAGCACATCCTGGGTCCCAGCTCTGTCACATCCTGCTGGCCTGGCCATGGCCCCAGCAGCTCTGGACACAGGGACCCCACCCTGGGCTGGGCAGAAGTGAGCCCCCCTCAGCTTCCCTGAGCCACCTGGAACACCCAGAGGGGAAAAACGGCAAAGGGGAAACCCTGGGGACTGCGGGAGCTGCAAGGGCAGGAACTCAGTGTGGGGGAAACAGGAGAAATCTAAACAAACACAACAGGAGGGGAACAGGAGAAACACAACAAACAGGAGGGGAGCAGGGGAAAGGGAAACAAACAACAGAGGGAACAGGAAAAAGCAAAACAAACACAACAGATGGGAACAAGAGGAAATGAAACAAACACAACAAACTGGAGAAATCTAAGCAAACACAAGGGGAGGGAAACACAAGGAAGCAAAACAATCACAACAGGAGTGGTTCAGGAGAAAGTGAAACAAACACAACAAACAAGAGGGAAACAGCAGAAAGTGAAACAGAAACACAACAAACAGGAGTGGGACAGGAGAAAGCGAAACACGGCCCAGCCCAGCTGCTGCTTCCCCGGGAAGCTCTTTGCTCTCCTCTGCGGCCTAAGGATGGTGTTTGTCCCCACTGGATGGGAGCTGGTTCTGAGCAGGGCACAAACCCTGCAGGGAGGAGTAGAGCTGTCTCTGCCTTCTCCAGGGCCCCTCTCGGGCTCAGGGCTCAGCCCCAGAGCTCGCCCTGTGTCACGGGCACGTCTGGCACTGCTCAAGTTCCCAGAGCCCCCAGAGCTGTGAGCAGGGAGCAGAGGACAGCCCCCTTTTCCCCAGAGACTGCCCGAGCAGCTGACACTCCCCGGGCAGCCCCACCTCGTGGGCATCATCCCTGAGCCTGAATTGCCTTTTGGACGCTGCCTTTGCTTTGCAAAAGAAGAACCACACTCACCCTTATAGAAACTGCATTCAGGTCATGGCATTTTTGATTCAAGAAGAATTTTAGAACGAAAAATCAGAAAGAAAGGGAAAATCTAGCCCCAGGCCAAAGGCTGAATGAAAAGTCCAGAGCCTCAAAGGTATTGAGACACTTAATTCCCATGATGTTTCATCACAGACAAGAGTCCAAATCCTGCAGATTCCCAGCTGCCAGATGCCATTTTCCCAGGCTTTCAGAAAAGACTTGGTAAAACTAAGGAAAAACTGGCAAACCCTAGGTGCTCCTTTGTTCATTGTTCAAGGAGTAAGTAGAAAGAAACAATTCTGTAAAAATCTGAGCTCCTTAAACACGCAGAACAGAAAGGAAGAATTGTTGCTGTTTGGAAACAGCATTATTTCGCCATGGAGTTGTTTTTATTAGGGGAGGCTTTATGACATCCAGGGGAAATGATCATCTGTGATGGGCAGACCTGCACTAATGCACAAAGATGCTTTCTACAAATCACAGTCACAATACAGACTTTGGAAAATCTTCAACAAATCCTCCTAATTGGAGGTGATACCAATATAACTTGGGTCAAAGTTACAAGATGCTTATATAGCTTGCGTTATAAGATACCAATATAACCTGAACCATAACTTTCTATACAATGTAATAGCTTGTATATGGTTAACTAGTTGCTTAATGCTTAAATAAACAGAAACTCGCCAGGTG
The DNA here is from genome assembly GCA_030060385.1 of Muscicapa striata striata. Lineage (NCBI taxonomy): Eukaryota > Metazoa > Chordata > Aves > Passeriformes > Muscicapidae > Muscicapa > Muscicapa striata. The sequence goes on along the minus strand of JAREIS010000546.1, from coordinate 98,960 downwards.
AATAATCTCAAAAATACACAAGTATAGCTATACTGACAAACAGCAGGATGTACTAATGAGAAATTGACAAATGTGAAGCTAATTAGCCACGAAATGGAGAATTTACACCAGTTAGGTCCAGAAAGACCAACTGTGATACTCCAAAGGCGAAGTTGAAATGTTCAGGAAGACCTTGAACCTTCATCAAAGAAGACCCCCAAGAACACCTAAATTGGGGAAGTGCAAGTGCAGTACATAAGAACTGTTTATAACTATGAGATAACATTATGTCAATTAGTTCTCATGCATATATGAGAGATGTTATAATGACATTGTAATATTAAGCAATTACTGTATGAATAAACTACAACACATGACAAGAGTGGGTGAGTTAGGTGGAGGTATCCCCCTCACCAGCAGCACTGCAATAAACAAACACCTGCTCTATAGATAATGGTTTGTGGGGATTTATTTCCAGCCTTTTTTAGGCATCAGAGGCAAGTGGCCTTATGATGCTGCAATAGTTAATTCCTTCCAATATCAACAGTGAACTCTGAGTTACCAGAAGGTTGTTTTCCCAGAACAAGCCCCAAAGAGACAGTGTGGAGCTGACGTGCCTCTGCCTGTGGATCTCCCTGGAACCCCCTTGTTATAAGTACATAACATATTATTGGATTTTTGCAAATATTAAAATGAAAGCTATATGTAAAATGTTGAAAAACTTTCCTGTATGAATATAGTTTCTTTTAGTTCTGCTATTAACAAAATTTAGGAATAGTAGTGTGATAAATGTATTTTTCTTGGACTATAATATAGACCTTAATGCATTATTCAAAATCATCCCCCAACCCCCCCCCTTTTTTGTGATGCCATGCCGTCACCTGTGGACACTGCTGCAGGCCTAGGCCTTTCTCACAGGGTCTGAGTTCCTTTCTCGGGCTGTGAAACTCTCTCAGGCCTAGCTGAAACCTTTCCCAGGCTAGGGCCTCTGTCTCTACTGTAAACACGAGAGAAAGAATCATAACAATAGATAAATACCTGCTATGGATCTATGGGAGAACCAGAGACAAGAGGTGTCTCTCTCTCTCTCCAATGAACTGTCTGTATTTTGTTTTGCACGAACTGTATTATAAAAAGCAAGAGCTTTCTTCAATAAACTGCACTCTTTCTTGCTTTCTGCACCAAGCAAGGGAGTTACCTTGTTGCTGTTTTTCCTTTCGCCGCTCCGTAACTCTCTAGGCAGCAACAGTCGCCTACTCCCTGATCAGTAAACTCCTTCCCTGGAGTTCTGGTGATCATCACCCTTATCTTCATCCAGATAGAATAATCCAAGAATGTGAAGAATTTTCTGATTATTTCTTTACCATTCTCTGAGTTAGTTTCATGAACAAAAGATTTTTACTTCACCATATATAGTGCAGTCTACGAAATACTGTATGGCCGACCATATCAAATCCCACATATTCCAGGTGAAATTCAAATGAAAGGGAAATGTGATTTGCAGAGTTATTTAATGGCTTTAAGTTCCACTTTGCAGTAGCTCCAGAGTTACATCATGCTGTCTAGACCCATAGGACTGGACACACCTGCACATCCCTTCCAGCCTGGAGACAGGGTCTATGTTAAGTGATGGGACAGAGATCCTCTGCAAGCCAGGTGGAAAGGGCCATTTAAAGTCCTGCTGACCACCCTCACTGCAGTCAAAGTTGCTGGCAGAGGACCCTGGATTCACTATTCCAGAATTAAGAAAGCTTCTGCTCCTGAAACAACTGTAACAACAAAGACTAAAGGAAATGATAATATATTTTAAATATTATGCACATTTTTGTTTAATATTTTTTTCTGTGCAGACACTTCAAATATCCCCTGAAGAGAAACTCTTTGTTTTTACTAATTCTGTTTGATTTTTGTTAGACTACAGCCTTCCACTTTTAAATTTTATCTTTCTGCAATTTAAAGGTCAGAATTCTTTGGATTTTCTACAGGGAGGGATGGAGATCACCTCTCCAAGCAGAAGAAAACCTTAAAACTTGACAACTTCAGAATACCTGGAGCATCTCCATTGACACATCAGAGCTTTCTGTAGCAGAAGGTCAAGAATCTGTGCCATAAGGTGTAGGAGAAGGCAAAACACTGAAATGTTACATGGCTATAAAAGAGACCATGACCATCTGCATAAATAGTGCCACATTTCCAACTTTTGTAACAAAATCTTTTTTCCCTTTTTCCTTTTTCCCTATTCTCTTTTTTTTTTTTTTTTTTTTTTTTTTTTCTTAATGGACAGGCATTCTTTTACTGAATCTCTGTCTGTCCTCAAATGGATATTTATGTAGAAATAACCAGATTTCCAATTCCCTGGGCTTAAAAAGAAGATACTAAAATACAAAACTGGAAGAAATAGGCTTGCAGTGGCACAGCATTTTAAATTACTCGTTTGTTTCTCTCCACACATGCTAGCTATAAATAAAAAAAAATCTGTGAAAAATTTGCCCAAAAGCTTTGAATCAGAGCAATATTGCATCTTTGTGTATCCACAACAGTGCAACTAACTCGGTAGACACTGGCCTGGCTTCCAGACCAAAGCTCCTGGAGCTCTCTGGCAACAACATAAAGCCATAAACACCAGGTGCAGTATATGGATCTAAACAAAATAGAAAAATCATAAAATCTCCACTAAAACCAATAGACAGCCCTAAAATCCAATGAGATTCCAGGGATTTCAGCTGTGGGATATTTGTGTCTGGTAAATAATTATTGTTGCTGATGAGACTTAGCCCAGGCCCTTGTGTCAAGTATTATCAAGTGCATACCGCTGCAGGGATTTTATGCATGAAGAGTAGGTATTGTAGCAGCAAAGGTATCGGACGTTGAACTTTCTTCTTACCACTAGGTACTTGCAACCGGTATGCTGTGTCAAAGCTTTTTGGAGAACACGTGCATTAAGAACGCCTTGTGTTCTGAACAGCCTTGGAACAGTAAAGTGCAGGGAGAAGACTAGCACCACGTTCTGACATAGTCAAGAGCAGGGCGTTTCTTTTTTGTGGAGCAAGAGTGACCCCAGCTGACGGCGCCGGTGAACAAGCTCTTGCTGCGCTTTTGCAATCTAGCACACTGCAGTCCGCATAACCCGCAATCGCCCCGGCGCTGTCCGGGCTCCTCCCCCCCACGGGCCGCAGCGCATGTGCGCGGCCCCGGGGGCTCCCAATGATGGCCGAGGCACTGCGATGCCGGTGCCTCGTCTCGTTCAGCCGCTCCATGTTCAGCGAGAGACCGCGCGCCGCGCTCGGCGACGTCCACCCCGCCCCCCACCCCGGGCTTGCCGGGCTTCCCGGGCCTTGTGTGTTTGGCTGAATTTTTCCTGATGCTTTTCCCAGCAATCCTTGGAATTTTGGCAGAGTTTTAGTGTTGTTGTAAAGATTTCAGGAGTCTTTTGGCCAATTTTCAGGAAATATTGTGTAGTTGGGGCCATATTAACTCGCATTTCCTCCAGATATTTTGCGTGCCCATTTTCCCTGTTTTTACCTCAGAAATTCCTGGAACATCACTGCATTTTGGGGCCTTCTTTTGTTTTTTAGTGGAGATTTTAAGAGTTTTTCTGGCCATTTTTTGTTCATTTTCTAGGGATTTTTTTTGTTTCTCAGTGCGAATTTTAAAGGATTTTTCCTGTTTTCAAGGCAGAATTATTCCTGGATTTTTCCCAATGTTTTTCCAAATAACTGATGCAATTTTGACAGTTTTGGGGTGTTCCAGTGCAAATTTTTGGAATTTTCGGGTCATTTTTCAGTTTGAATTTTCATTTCTTAGCATGACTTTTTCAGGGACTTTTCTGGTGTTGGGGGTTGGGGTTTTGTTCCTTTAATGTATGAGTTTGGAGAATTTTTTCCCATTGTAATGTTAACAGAACCCGCCTCTGTGCCCAGGGTTTGTGATGGCCCTGGACGGGCGGGTGGGTGGGACTGGAGCTGCTCAGAGGACCGTGGGGGCTTCCGGGTGGGGCTACCCAGAAGAGCGCGCGGGCCGGGGCAGGGGCACTGCGGCTTCCGGCGAGAGAGGAGTGAGGAGGCACCCGCTTGGCCCGCAGCGCACGTGGGGGAGAAGCAGACAGCCAGACCCTGCTGCCATCAGCTGTCCTGCTACCTCGGAGGCACTACTGACCACCAAAGACCAAACGCCTCTTGCCTTTTGGGAATACAGCTGATCTCCAGACACTAGAGTGAGTGAGGAGCTGCCTCCCACCTGAGCCAGCCCAGCCCCGGCTGTTTCCCCCCCTCCCACCTCTCCTCGCTCCCGCCTGCGCTGCAGCACGTGTTACAGCCCCGGGACGGACACAGACTGAGTGTGTCCGCATCTAAAGAAAGGACTAGAACCGGGTTATTTTCTTCTGCTCTTTTTGTCAGTAACTGTTGTTGTTTTCTACTTGTGCTGTGAGTTAGAGTAGTAAAGAGCTGTTACTTTTACCTCCTTATCTCTGCCTTGAGTCCTTGATTTGAAACAATTTTAACACTCGGAGGGGGGTGAAATTGATTTCTCTATTTCAAAGGGAAACTTCTGCCATTTATTGGCAGAACCCTGTCCTAAAACCAGGACAGATTTTGGCGCCCAACGTGGGGCTGAGGGCATTAAAAGGCGAGTTAAGAGAGGAGTAGCAGCTCTTAAGCAGCAACATGTTGTCTAGTTTAATCTGGTTTGGGCTCCACGTGGTCACAGATATTTCTCTCCCATTTGCAAGCCCTTTTTTGAATATGGGCCCCCTCACCAAATTTATTGTAGCTATGATCCGATTTGTGTTTTGGATTGATTATGTCAGGAATTCATGGGTTTTTAATTTTTTCTGGAAATTTGCCACATGGATCCAGAGCTATCGTACTCTAACTGCGTGTTTCTGGGATTATTTCAACAATGGTACTTACTGTGAGGCAATGAATGCAAGGGAAATTTTCTCCCAACCTGTCACCCAGTTTTTTGAAGCTACCCCACCAGTTTTCAAGGATTTCATATTTGCTTTAATTGCTATTATTATTATTCCGTGGCTGGTGTTGCTGATGGGCCTGCTTTACTTAGCATTAAGAAACAAGGGAATACTGGCTTGGATAACAACCCTGAAACATGCTGCCCCAGAGCCTGCCCCTGTCCCAGGGAATAGGGATGCTGCCCCAGAGCCTGCCCCTGTCCCAGAGACTAGAGATGCTGCCCCAGAGCCTGCCCCTGTCCCAGGGACTAGAGATGCTGCCCCAGAGCCTGGTGTTGCCCCACAGCCCACTGCAGAAATGAACCAGCCAGAGTGGGTGGGGGTTCTAGTGAAGGAGATACGGGACATGGGCCAGGTGTTGAAGGAGCAGGGCCAGGTGTTGAAGGAGCACCTTTCCCCAGCTAGTGAGAAACCCTCCCCCTGCCCTAAAGAGGGAGAGTCTGATGGTGCTGCAGTGGAACCCGTAGATGTTACATCTGTCCAGGTTCCAGCTGGATCACAGGGGCAGCCACAGCCAGCAGCAGTTGCCCCTGTGGAAACTAGGAAATCTAAGATTAAAACAAGGCACCTAGATAGTGGGGATCAGCCAGGAGGGTCCTCACAGTCAGCAAGGGAGCCAGAGGTTGAGATTGTCACCGAGTCTCTCTCATATGACACTCTCCGTAACCTGCGAAAAGACATTGTGCGACGGGGCCGTGAGCCTTTTACAACCTGGTTACTTCGTGTCTGGGACCTTATGGGGAGAGGTGTACAACTGGATGGCACTGAGGCCAGGAATTTGGGATCCTTGTCCCAGGACTCAGGTGTGGACCAGACATTCGTAAGGGAGCAAGGCCTCCTTTCCCTTTGGGAACGGCTTCTAATGAGTGTGAGAGAGAAGTTTATCCACAAAGAGAGAATGCAGGAGCACCACCATAGAATGCACTGGAAGACCATTGATGAAGGGATCCAGCAGCTGAGGGAAGTGGCAGTATTAGAGGTACTCTTTGGGATGGATGGACAGCATGACAATGACCCTGACAAGGTCAGGTGCACAGGGCAGATGTTGTGGGATCTGGCAACCCTGGGGCCATCTGAATTTACTACCTACATTGCACTGATTAAGGCTGATGACCACCGAGAGACAGTAGGTTCTGTTGCCAGCAAGCTCAGAAATTTTGACAGTATGATTAATGGCCCAATGCAGGCCAAGGTCTCTGCTGTGGCCAGGGACCTCCAACAGGTCCAAGAGGAGATGAAGGGGATGAGAGGGTTGAAAGGAGAGGTGAGGGAGATTATAAGGAAGAGATAAGGAAGATCAATGCAGCACCAGTAGGAGTCACAGGCCCCAAATCTCACACCCAACGCCCCCAGCTAGGGACAGAGGATACCCTCACGAACTGACCTGTGGTTCTTCCTGAGACCATGGGGAAGACATGGAAAATGGGATGGGAAGCCCACTTCTGTCCTGGCAGCACGGGTGCATCAGCTCAGGGAGGAAATGCCAACCGAGGGAACCGTGCTAAAATGAAGGTAGCCTCGACCTCCCACAACCAAGGTGCAGGGTACTACAGAAGGGAGGATGATCTGTCAGATCCCCTGGAAGGGACCTCCACTATGTATGCCCAGGAAGGAAATAATAACCAGGGCTAGAGGGGCCCTGCCTCTAGCCAGGGAGAGGCATGGGATAACAGGATCTACTGGGTAGTGTGGGTGCGATGGCCTGGCACATCAAAGCCACAGAAACATAGAATGTTAGTTGATACTGGTTCAGAATGCACCCTGATACCATCAGAACATGTGGGGAAGGTACCTGTTTCCATTGTTGGGGTGACAGGGGGATCACAGGAATTTACTTTGCTGGAAGCTGAGATTAGCCTGACAGGGAAGGGGTGGCAGAAACATCCGATTGTGACTGGCCCAGGGGCACCGTGCATTCTAGGCATAGACTTCCTCAGGAATGGCTACTACAAAGATCCAAAGGGACTCAGGTGGGCTTTTGGAATAGCTGCTGTATCGGCAGAGAGTATTAAGCAGTTGAACACCTTGCCTGGACTGTCAGAAAATCCATCTGCAGTGGGACTCCTGAAAGTGACAGAGCAACAGGTACCAATTGCTACCATGACAGTGCACCGCTGGCAGTACCAGACAAATCGAGATGCTGTGATCCCCATCCACAAGATGATCCGTGAGCTGGAGAGCCAAGGGGTGGTGAGCAAAACCCACTCACCCTTCAACAGCCCCATCTGGCCTGTGTGCAAGTCTGAGGGGGAATGGAGATTGACTGTGGACTATCATGCCTTGAATGAAGTGACTTCACCGCTGAGTGCAGCCGTGCCAGACATGCTGGAACTGCAGTACGAGCTGGAGTCCAAGGCAGCGAAGTGGTATGCTACCATTGACATTGCCAATGCATTTTTCTCCATTCCTTTGGCAGCAGAGTGCAGGCCTCAGTTTGATTTCACCTGGAGGGGTGTGCAGTACACCTGGAACCAACTGCCCCAGGGGTGGAAACACAGCCCTACCATCTGCCATGGGCTGATCCAGGCTGCACTGGAAAAGGGTGAGGCCCCAGAACATTTGCAATACATTGATGACATCATTGTGTGGGGGAACACGGCAACAGAGGTCTTTGAGAAGGGAGAGAAAATCATCCAGATTTTGCTGGAAGCTGGCTTCGCCATCAAGAAAAGCAAAGTCAAAGGACCTGCTCGAGAGATCCAGTTCCTGGGAGTGAAGTGGCAAGACGGACGGCGCCAGGTCCCCACTGAGGTCATTAATAAGATCACTGCAATGTCAGCACCAACAAGCAAGAAGGAAACACAAGCTTTCCTAGGTGCCATAGGCTTTTGGAGAATGCATATCCCTGAATACAGCCAGATTGTGAGCCCTCTCTACCTGGTCACCCGCAAGAAGAACGATTTCCACTGGGGCCCTGAACAGCAGCAAGCCTTTGCCCAGATCAAATAGGAGATCGCTCATGCTGTAGCCCTTGGCCCAGTCAGGACAGGACCAGGGGTAAAGAATGTTCTCTACTCTGCAGCCGAGAACCATGGTCTGTCCTGGAGCCTTTGGCAGAAGGTGCCTGGTGAAACTCGAGGCTGACCCCTGGGATTCTGGAGCAGAGGTTACAGAGGTTCTGAAGCCAATTACACTCCGACAGAGAAGGAAATCTTTGCTGCCTATGAAGGAGTTCAAGCTGCCTCAGAGGTAATTGGCACAGAAGCACAACTTCTCCTGGCACCCCGACGGCCAGTGCTGGAGTGGATGTTCAAAGGAAAGGTTCCTTCTACCCACCATGCCACCGACGCCACATGGAGCAAGTGGATTGCCCTCATCACGCAGCGCGCCCGCATTGGTAACCCAAATCGCCCTGGGATTTTGGAGATAATTACAAACTGGCCAGAAGGTGAAGATTTTGGTCTCGCCAAGGAGGAGAAGCAGAAGTAAGTGACCCGAGCTGAAGAAGCCCCACCGTACAACCAGCTGCCAGCAGATGAAACGTGCTACGCTCTTTTCACCAACATTTCCTGTCGCATGGTGGGAATGAATCGGAAATGGAAAGCAGCCGTATGGAGCCCCACACGACAGGTTGCACAAGCTACCGAAGGAGAAGGTGGATCAAGTCAACTTGCTGAACTCAAAGCTGTTCAGCTGGCTTTGGACATTGCTGAGAGAGAGAAATGGCCAAAGCTCTACCTTTACACTGATTCATGGATGGTAGCCAATGCTCTGTGGGGTTGGCTGGAAAGGTGGAAAAAGGCTAACTGGCAACGTAGAGGAAAGCCAATCTGGGCTGCTGATGAGTGGAAAGACATTGCCACTCGGATAGAGAAGCTACCCGTGGAAGTCCGCCATGTGGATGCCCATGTTCCCAAGAGTCGGGCTAGTGAAGAACACCGGCACAACAAGCGGGTAGATCAGGCTGCACAGATAGAGGTGTCAAAGATAGACTTAGATTGGGAACACAAGGGAGAGTTGTTCCTGGCTCGATGGGCCCATGATGACTCAGGTCATCAGGGCAGAGACGCCACCTATAAGTGGGCACGAGACCGAGGGGTGGATCTAACCATGGACAGTATTTCCCAGGTTATCCATGACTGTGAGACGTGTGCTGCCATCAAGCAAGCCAAGCGGGTGAAACCCCTTTGGTATGGTGGGCGATGGTCCAAATATAAGTACGGGGAGGCCTGGCAGATTGACTACATCACACTGCCTCAGACCCGCCAAGGCAATCGCTACGTGCTGACCATGGTGGAAGCCACCACTGGGTGGTTGGAGACATACCCTGTGCCCCATGCTACTGCTAGGAACACCATCCTGGGCCTGGAAAAACAAGTCCTTTGGAGACATGGTACCCCTGAGAGAATTGAGTCAGACAATGGGACTCATTTCAAAAATAGCCTTGTTAGCACCTGGGCTAGAGAACACGGCATTGAGTGGGTGTACCATATTCCCTACCATGCACCAGCGGCTGGGAAAGTCGAACGGTGCAATGGCCTGCTTAAAACCACCTTAAAAGCACTTGGTGGGGGGACTTTTAAGAACTGGGAGATTAATTTACCAAAGGCCACATGGTTAGTGAATACCCGAGGTTCCACTAACTGAGCAGGCCCTGCTCAGTCTGAGCTCTTGGGAACACCAGATGGAGATAAGGTCCCAGTGGTACACCTGAGAGGCATGTTAGGGAAAACTGTTTGGGTGAACTCTGCCTCCAGCAAAGACAATCCTGTTCGTGGGGTGGTTTTCGCTCAAGGACCAGGTTGCACTTGGTGGGTGATGCAAATGGATGGAGAGACCCGATGCATACCCCAAGGAGACCTTATTCTAGGGTGAATTATCCATGATACTGTGCCTGTAACTGCCTGTATGTATATGATTTAAAGGTTTTTTAATTTGCTGTAGCATGTTGGCATGGGAAAAAATTCGGGGTGGATAATGTTGGGGGTTGGGGTTTTGTTCCTTTAATGTATGAGTTTGGAGAATTTTTTCCCATTGTAATGCTAACAAAACCCGCCGGCTGTGCCCAGGGTTTTGTGATGGCCCTGGACAGGCGGGTGGGTGGGACCGGAGCTGCTCGGAGGACTGCAGGGGCTTCCGGGCGGGGCTACCCAGAAGAGCGCGCGGGCCGGGGCAGGGGCACTGTGGCTTCCAGTGAGAGAGGACTGAGGAGGCACCCGCTTGGCCCGCAGCGCACGTGGGGGAGAAGCAGACAGCCAGACCCTGCTGCCATCAGCTGTCCTGCTACCTCGGAGGCACTGCTGACCACCAAAGACCAAACGCCTCTTGCCTTTTGGGAATACAGCTGATCTCCAGACACTAGAGTGAGTGAGGAGCTGCCTCCCACCTGAGCCAGCCCAGCCCCGGCTGTTTCCCCCCCCTCCCACCTCTCCTCGCTCCCGCCTGCCCTGCGGCACGTGTTACAGCCCCGGGGACGGACACAGACCGAGTGTTTCCGCGTCTAAAGAAAGGACTAGAACCGGGTTATTTTCTTCTGTTCTTTTTGTCGGTAACTGTTGTTGTTTTCTACTTGTGCTGTGAGTTAGAGTAGTAAAGAGCTGTTACTTTTACCTCCTTATCTCTGCCTTGAGTCCTTGATTTGAAACAATTTTAACACTCGGAGGGGGGTGAAATTGATTTCTCTATTTCAAAGGGAAACTTCTGCCATTTATTGGCAGAACCCTGTCCTAAAACCAGGACATCTGGTTTGTTAGGTTCAATTTTTCCTGGATTTTTCTTGATGCTTTTGCCAGCAATCCTTGGAATGTTGGCCAAGTTTAGGTGTTTTGGTATGTAGTTCAAGAGTTTTTGGGCATTTTTTCGTGTGATTTCCAGGCTTTTTTGGGCCATTTTAAGTCACATTTCCTCCAGATATTTTGCCCACTCACTTTCTCAGTTTTTTCCTCAGAAATTCCTGGAATCTCACTGCATTTTGAGGCCACCTTTTGTTTTTTTGTGCAGATGTTAGGAGTTTTTCTGGCCATTTTTTGTGCAATTTCTGGGGGATTTTTGTGTTTGTCAGTGCAAATTTTTGGGCATTTTCCTGGGTTGTTAAGGCAGAATTTTTCCTGGATTTTTCCAGATGTTTTTTCCAATAACACATTTTGACATTTTGACAGCTTTGGGGTGTTCTAGGGCAAATTTTGGGAATTTTGGGCTCATTTGGGAAAAGTCCTGCTAAGCCAAGCTATGTGCCGTCAGGCAGACTACAGGCTTGCTTCCTCCTTGTGTTCACATAATGAAGTGGCAGATGGGGAGTTTTTGCAAATTGCAGATTCCATGAAGACCCTAATGTGTGATTGAAATGATCATGTTATTAGCTGTGCCAATGTGTGCCAGAGTAATTCCATACTTGTGCTTCTGCCTTGTGATACCTCAGGACAGTGGGTTTTTTTCCTCTGTGTCACTTGGGCAGGTTTTCATCTCACACCTAGACCGTGCCCCCATAACCGTAATACCCACCCCTTGCACAGACACATAACCCTGGTCCAAGCCCCCATAACCGTAACGCCCACACTCAGACCCCTTTCCTTAACCTATACCACACCCCCATAACCCTAATATCCGCACTCAGATTCCTCCCGTAACCCTAGACAACGCACCCATAACCCAAACACCCACCTCTAGCACAGACCCCAAACACTAGACCACGCCCCCAAAACCTTAATACCCACACCCAGACCCCTCCCCTAACCCTAGACCACACCTCCATAACCCTAACACCCACCCTCAGTCCAGTCCCCTAACCCTAGACCACACCCTCATAACCGTAATGCCCACACCCGGACAGCTCCCCTAACCTTAGATCATGCCCCCATAACCTTAACATCCACCCCGGACCCCATCACTAACCATTGACCACACCTTCAAACCCTAACAAGCACTCCAAGCCCAGACCCCTATCCCAAAGCCACACTCTTATAACCCTAACACTCACCCTTAAACCCCTCCCCTAACCCTAGAAGACGCCCGCATAACCCTAACACCCACACCTAGGCCCTTCCCCTAACCTGAGATGCACCCATAACCCTGACAGCCACCTCTACCCCGACCCCAACCCTAACACTATGCCACGCCTTCATAAACTTAACACCCACACGTTGCACAGACCTCTAACCCTAGACCCCGCCCCCATAACCCTAACACCTACCACTGGCACAGACCCCTAAATCTAGGCCAGGCATCCACAACACTAACCCCTCCCCTAACCCTAGACCACACTCCCAGAGGGCAAATACTCTCACACAGGACCCTCTCCTATCCCTAGTCCACGCCCCCATAATCCTAACACCCACAACCAGACCCATCCCCTAACTCTAGACCATGCCTCCATAACACTAACACCAACCCCTAGCACCGTCCCCTAACAGTAGACCATGCCCCCATAACACTGACACCCACACACAGACCCCTATCCCAACCCAAGACCACTACCCCATAACCCTACCATCCACTGCCAAACCCCTCCCCTAACCTAAGACCGCACCCCCTTAAACCTAACACCCAACGCCAAACCTCTCACCTACCCCTAGACCACGCCGCCAGACTCCTAATACCCACCCCTAGCACAAACCCCTAATCCTGGACCCCGTCACCATACTAACACCCTCACCCTGACCCATCCCCAAACACTAGAATACGCCTCCATAACCCTAACAGCCACCCTCAGAAACCTTCCCTAACGCTAGACCATGCTTCCATAACACTGACACCCACACACAAACCCATCCCCTAACCCTACGCCACGGCCCCATAACCCTAAAACCCACACCCAGACCTCTCCCCTAACTCTAGGCCACTCCTCCATAACACTAACACCCACCACTAGCACAGACCCCTATTCCTACACAACGCCCCCAAATTACTGACAGCCACACCCAGACCCCTCCCATAACCCTAGACCACGGCCCATAATGCTAACACCCACACCCAAATCACTCCCCAAACCTCAGACCATGCCCCCATAACCCTAACACGCATGCTTCAACCCCTCCCCTAACCCTAAACTACGCCCCAATAAGCGTAGCACCCATATTACACCCCTCCCCCAACCCTAGACCGCGCCCCCCAAACCCTAACACCTGCACCCAGACCCGTTTCCTATCCCTAGACCATGCTCCCATAACCCTAACACCGAGACATAGAACAGATGCCTAATCACAGGCCACGCCCCCATAACTCAAAACACTCACACACAGACCCCTTCCCTAACCCTAGACCATGAACCCATAACCCTAACACCCAATTCTAGCACAGAACACTAACCCCAGGCCACGCCCCTGAAAAAAAAAACCACACATACATACCCCTCCCATAACCCTAGACCACACCCCTATAACCCTAACACCCACAAACACACCCTCCCCTAACCCTAGACCATGCACCCATAACCCAAACACTGACACCCAGACCCACCCTCTAACCCCAGGCCGCGCCCTCATAACCACAACACCCATCCCCAGACCCTTTTCTAACCCTAGACCACACCCCCATAACACAAGCACCCACAACCAGACCCCTCCCCTAACCCTAGTCCATGCAGCCATAACCCTAAGATCCATACACACACCCCTGCCCTAACCCTAGATCATGCCCCCATAGCACTAAAACCCACACCCAGACCCATCCCCTTACCCAGGCCACGCACCCATACGCCTAACACACACACCCAGACCTCTCCCCTAACTCTAGGCCACGAGCCCATAATCCTAACACCCACCACTAGCACACACCCCTATTCCTAGACAAGGCCTCCATAACATTGACACCCAGTCAGACCCCTCCCCTAAATCTAGACAACGCCCCCAAACCACTAACACCGACACCCAGACCGATCCCCTAACTCTAGACCATGCCCCCAAAACCCTAATACCCACCTCTACCACTGACCCTGCCCCTAACCCCATGCCATGCATTCATAAACATAACACCCACCCATAGCACAGATCCCTATCCCTAGACCCTGCCCCCATTACCGTAACACCTACCCCTGGAACAGACCCCGAACCCTAGGCCAGGGATCCACAACACTAGCACCCACACCCAGACCCCTCCCTTAACTCTACACCACGCCCTCAATGACCCAAACACCCGCATCCAGACCCCTCCCCTAACCCTAGACCATGCCCCCATAAGGCTAATACTCTCCCAGAGGACCCTCCCCTATCCCTAGGGCACGCCCCCATAATCTTAACACCCACAACGAGACTCATCCCCTAACTCTAGACCATGCTTCCATAACACTAACACCAACCCCTAGCACCGTCCCCTAACATTAGTCCACGCCCCCATAACACTGACACCCACACATAGACCCCTATCCGAACCCTAGACCACGACCCCATAACCCTACCATCCACAGCCAGACCTGTCCCCTAACCTCATACCGCGCCCCCTTAAACCTAAAATCCACCCCTACACCTCCTGCCTACCCCTAGAACACACCCCACACTCCTAACATTCACCCCTAGCTCAGACCCCTTACAGTAGACCATGCCACCATAACACTAACACCCTCACCCTGACCCCTCCCCTAACCCTAGGCCACTCTTCCATAACCCTAACACCCACCCCTACCACAGAACCCTAACCTTTGAGCATGCTTCCATAACACTGGCATCCACATACAGACCCCTATCCTAACCCTAGGCCAGGCTCCCATAGGGCTAATAATCTCAGATAGGTCCCTCCCCTGTCCCTAGGCCACGCCCCCATAATCCTAACACCCACCCCCAGACCCCTCCCATAACCCTAGACCATGCTTCCATAACCCTAACACTGACCCCTGCCACAGAACCTGGACCTTTGACCACGCCCCCATAACACTGACACCCACACACAGACCCCTCCCCTATCTCTAAGCCATGCCCTCATAACCCTAACACCCCCACACGGACCTCTCCCCTAACTCTAGGCCACTTCTCCATAACACTAACACCCACCACTAGCACAGACCCCTATTCCTAGACTACGCCCCCATTACACTGACACCCACACCCAGACCCCTCCCATAACACTAGACCACGCCCCCATAACCCTAACCCCACACCCAGACCGCTCCTTTAAATCTAGACAATGCCCCCATACCTATAACACCCACACCTAAACTGCTCCCCAAACCGTAGACCACGCCCCCATAAACCTAGCACTTACATCAGACTCCTCCTCCAACCCCAGGTTGCGCCCCCATAACCCTAACACCCACCCTGAAACCTGTCTCCTAACTCTAGACCACGCCACCCAAACCCTAACACTTGCACACAGACACTTTCCCTATCCCTAGACCATGCCTCCATAACCCTAACACCAAGCACTAGCACAGACCCCTAACCCTAGTCCACGCACTCATAACTCTAACACCTGCACTCAAACCCCTTCTCTAACCATAGACCACGCATCCATAGCACTAAAACCCACACCCAGACCCATCCCCTAAGTCTAGCCCACGCTCCCATAATCCTAACACCCACCACTAGCACAGACCCATAATCCTAGACCACGCCCCCATTACCCTGACACCCACAACCAGACCCATACCCTATCTCTCAACCACGCCCCCATAACCCTAACAACTCTACCTTGCACAGACCCCTAACCCTCGGCCACGAACCCATAACCCTAACATGCACACCCACACTCTTCCTGTAACTCTAGACCACACCCCCATAACCCTAACACCAATCATTAGCACAGACCCCTAACCCTAGACCAGGCCACCATAACCCTAACATCGACACCCAGTCCCGTCCCTTAACCTTTTTCCTGGTATCCATAACCCTAACATCCACTCATAGCACAGACACCAAACTCTAAGCCACGCCTTCATAACATTAACACTCACACACAGACCCCGCCTCTAACCCTAGACCACGTCACCATAATGCCTACACCCACAACTAGACCCCTCTCATAACTCTAGACCACGCCTCCATAACCCTAAGACCAACACCCAGACCCCTCCCCTTATCCTAGACCAGGCACTCATAGCACTAACACCCACACACAGACTCCTCCCCTAACCATAGGCCATACACCCATAACCCAAACACCCACCCTTAAACCCCTCCCCTAACTCTAGACCATGCCCCCATAACCCTAGCACCATCACTCAGACCCCCTTCCTAAACCTAGACCAC
Organism: Muscicapa striata striata; assembly: GCA_030060385.1. Taxonomy (NCBI): domain Eukaryota; kingdom Metazoa; phylum Chordata; class Aves; order Passeriformes; family Muscicapidae; genus Muscicapa; species Muscicapa striata. Next base: position 82,898 of record JAREIS010000546.1, on the reverse strand, counting down.
GCCCCAATAACTCTAACTCCCACACCTTGCACAGACCCCTAACCCTCGGCCACAAACCCATACCCTAACACCCACACCCACACTCTTCCCCTAATGCTAGACCATGTCCCCATAACCCAAACACGGACACCCAGACCCCTCCCCTAAGCCATGGCCACGCCTCCATAACCCCAACACCCACAGAAAGACCCTACCCCTAACACTAGGCTGCACCCCATAACCCTAAGAATCACACCCACACCTCTCCCCTAACCCTAGACCACGCACCTATAACACTAACACCCACCCCTAGCACAGACCTCTAACACTAGGCCACGACCACATTACCCTAACACCCATCTCCTGACCCATTCCTAACCCTAGACCACCTCCCCATAACACAAACACCCACAACCAGACCCTCCCTAACACTAGGCCATGCCCCCATAACCTTAACACCCACACCCAGACCCCTTGCATAACCCTAGGCTGCGGTCTCATAATCCTAGCATGCATATCCAGTCCCGTCCCCTAACCCTAGTCCACGCCCCCATAACCCTAACACTCTCACTCAAACCCCTTCTGTATCCCTAGACCATGACTCCATAACCCTAACACCAACCACTAGCACAGACTCCTAACCCTAGGCCATGCCCCCATAACCGTAACACCCACAACCAGTCACGTCCCCTAACCCTAGTCCACGCAGCCATAACCCTAAGACCCATACACACACCCCTGCCCTAACCCTAGATCATGCCCCCATAGCACTAAAACCCACACCCAGACCCATCCCCTTACCCAGGCCACGCGCCCATAAGCCTAACGCACACACCCAGACCTCTCTCCTAACTCTAGGCCACGAGCCCATAATCCTAACACCCACCACTAGCACACACCCCTATTCCTAGACAAGGCCTCCATAACACTGACACCCAGTCAGACCCCTCCCCTAAATCTAGACAACGCCCCCAAACCACTAACACCGACACCCAGACCGATCCCCTAACTCTAGACCATGCCCCCAAAACCCTAATACCCACCTCTACCACTGACCCCACCCCTAACCCCATGCCACGCATTCATAAACCTAACATCCACCCGTAGCACAGATCCCTATCCCTAGACCCTGCCCCCATTACCGTAACACCTACCCCTGGAACAGACCCCGAACCCTAGGCCAGGGATCCACAACACTAACACCCACACCCAGACCCCTCCCTTAACTCTACACCACGCCCTCAATGACCCAAACACCCACACCCAGACCCCTCCCCTAACCCTAGACCACGCACCCATAACACTAAACCCCACCCCCAAACCCTCCCCTAACCCTAGATCGCGCCACTATAACCCTAACACCTGCACCCAGACCCCACCCCTAACTCTAGGCCAAACGCCCATAACCCTATCACCCACAAATAGCACAGACCCCTAATTGTAGACCACGCCCCCATAACACTGACACACACAACGAGACCCAACACCTAACTCTAGACCATGCCCCCATGACACTAACATCCACACCCTCAGACCTCCCCTAATGCTAGACCACGCCCCCATAACCCTAATACCCACCTCCATACCCCTCCCCCAACCCTTGACCACACCCCCCAAAACTTTAACACCGACCTGTAGCACAGATCCCCAACCCTAGACCACGCCCCCATAATACAAACACCCACACCCAGACCCCTCCCTTAATGCTAGACCATGCCCCCATGACCCAAACACCCATACCCAAACCCCTCCACTAACCCTAAGCCACGCCCCAATAACCCTAACACCCACACCCAGATCCCACCCCTACCTCCATACCATGCCCCTATTACACTAACACCCACACCCCGATGCCTTCCCTAACCCTTGACCACGCCCCCATAACACTAACACACTCAGTTAGGCACATCCCACAACTCTGGACCACACCTCTAAAACCCCAACACCCACACCCAGACCCCTCCTCTAACTCTAAACCACACCCCCATAACCCTTACACCCACCACTAGCACAGACCCCAAAATCTAGGCCACGTCCCCATAACCGTAACACCCAGACCCAGTCCCATCCCCTAACCCTAGTGCATGCACCCATAACCCTAACACCAACACATAGCACAGGCGCCTAATCATAGGCCATGCCCCCATAACTCTAACACTCACACACAGACCCCTTCTCTAACCCAAGATCACGCACTCATAACCCTAACACCCATCCCTAGCACAGACCGCCAGCCCTTGGCCACGCCCCGTAACAAAAACACACACACACACATACATGCCCGTCCCTTAACCCTAGACCACACCCCCATGACCCAAACACCCATGCCCAGTCCCCTCCCATAACCCTAGACCACTCCTACATAACCCTAACACCCACACCCATACGCCACCCCTAACCCTAGAGCACGACCCCATAACCCTAACAGCCACAACCACACCATTTCCCTAACCCTAGAGCACGCACCCATATCCCAAACACTGACACCCAGACCCACCCTCTAACCCTAGACCACGTCCCCATAACACAAGCTTCCACAAACAGACCCCTCCCTTAACCCTAGGCCATGCTCCCATAACCCTAACACCTGCACCCAGACTCATAATCCTTTGTTTTATCTTTTCTCAAAATTTGGATCCCTCTGGGATTCCATAGTAAGGATTTTTGCCTGTATCATTACATTGAAAAAGTCTAATTCTGTCGTTATATACACACTTTTCCCTTTTTGTATTTTCCTGGGTCCAATACTGGGTTGGTTCCTCTGGGATCCACCACGTTAGTGTTCCATTACTTACTTTGTATCTCTTAGAAGGAGTATTTCCTACTTCTTTATGAAAATTTTTCCCAGTGGGCCAGGGACATTCTTTTGCTATCACTGTTGAGCTTAAAATCCACCCTTCTGGTTGCCTTGTCCCCCTTGGTATTTGCCTGGTTCTACTTAGGGAGTTCAATTGGACCTAAGCTACTGCCTTTCCATGGCCATTCTTCTGACGTGAGAGCCCCGCCACAGACCCAGCTGTTAGTTACGTTAAGCTCCTTACTTACTCTTTCTCCTAGTTCTACAAATTGGTTCTTTCCCAGCCTCGAGATATCTATCTCTCCTTTCAGTTGTTCTTCAAGTTTTGCATACAAATTTTGAAGTGAAATTGGCACAATTTTAGGCTGTGGTGCTATTTTTCCTTTTATATTTACGAATTGTTCTTTTACCAAATCTTGAGCCTTACTGTTAATGATATATGTAAAACAGATCCATTTCTACCCTTTTGGACATTCATTTTCCAATTTGTCATTGCTTATTCCAAGGCTTTCTGCAATCCAATATTTTTTTCCCATTGTGTTTTCAAGTACTTAATTTGGATGGGTTATAACAGTGGCTGTTGACATGGGTATGTGTAATAAGGAAAGAACCTCGGTGTCTTTCCATGTACAGCTTTCGGTAGCATCTGTGACACGGCCTTGCTGACCTCCCAACAGGGAAAAGGCAAAAAATGAGTGACAGAAAAAGGAATAACAGAGGTCCGGTATGGCTTATACCTCCACCTCCCATGCCTATGGGGTTGCAGCCTACAGCAGGTGTTATGATCTTCCCAGTGGCAGATACAGAGGCCAATCCGGTCTTGCCCTCTTATTTCCTTGTCACTTGCTGGTTTTGACACTCCTTAGCTGTAGATTCTTACAGTTTCCCCAGCTCAGGTATGACACAGTCTGAGGGTCTCTTTAAGTGTGAGACCACCTCGGATGGACATGCAGGTGATTTAGGATTCAGGGTTTTCCTGAAGCCGCTGGTGAGAAAATGCTAGAGACAATCTTCTGTAGTTTCAAGGCTGTTTATTTTATCTTATCTATAGAATATCCAGCCAAGCTGATGGCAGTCTGCTCAGCAAGGCAACCATAGCAGAATCCTCCTGGGAGAAGCAGGACCTTATCTTTTATACTCTAATCTCCATCTTCCATATTTACAATTACTTTCCAATACAATACAGTCTTGTTGCAATGTCCAGTTCTCTCCCCATCCAATCTGTGGCTCCCAGGATGACACCCCAACATCAATGACATGAAGGAGAAGGAGGAAGAAGCATACCATGCCCCATATCCTCCATCTTGACCACAGGTTCCTTAACATAAACATTCCAAAAATCTACTTATTCTACATCCTAACAATCTAATTCACACTCTGCTTATCTTCATGGCTTGGATCTCTTCCCTCAGTGTTGGTGAATTCTCCCAAGGAGCTAGACCAAGCCTGCCGCGGCCCGAGGCTTGGGGAGTAAACACACTGAGACATTTGTACGGATAACACTCTGGTTTATTGCTTTGTTACAATGATTTATATAGTCCTTTAGTTCCGTACACGCAACAAGCAGCATCTTGTCTTGTCTTAATTGGTCAGGTACGCTCTACACGTGCTGTGCATGAGGCCTATGCTAAATTATAATTGGTTATTCTTTTTGCTAAATATATCGATTTATGGTTACAGCTAATTAGCTGTTTCCTGCTTTCCTATCTGGTCTCTGGAAATCCCCTCATTCCACTGTCTACAAGGACACTCTGCCCTTGAGTCTAACTTCTGCCTTTCTCATAACTGTTCATAGGCCTAGCTTCTGCCTCTCTTATAATCGTTCATAATATTTCATTATTCCCATTACCTCAGCATCTCCCCCTCTTTTTTCAAAAACAGCATAGACAACTTCCTCTAAGCGTTGCGTTATACATCTTACAGTGCATGGGCCAAGCAACAAGCACAATAAAAGCAAAAGCAAAATTTCCCCAAAATGTGCTATAATGCTACTAAGCCATGGTCCAAGCCCCTAAAGAGGATAACCATCCTCTAGTCCTAACCCATCCTGCTGTTTCAGATCATGCAGATGATTTTGTAGTTTCTTAATTTTTGCGTTAATTGACACTGAATGGTCAGACAAGTTCATACAACACATGCCCTCAAATTCTTCACAACCATGGCCATGGGCTAGTAAAAGATAATCAATGGCAGCTCGATTCTGCAAAACTGCGTGATTGACACTGGACACATCGGCACTAAGTTCATCCAATACCTGTGATGTCATGTTTAGTTCATCCTTTGCCCAGCAGGCAAGTTGTTCAGCTAATACCATTGCCTTGCGAGCTGCTGCTCTGGGAAGGATCGTGGCTACAACTACTTGTTTGAGCTCAGACCAAAATTGAGGACTGCCGGTGTCTTTGCAGTTTAATTCATGAACACCGTGTTTGGTCCTGATCTTAGAAATCGTCATCAGTGAGGATACATTGGGATGAAACAATGTTAACTGACCAAGATAACACGGTCCTCCCCTAGGTCGAGCAGGGATACCATTCCATGCTCTATTCCCACAAATTAAAAAAATACCTTTTGGCAACTTTAGGGGCATCGTAATGTTGTTTCCATTGCATTTAGAGTAGAGGGTTCTGAGCACCTCATGATCCTGCAAATCGGATTTCAGAGATGCCCACAAGTATTGGTCTTGATTCCATTGTGAATCCTTAAGTGGCTCAAATGAGAACCATCCACCTGTTTTTATTTGCCAAACTAGCATTGCTACATCCTACAATGTCTATTTCTTCTGGTGGGGAATCAAGAGTGATATTCAGAGTCAAAATAATATGACACTGCCACCCTCCATCAAGCTGATCACGATCCAATCCTTCTGCTGTTTGATTTACCTCCTTAAGCATTTGAGTCTCATTGTGTACGGTGGCATCATGTACAAATCCCTTGAAATCAGAAGGTTGCCAGGTTGGCACACCAAACAGACAGGTCTTAAAAGGACTATTAACGCTTCCTAAACTTAAGCAAAGTGAAGTTTGACCTGTTTGATTTGCTATGGTTACCCAAACATTTTCACGAGGACCGAAAGAAGTCAGCGCCAAACAGCATCCAATTGTCATTGTTAAAGCTAAAAGTTCTTGGTTAATATGGACCGTATAGTCCCCCATCTCAACTATACTTAGTGCAGCTCCAGGTGAAACTCCACACCAGTGCCCGTGTTTTAACAGCTATCTGTAATCGGCACAAAGCACACCACACTACAAAAGCAACATGCACAAAATGCAAAGCTTCTACATTTTCAAACAGTCGGGGAATTCCCAGTTCTCTCAAAACCTGTTCTCCTGCGAGTTCCCGTAGTTGTTCCCAGGGATTCCGGGTAACAAACGGGTGAGTACATCTAATGCATCGGCTCAATGCTTGATCTATCCATCTAATATCTCTATCCTCCTCAATCCGTCCACAACCTCCACATTTAATCACTATAATATCTACTTTTCCCTTACACTCTGAGCAACATTTCTCTAAAACCCACTTCCTACGTCCTATATATCCATAAACCAATACTTGTGCATCATTAATAAGCAAAGGAGAACCCCAGTGTAGCGAAGCACAAAAATCACGGTCAATATGACACAAAAACAGCGCATTAAATTCTTGGCATAACGGCTTTAAGATGAGTTTTCTGCAATGTTGCCATCTGCCGTGGTCTTCTGGAGATAAAGCCCCACTCACTTGGCTGGTATGCAGCGTGTTTCGTCTCCTTGTTGCCTTTTGTTAAATGACTAGGGGGGATCTGTTTCTTGAGTACCTCCGGCATTCTTAGGCTCACTACCGGAAAGCCACGCCCGCACCCGGTGGTCAATTCCTCCATCCTTGGGGGTAAGCTTTAGCTTCCCCATTCTTTCATGGGCTGCATTGATTTGTTCCTTTTCAGATGTGATCAGTTCATGTATAGCCCTAAATTGAGATTTCAAATAATGGTGTAATGTTTCAGAGTCCCAGTCACCATTTAATGCCGATTGTATCAATTCTTTTTTCCGTCTCTCCATTATTGGGGCTAATCTTTCCTCCTGTATGTCAAGTTGGTTACTGATATTCTCCAGTCCCTCCTGTACTGCTTTAGATGCCTTCTTATACTCCTCCTCTATTTTCTTTTTCCCTGAGCCAGGATCAATCCTCTTTAAGTCCTCCAGGAGCTGTAGCATTTGATTTGACAACCCTCGGACCTCCTGTGCCAGCCCGCTCTCCCCGGTATCATTATCTGCAGGAAGAGGCACCGTTACAGGATCCACTTCCATAGGGAGAGGTGGGGCACTTGGTGGGGCTCCTGTTGATGGCTTGTCATCAGGTATAAAAAGTGGAATAAGATCATCAAAGGGACCTTTAGAAGCAGGAGCGGCAACAAGGCTGGGAGGCAAACTTTCCTTTTTGTCTGTCTCAGTCTCTTCTAATTTACTATCTTCTGCTACCTTCAGACATTCTTTCAGAACTTTTGCAACTTCTGCTTCAGTGTTTAACTGTTCTAATGCCAGCCGCACCGATCGATATGTTTTTGAACATTCCTTTGCCCCTTTCACTCCGGTCTGAACACCTTCCCATAAATCTTTACCCACTCGTTCCCAAGTAGCTAAATCAAATGCGTCATGTGGGGTTGTAAAATAACCGCGTCTCCGACCCCACAACAATAAATCTACAAGGCTGTTCCTTTGTACCTTATAGTCTGTTTTTTCCAGGACTCCTAATTGTCCGTCCACAACAGCCTTCTCTATTGCTGATGCAGCGAAACCCATCCCGTTCCAGACCGCAGTCTGCCTGACTCACCGGTCAGCTTGTGGCTACCAGCCTCTTGGGCTCCCGTCTCACTTTGGACGGCCGGCTCTCATCCTCTTGGGTTCCCGTCTCTCTCAGATGGCCGGGATCTCAAGCCTCGTCTCTCGTCTGCCTATGCAGCTCTGATACAGAGGATAATTCTTCAAGGAAAATAATCATTTCAGGGGGTCTTTTTTATCAGGTCAAGGGGGTCACATTCATCACGTCAGGGTCACCAGAATGCCGTGGCCCGAGGCTTGGGGAGTAAACACACTGAGACATTTGTACGGATAACACTCTGGTTTATTGCTTTGTTACAATGATTTATATAGTCCTTTAGTTCCGTACACGCAACAAGCAGCATCTTGTCTTGTCTTAATTGGTCAGGTACGCTCTACACGTGCTGTGCACGAGGCCTATGCTAAATTATAATTGGCTATTCTTTTTGCTAAATGTATCGATTTATGTTTAAAGCTAATTAGCTGTTTCCTGCTTTCCTATCTGGTCTCTGGAAATCCCCTCATTCCACTGTCTACAAGGACACTCTGCCCTTGAGTCTAATTTCTGCCTTTCTCATAACTGTTCATAAGCCTAGCTTCTGCCTCTCTTATAATCGTTCATAATATTTCATTATTCCCATTACCCCAGCACAAGCCCCTGAGGCACTTGGACCTCACTCAGGGGTCTCAGAGGGGTCTGCCGGGGGGGGTTTTGCATCCCCAGAGGAGCCAGGGGGACACCCTGGACTCCCACAAGGTATTTCCCAGTCAACAGGTATTAGTAACTCCCATCCACAAAACAAAGTTACTATTTTAGTGGTTCTTAATTTTATCTGTATAGGGACAAGATTTGGTATTCAGAACTTCTTATAATGAGACTGCTAATTGTATGTATTATGACACCAGTTTTATAATTTAGACCTTTCATACTTAATCCAGTGAGTATGTTTAATACTTAGAACAAGTCAGACCAGTTATACTGTGTGGCATTGATGGAAGTTGTCATTTGGGTCCTCCCAATTTGTCACCAACTGGTCCTTTCTTAAGAGTCAATTTAGTGTCACCAGGTTCAGATGTTATAGTCCACTCTTTAGGTTTTTCCACAGGTCCTTTAATTCTGCTTGCGTGGATCCACTCATGTTCCCTGGTCTGGACAGCAGGTTCAGTTGTCAGCAATACGTGAAAAGGACCTTCCCATTGTGGGGTTAAAGATTGTTCTTTCCATGTCTTTACCAGTACCCATTCCCCTGGCTGGATATTGTGGATTTTAAAATCTTGAAGTGTGGTTTGAGGGATTATTCCTTTTAATTGCAAATTTTCAAGGGTTGTTGCAATTGTGTTGATATATTCTCTAACACTTTTTTCCCCTAATTCATAAGTGGCAGTTTCATGCTGAGTGCTCAGAAAGGGTAACCCAAACATCATTTCATAAGGTCACACTCCTAGGTCAGACTTAGGTTGTGTTCAGATTCTCAATAGAGCTAAAGGTAAACATTTCACCCAGGACATCTGGGTTTCAATCATTAATTTTGTTAGAGTTCTTTTTAAAGTCTGGCTCATCCTTTCTACCCTACCTGAACTCTGTGGATGCCATGGTGTATGTAACTCCCAATTTATTCCCAAAGTTTGAATAATTTGCTGTAGGACTTTTGCTGTAAACTGTGTTCCTCGGTCCGAGTCTATTCTACTAACCATCCATACCTGGGAATAATTTGTTCCAAAAGGGTTTTACAGACCACATTATCTGTGGCTCTGACAGTGGGAACAGCTTCCACCCAATGAGTTAGATGGTTATTACCAGTAAAAACCTCCATCTCTGTACTTGGGGAAGTTCAGTGAAGTCCACTTGAATACTTTGAAATGGTCGGAGTGCTAATTCACGGCCTCCAAGGGTTGTTTTTCTCATTACCTTTTTGTTTAGCTTTTGACAGATTATACATCTTTCAGTTACTTGTTTTGCTAATCCAAAAATCCCAATACACCCGTAATTCCTTAGGAAGTGATCGCACAGAGCTTGAGAACCCCAATGAGTCTTTTGATGCATATCTTCTAATATTTTTCTAGTAAGTGCCTTATTAAGTAATTGCCTGCCATCAGGAAGCTTCCATTTCCCAGATTCATCTAACTTCCCCCCTATCTTACTTAATTCTTTTTCTTCGGCTTCACTAAATTTTGGAATTTCTAATTCTTCCCTTTCTGGGGTTAAAATTAGCATGACTTTCTCGACCCCATGTTCTGCTGCATCTTTAGCTTCTTGATCTGCCAAGTTATTTCCCCTTATTTTTGGAGCCATTCCCTTTTGATGCCCTTTGATATGTACCACAGCTATTTCCTCAGGCAGTTTCAATGCCTCTAAAATTTCCAAAATGAGGCCCTCATGTATTAATCCCTTTCCTTTTGAATTGAGTAACCCCCTTTCTTCCCAAATTTTTCTGAAAGTGCGTACTACCCCAAAAGCATACCTTGAGTCAGTATATATGGTTCCCTTTTTATGTTTTAAATATTCCAATGCTCTTCTTAGAGCTTATAACTCACAGGTTTGAGCTGACCAATTGGAAGGTAGTTTTCCTTTTTCAATAGTTTGCATATTTTTTCCATCCATTAAAGCATATCCTGACATCCTTTTCCCTTGTAAACATTTGGAGGAACCATCAACATATATTTTTTTCCCCTTCCAAGAGGGCCTGTTCTGCCAGATCTTCTCGAATTTTTGTTTGGAATTGGATAATTTCTAAACAATCATGTGTCATATCACTTTTTGGTTCCACATATAGAAATTGAGCTGGGTTTAAACTTTTGTTTATCTCTAGTGTCAAATCATCACTGTCTATTAAAATTGCTTCGTATTTTAACATTCTAGAACCTGTTAACCATTTTTCAGCTTTCTGGTTTAACACGTTTTGGACTGCGTGGGGTGTACACACAATCAGTTTACTTCCAAAAGTGAGCTTACGGCTTTCCTCCACCAGAATAGCAGTAGCTGCTATAGCCTGGATGCATACTGGCCAGCCATGGCTTACTGGATCCAACATTTTTGATAAATAGGCAATTGGTCTTTTCACCCCTCCCCATTCCTGAGTCAGAACTCCACGAGCCACTCCGTTTTCCACATTGACATACAGATGAAAGGGTTTTTCCAATGTGGGTAAGCTTAAAGCTGGTACCAAGGCTAATTTTAACTTCAATTCTTCTAATTTTCATCATCTTCTCTAGTCCACTCTACATCATCTCCCTCTGTCAATTTTTCATAAAAAAACTTTACTGCCTGTGTGTACCATTCAATTCATATTCTACAATAGCCCAATAATCCAAGCAGCTTTCTAATTTCCCTTTTTGAAGAGGGAGGAAGAAGAGATAAAATGCCTGCAATCTTTTCAGTGTTTAGCTTTCGGCTACCTTTGCTTATTAAATGCCCAAGATACTTTACTTCTGATTCCACAAATTGTAGCTTTCCTTTTGACACTCTTAATCCCTTTTCCCCCAGAAAATTCAAAAGTTTTAGAGTAGCCTCCCTAACTTGAGCCTCAGCTTCCTCGGTGTTGGGGGTCGAGTTTTTTCTATTACTATGTCAATTTAAAGAATTTTTCCTATTCCCATGCTAACGGGGCTTGTTGGGTTACACCCAGGATCTTTGATGACTCTAGACAAAAATGGTAGGTGGGAGCAGGCTTACGGAGCTTGCCAGGTTACACCTAGGATCTTTGACGACTCTAGACAAAAGGGGTAGGTGTGAGCAGGCTTCCAGGAAGGGCTACTCGTGTTTCTGGCGGGTTGGGTGCAGGAGGACCTCCCGTCTTCAGCACACGTGGTGGGAACACCAGAGAGCCAGACGTCCTGTGGTCAACTGCCCTGCACCTGACCTGCTCAGCCTCCTACCTCTGAGGATACAGCAAATCACCAGGACACAAATGGTGAGCAAGGAGCCTGCTCCCAGCCTGCTTCCACCTGAGACACAGCACAGCCGCTGCTGTTTCCCCCCCTCCCACCTCTGGCTCCCACCTCTGCTCCCACCTGCTCTCCGCAGCTGTGCTGGCCCTGACACGTGTTGCATCACCTGGAGCAGACACAGGCCGACTGTGTCGGCGGCTAAAGAAAAGACTGGAACTGAGTTATGAATTCTATTTTGTTACAAATTTTAATAACTGCTGTTGTTTCTGTTTGTATGGTTAGATATATTAGTAAAAGAGCTGTTACTTCTAACCCCTTATCTCTGCCTTGAGCCCTTGATTTCAAACAATTATAATACTTGGAGGGAGTAAAAGTGAATTTTTTTTTTTTCAAAAAGGAGCTTCTACCCTTTATTGGCAGACACCTGTCCTTCAAACCAGGACACCTGGATAATAAAAGATCATCCACATACTGGATAAATTGTACTCTAGGAGGAGTGGGGAAGGTTTGTAATACTGTTTCTAAAACTTGCCCAAATAAGTTTGGAGATTCTGTAAAACCCTGTGGTAGTTTTGTCCACCGTAGTTGCTCTTTTCTCCCAGTTTTTGGATCTTCCCACTCAAAGGCAAAAATATCCCAGCTATCTTCTGCTAGTGGACATGCCCAGAAAGCATCTTTAAAGTCCACCACACTAAACCACTGATGCTGGGGTGGGATTTTGCTCAGAAGGGTATATGGGTTGGGTACCACAGGATAATGGGTCGGAGTTCTCTTGTTAATCTCCGTAAGTCATGTACTAATCTATATTTCTCATCAGACTTTTTTACTGGCAGGATAGGGGTATTATGAGAAGGCATACAAGGTTCCAATGTCCCATTCTTTATTAGTCCCTCTATCACCAGCTTTAAGCCTTCTCGCCCTTCTAAGGATATAGGATACTGACGTACACGTATGGGACATTCTTCTCTCTCAATTGTGACCTTTATGAGGTCAATATCCAGCCCTCCCCTATTTCCCTCCCCAGCCCACACTTTTTAATTTATTTTTTCCTCATCTTCTTGGTTTAGTTTTAAAATTCTAGCTGTCATTCTCCCTTCTTCTGGTGTCACCCCTATTCCTAGCTTTACCTATAAATCTGTCCCTAATAAGTTGCTGCCTGCCCCAGGAACCAATAAGATATCTCCCAGCCAAATTTTTGTTTCCCCCTCAATTATTATATCTTTAATGATAGGCACTGTGAACTCTTCTCCTTTTGCCCCTGTTACTTGTGCCGTGTCTTTACTTATATTACAACCTTTTGGGGCTTTTAATAGACAGGTTCTCTCTGCCCCTGTGTCAACCACAAACTCTAATTCCTCCCTCTGGGGACCCACTTTTAAAGTTATCACAGGCTCTGGATGGTATTTGTCCCCAGAGAATAGAGCCTATGACACCCTTATTCTTCGTCTGAATGCATCTCCTGGAATATTTTCAGGTTCTTTTTATGGTGGGGACAATTTCTTTTGTAATGTCCCTCGTTTCCACAGTAAAAGCAGGCATTAGAGTACTCCGGAGATTTTGCTTGTACTGGGGTTCTGTTTTTTTCTTTAAAGCCTGAACGATTAGGAGTGGTGTTTAAGGGCTTCAGATTTCTCTGGAAGTTACTTTCTCTCATAGTGGCTACCATAACTTTTGCTTTTATTTTGGCTTTTTCTTCATCTCTCTGGACATAAACCTTTTGAGCCTCTCTTAATAATTCATTTAATGATCTATCATGCCAGTCTTCTATTTTTTCCAGCTTTTTTCTAATATCTGGCCGGGCATGAGTGACAAAATTAACTCTTAATAGAGCCTGTCCTGGAATTGTATTAGGATCTATTCCAGAACATTGTTTCATATTTTTTCGAAGCTGTTCCAGCCATTCTGTTGGTATTTCATCCTTTCCTTGCTAGACTTCAAAAGCCTTTTTGACATTTTGCCCCCGAAGTGCTACCTCTTTTATTCTTTTGATTATCAGGTTATGATAATCATTCATATGTTGTCTCCCTGACTCCTCATTTTTATTCCAATTAGGGGGTGCTATTGGCATTTTCTGGTCCCCTGGTGGTCCCTGCTGGTTTTCTCTTTCCCAAATCTTTATCCCAGCATTTCTAATCATCTGTCTCTCCTCTTGGGAAAATATTATTTTCATTATTGATTGCATCTCTTCCCAAGTAAAAACATTTGGGCCTAAAAATTGGTCTAATTGTTCAGCTGTATCTATGGGACTTTCTAATAATCCTTTAATTTCCCTTTTAAATTCCCTAACTTCTGAAGAAGTTAATGGGAAGTTAACGAACCCTGTCCCGCCTCCTCCCATAGGGACTTCCCTTAATGGGAATAAATTAATCTTTTCTCCCCAGTCCTTTTGTTTACTGTCCCTTATATCGCTCTTTTCTAGTTCTGGGGAAGCATCAGAGGAAGTCTGCCATCCAACAGAACTTCTTGTATTTTGGTATGGCGCTTCTCCTTTAAGGGAAGAGGCGCTTTGGGCTGCCGAGTCCATTGTTGATAAGGGAACGGTGACAGAGGTAGGCGTTCCCTTGCCTGAATCCTCCGAGAGCGGGGAGGGGGTGGGGGCAGGAGCTGCCACCAGAACTGCTGACAGGGCAGATCCTTCCGGAGGAAACCAGACTGGAAGACGGACAGCATGGTCCATGGCAGCTGGAGCATCAGGGTCCAAAACGAATGGGCTGGGGATGCCCAGGAACGGGACAGCCGGGGTGGCTGTGGGATAGGCGGGTGGGAGTGGAGCCGCTGGGGCTGCTAGCATGGTGGCTGGGGCCGGGGCCATGGTGGGAGGAGTGGGCTTATGGCTGCTTGTGCTGCCATAAAGGCAAGTGGAAATGAGGCAGTGGGTATTGTCACCATAAAGGTGGGCGGGAACGGTGCTAACGATGCTGGCGGGGGGCCCAGAGCATGCAGTGCTGGCGGGGGAGGCAGCATTTCTAAGGGGTCCCAGTTTTTTTCTTTCTTTTGGGTTTCTGATATTTTATAAACTTTTACTCCCAGTGGCTCTTTTTCTCTTACCTAGCATGCAGCATAATCTCCTTCTTCTGGGTTAACCGGTGCTTTTGAATTTACAAATGTGTTTAAAGCTTGGCTAATCCAAGCTTCAAAGGAGCCACATCTTGGCCAGAAAACATGGTCAGCTCTTATTTCCATTTTTGCCCATTCTATCATACAAAACTGAATCATCTTTACTTTTGCCTTTTCTCTTGTAGACGGATCAGCCTCCCAATTATCTAACATAATTCCCAAAGGGCTATCTTCAGGTATCTCTACTGGCACCCTTTTATTCCCTATTTCTCCTGAGCCTATTTTACTATTTTTTTGTCCCATCTCTCAAGATTTTATCTATTTGCCCCTGGCCCATTCTCTACTGCCCCAATACTGCAATATTACTCCTTTCTTCCCCACAACAGTGTATTCCACCTCACTTTATAAAATTAAGATCAATAATCAGTACCATATATACTTTCGTTTATTCACACCCACTCACCACGAGACACAAACACAAAAATATGGTACCTCTTACTTTTAAAGTTAGTTCTTAATATTTACTCAGGGGTATAAAGCCTCCAAAGCCCAGACGTCTTAGGTCTTTGACACAGGACCAATGAAAACCTAGGTTTCTTGGATGTTTTCCTCAACCCAGCAGCTTTTGTAGGGCCCTCACCAATAAAAGCCTAAGTTTCTTGGATTTTTTTCCCTCAACCCAGCAGCTTTTTTTTTTTTTTCCCAGTGGATTGTGCCAGGAAACCCTTGGCTCCCTCCAAGGGGTCTTCAACCCCTCCCCCGGGACCCAGTCCCGATTACCCATGGGGGGGATTCTTTCACTCTTTTTCTCTCACTTCGTTTCCTCACTGACTGCATGTCTTGCGACACCTCAGAACTGCAGCTCTCGGAAATTCCGCACTCGCTTCACAGGTCTGGAGTAACCAGCCCGCGTCTCAGACACACACCACTCATCCCCCATGTCTCTGCCTCCCTGAACAATACTTACAGTCTTTTTTTTCTTGTCTGGGTCTTTATGCACAAGAATTGTGAGGCTAATACTGCAGTTTTAGGGAGCCCTTTTTCCTTCTCCTTTTGCTTTATCTGCCTCCTTTTTGTGTTCGGGTAGTCCAACCTGCAAATCCCTGTCCACACCAGGAGGACCAGAGTGAGGCTGCCGAAATCGGGTGGGGTGCGCCCCTCGCTCTGGGACCCCTGGGGTCTTGGAGGTGAGGTGTTGATCCTGGGACGAGCCCCCAACTGTGAAAAACACGGTTCACTGTTTTGGGAGAATTAAAAGGTTTAATAAAAAAGACAATAGGAGACAAAACATAAAGCAAAGGATTAAAACAGTCAGGTGCTTGGCATGCTGCCAAGAGCACACTGCTGCTTCAGGAACACCCCTTTAAATACATTTTACAATCTATCTCTTTGTTACATATTCATAGACCTTCATGCATAGTCAACTGTTTCTGGGAACTGTTTAGCATGGCCACTACTTGGGTCTGCCTTTTTAGAGCATGCATGTTTCTTGGCTTGTGGTTTTATTTTTCTCTTCATTGTTTTTAATTTGGGTGGTGGTCCACGCCTTTTGCAGTCGGTTGAGTGTTGATAATTGTTGTGTCAGCTGCGGGGTCCCCATCACCTGTTCACGGGCTGTTATCTTGACTAGGCAGATAGTTTAAGCATACTATCTCTAAAAAACTTATGTCTAACTTTTACTATTAACAAAGACTATATCCATATAGAAATGCTATTTTAACATTATACATATAGCATTTATCCTGATACTTGCAAAGAGCCAACAACATGTCATGCATTTATAACAGTGTAAATTTGGATGAAACAGAGTAAGTTTCCCTAAGTAACAAGGACCACCACGAGGGCTAGCTGGAATCCCATTCCATGCTCTATCTCCACAAATCAGAAAAATTCCTTTAGGCAATTTTTTTGGCGCCATTTCTGTACAGTTAATTAGTGAATTAGTGATGGATAATTTCACTTTGACGGGGAAAACTACTGACTGGATTTACAGTAGCCCACCATTTCTGATTTGTTTTGACACGAGCTACTGTACGTGGTTCAAATACAAACCATACTCCAGAAGTATTAGTTGAACCTAATAAGTCCAATTCTTCTGGGTCTCGTATGGTGATGTTAAGACTTTGAATGACTTTTGTTTGCTAACATGCATCAAGTTGAGCTAGTGTAAGATTACCAAGGGTTCGATTGCATTCTTGCATCATGATTGAGAAATTAAGTACTGTCTGATTGGCCACCATCTCTTGAAAAGCTGCAGGCTCCCAGTCTGGGACTCCTATTAAACAAATACGAAAGGGGTCGCCTGGTGTGGCAAGGCTCAAGCACATAGAATCTTGTCCAGTTATATTTGCAAGGGTAATCCATATGTTTTGTCTTTTTTGTACTGATGTGAGCAACCCCGTTATTGGGACAATGAGTCCTAATATGGAGTAAATTGTTGCTCACATCTTGAGCATTCTATACTTACAAGTTGTGTTTTATGTGCTGTTTGAATTTGTTGAATGGCTTTTTTCAAGGCCCAGACTTGTTTACACAAAAGAAAGTTATCTATGCCACTAAATGTACTAATTGTACCTCTTCAGGGGGACAGTTATATATTATACTACCATCCCAAACAAATTGATCAATGATTGCACTATAATCATTATCACACAAGCTTCCGTCTATCACTACCTTATCACTATTTCTCTCAAATGCAATTCCACAATGTCCACAAATTAAATACAATCTAACAGGTAGGCAGCAAGCACAGCAATTGCAACTACGATTTCTGTTTCCAAAGATGATAGGTTTCAATTCCCAAGTTATGTAAGGAAGGATGAATCTGGAAAATCTTACAAGTATAAAAGCTTAGATTCTGAGAATATAGAAACTACAAGCGACATAGAAATGAAAGCCGTCTTTGAGATACCAAACCTCAGTTACTAAATAACCAAAAGACAATGGATGGCCGGCAGAAGGTAATCCTCTCTTGATTGAACAATGTCTGGTCCTAGAGAAGCAGTCCGAAGGTCACAGAAGACCCTCCTGGAGTCCAAAGAGTAGTTTTTAGAGTTTGAAGTGTAACACAGTATGGTAATAGAATGATTCCTATAGGCTTTATGTAAATGCTATAGAATTTGTATCTTGTGTTAGATTGGTTACTGGAAATTAGAATATGCAACATAGGAGAAGATTTATTGTGTTGTAAATGGGAAATCGCCCTCTCTTCTTCTCTTCTTCTCTTCTCTCTTCTCTCTTCTCTCTTCTCTCTTCTCTTCTTCTTCTCTTCACTCTCTTCATTCCCTCTCCTCTTCCCCTCCTCTCTCTCACCATCCCCCTTCACCCCCACTCTCTTTCTGTCCTGCTCAAGAGCCGTAGCTGGCGGCTCTTAGCAGGACTCTTTCCACCCACACCCTAATAATAAACTGCAACTTAGTAACTAGCTTATACGTAGTGCCTGAGTTTGTCCCAGAAGCCGTCCGCCGAAACTAAGTATCCTACAAGTTCCACCCGAGAGTCCATTGAAGATCCGCTCAGTAACTGTGTCTGGATCCACTCAGGTAAAACCTGGAATGTTTGCAGTTTTGGCAACTTCACCAGCCAACCAGGAGATGACTCTCTGGAGTCGGTGGAATTCACAGTCTTTTCCACATTGTTCTCCTCAGTCTTCACAGCAGGCTTGGTCCATATTTTCCAGCAATATTGTTCATACCTAGGTGCTTGCTGATTATGCAAAAGTGGACAAGCTAAATTTCTGGCTGCTTCCCACTCTCCTGCAGCAAGCGCATCATGAACTATATTTGACCACTGCTTTCCTGGTATTTTTGTAGAATGTTGCGCAGCACCCACTGGGCTTGGACCTGAATATGGAGGCGGAAGAATTTGCATTGGAGGTGCTGTTGGCACTGGCTGCAGCATCTGCTGTAACTGTTGAACTGGGTGCGTAGGGTGACTGGGCTGTTCTGGGCAGGTAGCCAGGTTTTGTTTTTGACTTTCAAAGTAATTTTCCACCAAATTTGTTAATTGTTCAACTTGATTCTGTAACTTTTCAATTGAAGGGGTAAAAGCTTTAGCTATTTTTCTGTCTTTACTTTCAAATTTTTCATTTACTTTATTTGTATCCGTGTCTTCCTCAGGAAGAGGTATTGCTTCTGGACCAGCCAGAGGAGCAGGCAGAGGGAGAGAAGGGTATAACTTTGGCAGGCAGGCTGACTCTACCTGCTCTTTGCTTATCTGTGACTTTGGCAGGCAAACTAACTCCCTTTGTTCTTTGTTTATCTGGGACTCTGCTTCTGACAGTTCAGCTGCAACTTCTTTCTCACTCGGTTTTAAGTCAACATCGACAGCTAAGACAGATATTTCTGCGTTTTGCTCTGTTATTTTGTTGGAGTTACAAATAACACTTTCTTGGGTTTTTAACGGTTCTTCAACAGAGCTGCATTATTTTCCCTTTAGTCCTTTAACTGGCTGCACACTCCCCATTCCAAGAAATACATTAGGGCGAATTGACTGAGACAGCGAAGGAAGTGACAAGGCTGTATGTTGTGCTGACATAGCGTGCACAGCAGCAGCTGCAACTTTTCACTTTGCTTTCATCTCTTTTAAGGAGTTAAGAACAGTTTTCCAGGTACTTCCAAAACAAAGAGTTTCTTTGCTCTTGCCAGTAATCGTTTTACCCCACAAACAGTTTCCTAGCTTAGTCCATTCCTCCTCCACAAACAACAGAGAAGACGATTTAAAGAATTCATTGTCTTTGGCTCAAATAATGAGCTTCTCTAAGTCTTTTTCTTTTATCTCCTCTCCTCGCTTAGCGAGTATGCTGAGGAGTAACTTTTGAGCAACTGCAAATACTATATCCATGCTAGCACTCAGCCTTTTGAAGGGGGGAAGATAGCAACCCTTCCTACCTGATGCCAATGCCTCCTGGCCCTCGGTCTTCACTCAGGTTTCCTCTGTCTCCAGCCTTTCCCGTGGAGCATTTGCTTTATGCAGACTTCTGCCGAGCCAAGTGTTCCAACTTGCTTTTCGTGTCAATATACTAAGCAAGCCTGTCTGGTCTCTTTTTCCCGTCCTTTTTACTGAGGGGAGACAAACTGTGTGTCCTCACCTATTTGTCCCAAAGAGGGTTTTTGAAGGCTCCCAAAGGTGAGGCAAACCCTGTGCTCTCACCTGTTTGTAGAAGGTCCTGGAGAGTCTCGACGCAGGTTGATCCCTGGAGGCTCCCCAAAGCTCCTTCGGCAGCTCCTTCGGATGTCCCTCAGATGTCCTGGAGGGTCCCTGGAAGCCAGCAGTCCCTTGGGGTCCCGGGAGAGTGTCTCTCAGGGTCTCTGTAGGGTCCTTCGGGGTCCCTGTTCTTGAGGCACCAGATGATGGGGGAAAAATCTGATCCAGACAGCAGGAAATCTTCACAGAGCATTCAGAGTCCTCACAGAGGTATATGAATGTCTGTCAGACCTCTTTATTGCAGTAAAGCATACATTTTTATAGGGTTTGTTACAATGATCATGTGAAGCTAGCAAGCATACAATTGGTTCTTAAGCATTGTCTATATATTACTTGTTAATTATTGATTGGTTTCACGCGCTTTTACAGCATCTTCCCCACCCCTTGGCTCAAGCAGTCTAGCACCCTGATCTAGTCTCTTCCTCTCTCTTTCTTTGCTACTTTACTACACTTTCCCTGAATGATCCGCTTGCTGTTGCTACTCTCTGATTCATTCCCATTTACGTGCTGTTGTTACTTCATGGTTCTTTCCCATATATTTCATGCACGGATAGTTCAATGTCACCATTCTCCCAGAAATATGCAGGGTTGTGCATTTTGGTCTCTAGGAAAAGATTATGCCCCTATTCAGCCATAATTTTCTCAACACAGACCCCTCCTCTAACCATAGACCACGCCCACATAACCCTAACACCCAGCCCTGTCCCCTTCCCTAACCCTAAACCATGTCCCCAAAACCCTAACAACCACAGACAGACCCCTCCCCTAACCCTAGACCGCACACCCATAACCCTAACACCCACCCCTAGCACAGACTCCTAACCCTAGATCACAACCCCATAACCGTATCACCAGCACACAGATGCCTACGCTAACGCTAAACTAGGCCACCACAACCCTAACACCCACAGACAGACACCTCCCCTAACCCTAGACTGCACACCCATAACCCTAACACCCACAATCAGACCCCTCCCCTAATCCTATGTCACACCCTCATAACCCTAACACCCACACCCAGACCCCTCCCCAAAACCTATGCCACACAGCCATAACCCCAACACCCACCCCTAGCACAGTCCCCTAACCTTAGACAATGCCACCATAACACTAATACCCATACCGAGACCGCTCCCCTAACCCTAGACAACACCCCCATAACCCTAACACCCACACACAGACATCTCCCGCAACCTTAGACCAGGCCTCCATAACAGTAACACCCATAACCAGACCCCGCCCCCAACCCTAGCTGACACCCCCATAAACCTACCACACGCACACAGACCCCTCCCCTAATGCTAGACCACGCTCCCATAACCCGTAACACTAACACCCACCTCTAGCACAGACCACTAATGCAACACCATGCCCCCATAACACTGACACCCACACCCAGAACCCTCTCCAAACACTAGACCTTGCCCTCATAACCTAACACCCACACCCAGCCACCTCCCCTAAACCTAGGCAACACCCTCATAACCGTAACACCACCAACCTGACCCTTCCCCTCTCCCTAGGCCTCGCCCCCATAATCCTATTACCCACACCTAGCAGAGTCCCCAAACCCTAGACCACCCCACCATAACCATAACACCCATGCCTAGCACAGACCCCTAACCCTAGACCATGCTCCCTTAACACAAACACCCAAATCCATACCCCTCCCCTAACTTTAAGCCACGCCCCCATAACCCCAAAGCCCACACATAAACCCCTCCTCTAACCCTAGACCACTCCCCAATAATCCGAGAACCCACACCCAGATACCTCCCCTATGGCTAGACCACATCTTCATAACCCAAAAACCCAACCCTAGCACAGACCCAAATCCATAATCACCATGTCACCATAATACAGACACCCACACCCAGACCCAGACCCCTCCAATAACCCTAGACCACGGCCCCACAAGCCTATGACCCACACTCAGACCCCTTTCCTAACCCTAAATAACGCCCCCATAACCCTAACACCCATTCCCAGACCCCTCCCCTAACTCTAGAATGCGCACCCGTAACCCTAATACTTAGCCTTAGCACACACGCCTAACTGCAGGCCACGCTCCATAACATCAGCACCCACACCCAGACCTCATCCGTAACCCTAGACCTCACCCCCATAACCCTAAAAACCACATTTCAAACCCCTCCCCTAAATGTAGACCACGCCCCTCTAACCCTAACACCCACACCCAGAACCCTCCTTTATCCCTAGACCATGCCCCCATAACCATAACCATAACCATAACACCCCACCAAGACCCCTCCCCTATCGCTAGACCATGCCCCCACATGCCTAACACCCACCTCTAGCATTGACCCCTAATCCTAGGCGATGCTCCAATAACCCTAATACCCACACCCAGTACCCTCCCCTAACCCTAGACTGCGCACCCATAACCTTAACACCCATCCTTAGCACAGACGCCTAACCCTAAGTCATGCCCCCATAACACTAACACCCAGCCGTGGCACAGACCCCTAACCCTCGGCCTGGCATCCATAACACTAACACCCATACACAGACCACTCCCGAAACCCTAGACCACGCCCCCATAATCCTAACACACACACCCAGACACCTCCCCAAATCCTAGATGATGCCCCCATAACCCTAACACCCACACCTAGAGCCCTCCCCTATCCCATGCCCCTTAAGCCTAACACCAACACCCAGTCTCCTCCCCTAACCTTAGACCACGCACCCAGAACCCTAACACCCATCACTAGCACAGATGCCTAACCATAGGCCACGCCATCATAACCCTACCACACACACTCAGACCCATTCCCTACCCTAGAACACACCCCCATAAACCTAACAACCATCCCTTGCACACACCCCTAACCCATTGCCATGTCCCCATTACACAAACACCCAAACACAGACATCTCCCTTAACCCTGGACCACGCCCCCATCACCCAAACACTGACACCCAGACCCCTCCCCTAACCCTAGGCCATGCCCCCATAGCCCTAATGCCCACAGCCAGACCTCATCTATAACCCTTGACCATGCCCAGATAACCTGAACACCCAACCCTAGCACAGACCCCTAACCCTACACCACGCCCCCAAAACTCAGACACCCACACACAGACCCCTACCCTAACCTTAGGCCACGCTCACATAACACTAACACCCACACCAAGACCACTTCCCCAACCTACGACCACATCCCCTTAACCCTAACACCCACATACAGACCCTTCCTGTACCCCTAGGCCACACCTCCATAACCCTAACATTCACACCCTGATCCCTTCCTTAACCCTAGAACACGACCCCATAACCCTAATACCCATAACTAGCACAGACCTCTACACCCTAGATTGTTGTAATTTGATAAACTGAGGTAAAGGAAAAAGGATTCACATACCCTGACATATCTTCCGGCTGGTCCCCAATATTTCCTGTCTTTCTTCCTGTCCTTTGACCTCCCCTGGTGACCTTGGAGCACATTAGAGTTCCTGTATCTTGATCCTACTCCCCTGTGTCACTATCCCATTGGCTGATAGCCAAAACCACTCCCCATTCCCCCTCTCCCGAAAGACGAGTTCCTAGAGGGGATCGCCCTCTTCCCAGCATGTCACTGCAACGGAATAAACTGAAGTGAAGGAGCCTCTTTTGCGTCCCTTTTCATCCATGCTAAAATACTTTGTCTGATCTTAAGTTATTAGGAAAAAGACACAGTATCTTTTTAGCACTAGATCACGCACTCAAAACCCTACCACCCACACGCAGACCCTCCTTTAAACCTTGACAACTCCCCATAACTCTAACAGCAACACCTAGCACAGAATTCTAACCCTAGACCACGTCCCCATAACCCTAACACCCACACCCCCCCCACCATTAGACCACGCCCCCATAACCCTAACACCCACATCCAGTCCCCTCCCCTAACCCTAGACCACGCGCCCAGAACCCTAACACTTACACCTAGCACAGACTCCAAAGCCTAGGCCACGCCCCCATAAACCTAACACCCACAACAAGACCCATTCCTTATCCCTAGACCACGCCTCCAAAACCCTAACACCCACCCCTGGCACAGACCCCTAACCCTAGCCAGCGCATCTATAGCATAAACACCCACACACAGACCCCTCACTTAAACTTAGACCATACCCACAAGGACCGAAACTCTCACCCTCAAACCCCTCCCCTAACCGTAGATTACGGCCCCATAACCCTTACACCCACCCCTAGCACAGTCCCCTAACACTAGACCATGTCACCATAGCACTAATACCCACACCCAGACTTCTTCCCTAACCCTAGACCAGATCCCCATAACCCTAACACCCACACCAAGACCTCCCCCGTAACCCTAGAACAGGACTCCATAACACTGACACGCGCGCCCAAACCACTCCGCTAGCCCTAGACCATGTCCCCAGAACCCTAACACCCGCAACCTGACCCCTCCCCTTTCCCTACACCACTCCCCAATAACCCAAAAAACCCACACTCAGACACCACCCCTAACCCTAGATCATGTCCCCATAACCCTAAAACACACCATTAAACCCCTCCTCTAACCCTGGACCATGTCCCCATAACTGTAACAGACCCATCCAGACCTTTCCCTGAACGCTAGACCACACCCTCATAACTCTAACGCCCACACCTAAGACCCTCCTGTAACAGTATGCCACAACCCCGTAACAGTTAAAACCCACACTCAGACCCCTCCTCTAGCCCTACACCACGCCTCCATAACACTAACACCCACCCCGAGCTCAGTCCCCTAACCCTTATCCACGCCCCCAAAACTCAGACACCCACACACAGACCCCTACCCTAACCTTAGACCACGCTCACATAACCCTAACACCCACACCAAGACCACTTCCCCAACCTACGACCACATCCCCTTAACCCTAACACCCACCATCAGACCTCTCCCGTAACCCTAGGCCACGTACCCATAACACTAACACCCACTCATAGCACAGACCCCTAGCCGTAGACCATGACCCCATAACCCAAACACCCACACCCTGACCCCTCCCCTAACCCTAGAACACGACCCTATAATCCTAACACCCATAAGTAGCACAGACCCCTGCACCCTAAACTATGCACTCATAACCGTAACCCCTACACCCAGACCCCTCCTTTAACCCTAGACCACGCCCCCATAACCCTAACATCCACAACCAGATCCCTCCCCTAACCCTAGACCACGCTTCCATAACCCTAACACCCAAACACAGACGCCTCCCTAAATATAGGCCACACCCCAATACCCCTAAAATCCACCTATTACACAGACCCCTAACCCTAGACCACAACTCCATAACCCAAACACCCACACGCAGACCCCTCGGCTAACATTAGACCACGGCCCCATAACCGTATCACCCACACCCAGACCACTTTCCTATCCGTAAATCATGCACCCATAACACTAATACCCACACACAGACCCCTCTTCTAACCCTAGGCCACTACCCATAACCCTAATACCCACCCCTAGTACTGTCCATTAACCCTAGACCACACCACCTAATACCCAGTCCCAGACCCCTCCCATATCCCTAGACCACACCCCCATAACACTAACACCCACACCCAGAACTCTCCCCTAACCATAGACGACACTCCCATAACCCTAACACCCACAATCAGGCCCCTCCACTAACCCTAGACCACTCTCCCATAACCCTAACAATCACACCAAGACTCCTCCTCTATCCCTAGACCGTGTACCCAGATCCCTAATACCCACCCCTAGCAAAGACTCCAAACCCTAGGACACACCCACATAACCCTAAAACCCACACCCAGACCCCTTCCCTAACCCTAGACCACGCCCCCAATGACCCAAACACCCACACCCGTACCACCCCCCTAATGGTAGATGACATCCCCATAAGAATAAGAACCACAACAAGACCCCTCCCCTTACCCAAGACCATGCCCCCATAACCCTAACACCCAAACCTAGGACCCTCCTCTCATCCTAGGCCACAGCCCCATAGCCCTAACCCGCACAACCAGTCCCCTACCTTATCCCTGAGCCATACCCCCTTAACCCTAACACCCACCACCAGACCCCTCTCCTACCCCAAGGCCACGCAACCAAAACCGTAACACCCACTCCTAGCACAGATCTCCAACCCTAGGCCACGCCCCCAAAGCCCTAACACTCATACCCAGACCCCTCGCATAACTCTAGGCCAAGCCCCCATAACCCTAACACCCACACCCAGACCCTTACCCTAAGGCTAGACTGTGCCCTCATAACTAAAAACCATCACTCAGACACCTCCCTGAAACTTAGACCACGCCCTCATAACCAAAACATCCGCACCCGGACCCCTGCCTTAACCCTAGACCACGCCGTCATAACCCTAACACCCACACCCAGATGCCAACCCTAATCCCAGAGCACACCCCTATAATCCGAACACACACACACTCAGACCCCTCCTTTAACCCTAGGCCCCGGGCCCATAACCCTGACACCCACAAACAGACCCCTCCCTGAACTCTAGGTCATGCACCCATAACCCTAACACCCACCACTAGCACAGACCCCTAATTTTAGACCACGCCCCCATAACACTGACACCCATGCCCAGACCCCTCCCCTAACCCTATACCTCACCCCCATAACCCTAACATCAAGACCCAAACTGCTCCACTAACCCTAGACCACAGCCCCATAACCCTATCACCCAACTTTAAACCCCTCGCCTAACTCCAGACCACACTCCCATAACCCTAACACCTACATCCAGACCCCTCCCCTGGGACCCAGCGGGACAGTAGCAGCTGTCTCATGTCCACGTAGCACCCCCTCACAGAGCTGGGGTCACCCCAAAAACAGAAAAACTATCTGGTGTTAGCAGAGAGGAGCAAGGAGCACTGGGCTGGCCCCTCTCAGGGTGTCTCAGCTGGGCTTGCTCCACAACATGTCCCCATTTAAAGGCCTGCTAATGCCCAGCTGCCCAAAATGCCTCCCTCATTCTCTACAAGGTGCACAGGAAGAGCCAATGAGCAGGATGCCTTAGGAGGCAAATCCTCCAAGCCTTTGCTGAGGCCAGGGACACACCAAGATCAGCAAAGACTCTCCACATTGCCTGGCCCACACAGCCCAGCTTGGTGCTGGCCCTGGCCCACAGCAGTTTTCACCAAGCAAGAGGCAAATGCATATGGCCAAGATTTGAAACGTGAACATATCCAAATACCCATTTATAACATCCCCCAGAACCCTCAATAAACCCCAAATTCCCCTTAGATCTCCCCTGAAAATTAACTATGTTTGCTCCTGGCACGCGTGAGTTGTTGAATCAGACCCTTTGGAGAGGAGGGAACCACAAAAGAGCTAAAAGAGAAGTTGTTTGTTTGAAGCCTGATTGTTCCAATCGTGTGGAATTCTGGGGTGCTCCGGTACAAATAATAGCATCAGTTCTTTCCCCGGGTGTTGCTGCTGCTCAGGCATTGACTACGCTTGACAAGCTGAGATGTTGAGTGAATGAACAGCCGAATATCACTTCCACTGTTTTGAAACAAATGCCCACAGATATAGATAGTATTAGACACACCACAATGCAGAATAGAGCTGCTATTGTTTTTTTGTTATCAGCACATGAGCACGGGTGTGAAGGTTTTGATGGGATGTGTTGTATGTATCTTTCTGACCATTCTGCATCCATTCATGAGAAGGTCAAACAACTGCAAGATAATATGAGGAAGTTGACTGTGGACGATTGGGTTTTGGATGAATGGTTAGAAGGATGGGGAATACCTGGATGGTTGAAAGATATAATCAAATGGGTTTGGATATTTTTGTTCGTTATTAGCACATTGTTTTTCCAATAAAATTTGTGATTCGGCTGATAAAATAAGATGGAATAAGATATAAGATAGGATAAGGTAAGATAAGACAGAATAAGATAATATAAAGAATAATGTAAAAGATAAGATAGTATAAGGATGTGATAATATAAGAATACGATAAGATAATATAAGGCTAGGATAAGATAAGATAAGACAAGACAATATAAGATAACAAAAATGATTTGGCTGGTGCAAGAAAAAGAAGGGGAATTGTAGTAATGCTGAACAAGATTGAGACCCCGGTAGACATGTCTGTACAAATCTGGGCCTTGTGTGTGTGCACCAGCCAAAAACCATATTTAGTTGCTCTGTTTTGCTGTTCAGTTCTTTCTGCATATTTTGCTGTCTGTTAACATGCTTCTTTCACACGCTAGCTGTTTTTGTGTATTTCTTAGTTTAGACCAGCATTTATAAAAGGTCCACAGCATGAGAAAGTTTTAGGAGTTTTTCGATAACTCGTTTGAAACCCCCCCAAGGCCACTGAAACATAAACTGTGCTAAATCGGGAGAGAAGTTGAAAACACAGAACACCAAGATCAGAAGATGCATGCGACCACCAATTACTGACTCTTGGGGGTTTGAATGGGTGGACCAATACCCTAAAATTACCAATTGTAGAGTGTGTCCGCACATAGGTGATGGTTCTAGAAATGGATAATTAGGGTGAATTATAAACAATAAATAGGCTTCTGCAAAATCATATTGATCTGCTGTGCAGAAGTCCAGTTTGTTCCTGCAGGGGCTATGCCCTATAGGGCAGGACCCCATCCCCTATAGAGCACAGCCCCCATCCCCTATAGGGCAGGACCTCATTCCATATAGGGCAGGACCCCATCCCCTATAGAGTACAGACCCATTCCCTATAGAGCACAGCTCCATTCCCCATAGGGCACAGCCCTCATTCCCTATAGGGCACAGCCCCATCCCCTATAGGGCACAGCCCCCATCCCCTAGAGGGCACAACCCCCATCCCCTATAAGACACAGCCCCATCCCCTATAGGGCACAGCCCCATGTGTTGGGAAGGATGAGGAGTAGACAGGAAGGTCTCACAGATGTGTGTGTAAAACAGAAAAATTTTTTAATGTAGAATCTGAAGAAGGAATAGAGATGAGAGCAAGTTTTGATGTAGAAGAAAAGAATTGCTGAGCCAGTCTTACTGGGTAACTAAGAAGGCAAAGGGCAGTGAGTTGGAAAGGACTTTATGACTCTGAGCAAAAGATAAATCCATCACAAACAAAAGATGTTTCTACCAAGCAAAAGAATTTTCACAGGCAAACAAAAATACCATCTTGCAAGTAGAGAAAAGATCTCCGGATTTTCCACTGCAAGAAAACTGAAAAACAACTTCTAGCTTAAACTGGAACACACTAACCTTTTGTGATTGGAAAATAGTAACAGGAGTATGGTAATGTCAGTAAGTATGATAGGCTACAGGTGATAGTGAAGGGATTGATTGGTTGTCATGTTTTAGGATGCTCTGTAATGGAAATTATTTAATGCATTGTAACCAGAACTAGAAGAGGTTTTCAGATGAAACCATAGATGTGGCTGTCAGGCTGTGGGCTGGGCTCTTGTCACCCATGGCCTGTGAATTGCTGCATCATTTGGATACAATAAACATCATTTTAAATGATAAATAAATTGCTACATCATTTGGATACAATCAACAGCATTTTAAATGATAATGAATTGCTGCATCATTTGGATATAATAAACAGCATTTTAAAGAGCCCACCTGGAGTTCCACATCCCTCATTTCAGGCTCTTACAATCAGAGAGTCTCACACGCAGCAGCTTGCTGGAGATCCTGTGCACAGTATTTTGTTAAATGAATTCCTTTTCATTTATTGCCAATTCATGCCAGTTTTATTTCTTTTGGATAATACAATCTCTGATGACTAAAAATAAGCGCATGTTCTGAAAGTGCACAAAATGAGAATAGTGTCAAAATGCTAGTGGTTCAGTTCTAAAAACTCAACAAGAAAAAAAAAAGAATTGAAGTTGTTAGTATTAACATTTCCATTTGTTTATGAAGACAGGAAAATGCCAAAGTATTTTTTGCACTGCTCTATATAGGGATTTTGGAGATATTATATCTTTGTAAATGATTTACTGGATCCTACAGAGAAATTGTATGAAGCAGAGTTCTATCTCTGCTTAAGATTTGGTTGCAGGAATTGATAGGAAGTTGAAAGAAAGCTGTGAGTCAGCTGTGAAAAGTGGTGTGGAAGCGAAGGTCTTTTGCATCAGCAATCCCATAACACCAAGGGCTCTGCATTGTTTTAGTTAGGCTGTGCAGATGTCAGAATATATGATTATAATACAATTTAGCATGGCCAAAACTGAGGTGAGTCATACTGACATCCAGTCTGGTTTACTCAAACTGAGGTACACTCCAATTTTAAGTTCTGTCATGGCTGTCAAAACCTTACCGTTGGAAGTAAGTGAGCGGGCAAGCACCAAGTAGCAGCACTTGGAGGGCAAGTGTCCATTGTATGCTGGCATACTCACGGAACCTGTGCCTGGGCCATTCCCCATTGGAGAAGCTCACCGTCCCGGTTACACCGCCGTACGAAGGCTGCATGTGCACACAGTAAAGGGCAAACGGTTCCTTTTGTGGGACTGCCCCCCCTTTTCGGGTGTTAATTACAAAAAAAAGGGGAAGCATGGATAAACAAGCAGCATATAATTTGTTTAAGAGCTTTTTAGAAAAGCCAAATTTAGATATTGATTTTAAGAAGGACTTGCTGAGTCTGTTATAATATGCCAAGGAAGAGGGTTTTTTTAGCAACCCGGAAGAGGTTTTTACGTCAGAGGCGTGGCAGAGTCTAGGGGATTGTTTGTACCGAGCAGTTATTGATGAGGATAAGTTGGCAAAGAAACTATCTCGGCCGTGGCAAGCCATAAGCGATTGTTTGGAGGCATATAAGGCAGAAAAAAGGATCGCTGCTGTTGCCTCAATGCACTTAGAGGACAAACCACCCACTGCAGAAGCAGGAATGTATGTTTTTGGGGGTGATAACCTTCCTCAGGCTCTGATCATGAAACAGGTTACAATTCCACCAAAGCCTGTTTCTGGAGCAGAGCCTTCAGCCCCCCCTCAGCCACTTCAGCAGAACGAGCTGTCCTCTGACGAAGAGGCTATTTTAGAAGGGGAAGCGGCTCGTTACAATCCAGATGACAACGGGGCTCTGAATGGTCGAGATAGAATTAAAGGAAGGGTGGATTGGAACAGAATTATGGGGGAAGCAATAACAGCTAGGGAACGAGATTTTGTATCCACATTGCAAGAGTCACACATGGAATGCCAGGCATTCCCGGTTTCATACATGCCTAATGCAGCAGGAGGGTTAGATGCGACTATTGTCCCATTAGATTGGAAATTGCTGATGCAGTTGCGCAACACGGTAAATGAGTCCGGTATGCATGGGGAACCAACTATGCAGGTGTTGAATTATATTTGGGGCTCAGGTTGTTGTTGCAAGAAGACATGAAGAATATTTTTAAGATGATTATGTCGCAATCGCAGTTTATGTTGTGGCAGGCTCACTGGCAGACCTTATGTACCGAAGCTGCAAATCTTCAGCGGGGTTAAGGGAATCCACTTCTGGGGTTTAGATCAGAGCATTTTATGGGAATTGGTCAGTTTGCCACACCAGAGGCTCAAGCAGCATTAGGACCTCATGTAATGAAGGAAGCGATGCGCCTAGCTCGGGCTGCATATGACCTGGTAAGACCAGAGCGGGGGGAGCTACCATCTTAAATGCACACAGAGACAGCAGAAAAAGCAAAAGGAGTATCTATCCCACGCTTGCAAAAAACCAATCATAAGAGAGGTGTATATTGGTTAAGCCAGTGAAATCGTGCTAGATGCATTAAGCTGTTGCACTTAGGGTATAAATGTAATCAGTGCCTTGAATAAAGTGAACTATGCTTTATCAATCACATTGATTGTTTGCATTCTTCCCTCGCTGAAAGACCCTCCGCACCTTACCATTACATTAAAGAATGCAGGTTCTTCTGCGGCACGCATTAAGGAGATGAAGAAAACAGAAACTTAAATTTGAGCAATTACTCTCTTGTCACTAAGAACAAAATTGATATAAGTAATAAAAACCTCATAAATGTATGCTCGAGATATTTCTTCCTGTTCACTTAGTGAACATGGCTGTGTCCTGGTCAGTATAAATACATCCAATCATCCATTTGGGCACGTCCTTAAAAACTGCACATGGACTGCTCAGTATTGTTAGGATACCTGCATTTGTACTGCAGTGTGAAATACAAGATCAGGTGCTAGGCATCGGGAAACTTGTTGCTTCCTCTAAGTGCAGTAAAAGGAGAGTTTTAGGGAAACTGCCATCAGCAGAAAGAGGAAAGATAATTCTTTTGAATTTAATAATTATATATTTTTTTTGAAAGATAATTCTTTTGTTTCCTGCATTTCCAGTGCCTTTTGATCTTTTGGGAAACAGAAGTTGCCAATCTCATTTTCATCATTTCCATACAGTTCATGGTATTCACAGTAGTGTTTGGTCAGTCACATGCTGCTTAAGCTTTTCTGAAGATCAGTTTTAATGAATAATTAATATTTCAAAGATCACTGGCGTGCAATGACTTCAGTACGACTGGAATGTGAGACCAGTAAATTAACTTGCAGTACTGCTGTGTTCTGCACAACCTGTCAGCTAAAGCAGCAGTCCCTTTATTTGATATGCTCTGTGCTTCTGACCTGTCCTCATAGCAGGCAAAGCACAGATTTTACTTGCTTCCTGTCTGTGATTAAAGTTTGTCATAAGGTGTTTTGCAGTTAGGGAGTCCATTAAAAATGCCACTTCGGTCAGTGCTGAGCTTCAGTGACACAAATGCCTACAAGCTGCTGTTGCTTTGAAGGTGCAGAACCAAAGTCCTGCCAAAACACAGCGGTAGTGATTTGCTGATGCTATGTCTGGGTCCAAGTATGTCACATCACCAACGTTAAAACCTACCATAAATTGTATTACAGATGCATTTTTCAGATGAGTAAATTACTTAATTTTATCCCATTTTTCAGAAGTGCCTAAGTAATCTAAGTCCTACTAAGGGGACTTCAGGGTTGGGACTTGAGCTCCTAAGTGGCTTAGCCAACATTTTTAGAAGTCTGTAACATCCATCCATCCATCCATCCATCCATCCATCCATCCATCCATCCATCCATCCATCCACGTGTGTCTCTCTGGCAATTCCTGAAGCTCTGTGCTGCTCAGCAGTACAGAATACTTTACATGCAGTTAGAACAGAGGCCAAAGTGAGATTGCAGTTCCAGGTGTTTTTTCCATCAGAAAAGGCCTGATGCAGTCAGCAGGCAGAGCAACACAGAAATCTGTATCAATCTCCTCAGGGCAGATGACTTTGTATAGTCCATTGCTTCTGTGAAAAGGAGAAAGGCAAAATTTCTTATTTCTCATTTCTTAGTTTTCCAGTCACCAGTTTCACTAAATTCAGTCCGCTACATTTACCTCTTTTCCACCTCTACTATAAAAGCCCACCTTCTAAGCAACTGATTTACATCTTGTACAGTATTAGATCTGTCTTCATGGTTCGTGTTTCCTCTGAGTCTCAACACATTTCACTCTGTAATCCAAACATTTGGTCTGATTTCTAGAGGTGCTGAGCATCTTTGTGTCTTGTCTTCAGTGAAGGAGCACTGCACAAATTTGTTTAGTTTGACTTTTAAATTGATTGAAGTTTCATTCCTGCACAGGTTCCAGATTTCACTATTACAAACCTGTCTTCAGAGTCAGATGATGTCCCAGTGTGTTGAGTTCATGTGGCCAGCAATGTGTATTCTATCACCATCTGTTAAAACTGGGTGGGGTAGTGATTCCTTATCTCTGTGGCACACATTATCTGCTAATGGTCCACCTTTAAGACAAGATGGGGAAATCATCTTTATCTTTTTCACAACCCATCCTCCCTCCAGGAAGATATCATCTGCTGGTGGCTCATTGAGTTCCACTGTATGACTGATAAAATTACATCATCCCATTGGGAGATGCTCCAGCCAAGGGGAGGAGCCAAGCTTTTTCTACCTAGATAAAAAACTGAGATTTTGGACAGCGAGTTACCTTCCTTCCACTGGATTCCAGAGGAGAAGCCAGACCTTTCTACATCATCCCTGGACTTTTGGAGGAAGGCTGCACCCTTCTAGAGGAGCACTGTTTCAGCTGAACCACACCTGCCACTGCAGGGGACTGTAGTCACCATTTGATCGAACTGCTACCAACAGCCTGACTGATGGGGTGCCAGGTTGCACTCTGACTCTGTCAGGGTTGGGATTGTTTTTTTTGTGTTACTGTATTTCTATTTTAATTTTCCCACTAAAGAACTGCTATTCCTAATTCCCATATCTTTGCCTGAGAGCCCCTTAATTTCAAAGAGAAGCTTCTGCCTTTATTGGCAGATACCTGTCCTTAAAACCAGGACACCGAGACATTTTGGATCTGGATGAAGAGGCTCAACAGCACTTTACATGCACAAATGGCCCTTCCACTACAGGGTAAAGAGCTGAACAGAAAAGCATTAAAACATGTTTTTGATACAATGTACCTTTGCCACGATTAATTTAGATTTATCCTTTTTAAAGATGAACCTGCCTTGTTTAGGGATGATGGGAATATTTTTTTTTCTAATCAGTACTGTTTCACTTAGCTGCATCAAAAATCTGGTTTTTTCAGTGTAAGGAACACAAGCTACATTAATTGGTTAGCATGGGTGTCAGGCTCTCATTCTACAAGCCAGGCCCAGCCTAACCAGTGTATCCAACTAAACTGATCTTTGTTGATGATTTGTTCTCCTGCTGGTAGCAGCCATGAGAACACCCCAGTGCTTTGCATAAAGGGCTGCCAACAAAAGGAGTTGGTGAGGATTTGCCCACAATATTTTCCCTTTCAGTATATGGGAAAAGCAGTGCTACATCTACTCTTTGGCTGCTGGGAGGGGTGAGAGACTTTGTCTCATCTCAGATTTTCTCAGGTTCTTTTGTTAGGCTCTGCACCTACAGAGCTTAGATGCTCAGAGCACTCCTTTGGCAAGAGTGCTTTACACACAAAAAGACTTGCATTCTTTCCACATGCCTTCTTGCCTTCTTCGTGCAAATATTTTGGCCATCATGATGCTATCAGTTGTGGTGCCCGAGACTAACAGGGAGTAAATGCTTCAATATTTAGGTGTTTGGGGTATAAGGATAGCATTTCAATAAGAAAGGGAAAGAGACTGTAAAAAGAAAGGAGAAACAGAGAGTAAAGAGATAAAAGACTTTGGACAAAAAAAAAAAAAAATTGGGAGAAGGGAATTGGATGTAAGGAGAATTCTGGCAACAGCGATTTTTAAAAAGTGTTTTAATGAATATCAATCAGTTATTTGCTAAGGGCTGGCGAGTCTGCATTTGCTCGTGCACAGTAACTTCTCCAGGAGCTGGTGGGGGTGGGAAAGGGACTGCAGGCAGTCTTGTTACAATATCTGTGTGAGGACGAGGCTGTTATAAATCAGAAACAAAAGTCTTGATATTCAGCAAAATTTAGATTGCTTTATTTTTTATAGACAGAGCATTCAGCGCACTGGGGATGCATGGGGGCCACTGCCCACTTTATTCTCCACCAAACTTTAGTTTGCAGCTCCCTTTTATAGCATGGTTTCCTTATAGTCATTAATAATTGTTATTGTTTTGCTGTCATAATTCTGCCAGGTAAGCAGTGGTGGTCCGTGGGATCGCTGGACGACGTGAGTCTCTAGGCAATTTATCAAGTCCCATAGCTAACCATCTGGTCTTGGTAGATAAGAAATGGCAGAAGTCAGGAAGTCTGGTCTTAGGGATAGGCTGCAATTGATTACACAAAAGCAGGAAATCTGATTTTGCGGCATCTGTTGGGCTGTGTGAAAGCCTTGTTTTACAAGCTGTTAGACTTTTGTTTGTCATTTATAACAGAGCGCAGCGCAGACCCGGGAGCTGCGCCCAGCTCCTGTTGCTGTGAGGGCCTGCAAGTCTGCTCATGAAACGCCTCGGAATAAAAGTTCGAAATGCACAACCCGCTCGCCGGTGGGAGTTTTTCTTGTTAGGGTTTGGGTGGGGTTTTTTTATTGGTTTGGTTTTTTTCCCCCGTCGCGAAAATTCTCCAATCCGATGACAGAAACCCTATTTAAACGGTAGGGCCTCGCGGAGGGATAGCGGTACCCGAACTACACCTCCCGTGAGGCAGCACGCCCGGCTCGCCCCGTCTGCGGGCGCCGGGTGCTGGCGGGAAGTCTCGCGAGGTTCGGCGAGCGGTGCGGGCGGGCCCGAGCGCGGGAGTTTGTGGCGGGCTCGGGAAGATGGCGGAGGCGGCGGTGGCCGTGCCCACTCTCCGCCCGGCGGGGCCCGCCGCCCGCCCGCTGCCCGGAGCTTCCAAGTGGGAGAGCGATCACTTATGGCTCTGCCTGCTGGCCTTGGGCTTCAATCCGACATGCCACGAAGGCGTAAGGCTGGGGAGGTCAGTGCTCAGGAGATGCAGGGGAGGGCGGAGGCGGGGGGTCCGAGCGGGGCCCGGGTCTCGCTCGGCAGCGCGGGTCGGGCGCGTCTCGTTTTGGCCGCCGCGGGGCACGGTGCCCTGGAGACACAGGGCGCCCGGGCAATGCCCGCGGTGCCGCCGGGGTCCGCGCTGCCTCAGAGTGTGTGAAGAAGTGAAACCCGGGGATGGTGAGAACTGCTGCTCACCCGCACAGTCCTGTGGGGAAGGGGAGGTTCGGGGCTTCCTAGCGCGCGTTTTGAAAATGTGCCTTGAAAGATAACGCTCTTTCCAGAATTGTTCCGTAGCGTCGTAGATTGTTAGCGGGCTGGAATGGACCTTGAAACATCACACAGAATTCCACCCCCGCATCCCCGCCGTAGGCCGGGACATCTCCCACTAGACCAGGTTGCTCTAGGCCTTACCCAGCGTGGCTTTAAACACAGCCACGGTCGGGGTATCTGCAGCCTCCCTGGGCAGCCTGTTTCAGTGCCTCACTGCTGGCACTGTAAAGATTTTTCCCCAAATAACGAACCTAAATGTTCCCTCTTTCAATTTGTGCTCATTACTCCTTGTTCTGTCACTCCAATTCCTGGTGAAGATCCATCTCCAGCTCCCCTCCAGGCCCTCTTCAGATACTGTAAGGTTGCTCTAAGGTCTCCATGTACCATCTTTGTAGGTGAGGTCCTCCAGTCTGCATTTCATCTTGGTGCCCCTTCTCTGGGGCAACAGCTCCATGCCCTTATAATTGTTATAAATGAGAAATAAAAGTCTCGATATTCAGCAAAATTTAGATGGCTTTATTTTATATAGCCATTTTATATATTTTATTTTATATTTTATTTTATATTTTATTTCCCCAGTGCGCTGGGGAAAATGTGGGCGGTTACCGCCCACTCCACGCTCCACCAAACTTTGATTTGCAGCTCCCTTTTATAGCATGGTTTCCTTGTAGTCATCAATAATTGTTTTTTTTTTTTTGCTGTCATAATTCTACCAGGTAAGCAGTGGTGGTCCGTGGGATCGCTGGATGACGTGAGTCTCTAGGCAATTTATCAAGTCCCATAGCTAGCCATCTGGTCTTGGTAGATAAGAAATGGCAGAAGTCAGGAAGTCTGGTCTTAGGGATAGGCTGCAATTGATTACACAAAGACAAGAAATCTGATTTTTCGGCATCTGTTGGGCTGTGTGAAAGCCTTGTTTTGCAAGCTGTCAGTAGATACAACTTATTTAGAAAACATAATATTCATAACAGGAGTATTTAAAAGAGAATAATTTAATCATATATTTTCCTTACTTTAGTGTCATGCTTCATTTCAGTCTTAAGTATTGTTGTTTTTACAAATCCCAATCCTTTTATGATTAACACGAATCTTTTATCAATTATCACATTATGTTGGGGGCACCAGAACTGAATGCAGCGCTTCAGGGAGGGGTCTCACAAGAACAGAGCAGAGGGGCAGAGTCACCACCTTAGACCTGCTGGCCGCACTGTTTTTGTTGCAGCCCTGGATTTCTCCTGTGCTAAATAGGATGAAAGGTGCACACTTCTTTTCCACAGGAAATAAAACGTTCCGTTAATGACTCTGTAACATAATACTGTTTGTAGTCCTTAGCAGCCAGTAGTAAAAGTGCTCTGTTAATTTGTCACCATAACTACTTCTGATGTGTCTGTTTGTGTGTTAGGGATATGTTTGCTAAACCAAATGGCCAAGGGTTTGCTGTCGTCATCCGCTTCTTGTTCACTAAGCTGGATAAGCACCGTGCAAGACAAGTTTTCGAGTGAGTATTTGGCTTTTGGCTTCTGAGGTTACTGCTGTGGCCTTGATTAAGAATATGTTGTGTATGGTTGCTGGCGGGGAAGGAAGTGGTTTTTTGGGGAATACTTTAGAAGAAGAGCAGTCAGAGAATTTGTTTCCTTTTGATCACAACTCAGTCAATCATCTTTGATCAGTCTGAAACCTTGCCTTAATGAGTTGTTTCTGTTCCTATCTGCTACTTGGCAACTTTGATATAAATTTTAATAGCAGATAAACAATCTATCTGTCCCATTCTTTCTGACCAAACAGAAAAGAACATTTGCCATGTATGGATTGTTGCCAGGACCTTCAAGGTGGCAAGAACCCTGTGTTCTTTAATGGTTTCCTTTGTATAACAGAGCTGTTTCAGCTCATGCATTTGAAGAGCTGGCAGGAGGAAGACCAGCGGTGTGAAAATGGTCGGGGTTCTGGCCTCTCTTTTTTTCTTCTTCGCTTGTCCCGAGTTAGAGAGAGATGCAGACAAATCTCTCTCCGAAATAATAAATAATCTGTAATTAACTTAGGGAAGAAAAACACGTTGTCATTTAACAAACTTTTTTCTCTTCTTGGTCTAGGGTATATGCCCCTCATTTTCTGGCTTGGCATCAATAAGAAATCTGTGTCTTACTCTTGTTTTTACTATGGTTAATGAGGTATCTGAATATTTGCATGTATTTTGACATGGCTTATTTTTTTCCTTCTTCCTCATCCTTTTGAAATGAAAAGGCAGTCTGGATGGAGAAAACTACCAAGTCCTAGATTTAGGAAGCACTGCTGGATGTGGCTAAGAGAAATTGCAGTGAGTATTATGAAAAGTGGAAGTTGATGCTCTACAGGTTTCTGTGACCTTATTTCTTTGAGGGAACTGTCTTATATCAGAATTTTAAGTAAGGAATTATTTTATCAAAGAATTCAGTTTTTCCTACTATATGGAAGTATATTCTTCTATCTAGTTTGTCTTGGACTTCCTTGAAGAAAAGATGTTGGCATTGGGGAATTTAGAAGACAGAGACCTAGTTGGATCCTAAAACTGCTGTGGCTTCCTTTTGGGTACCAGTATTTGATGAAATGGAAGTCTAGAGAGTCTGTTAGCCCTGGATGAGAGTAACTTCCTTCAGCTTGAGGGGTGTTTGTTTAAGTTGCCTGGGAAGGTGTTTATTATTGTGAAAGCTGATTCACATGCATGAAAAACTTAATTATTTTCTTGTCTATTGGGAAAAGGGCTGAAATGTAAGGCCAGCTTTTTAAGGACAAAGCAAAACTGATTGCTTCAGGTATCATTGGTTATTATGCTGCTTTCTTACGCTGCCTTTGTTTTAACGATTGTTCTAAAAATCTTGTCTTTATGTTCTTCAGCACTTCAGTATTTTAATAATAGTGGGTAAGGTAAAACTAAAGACGCAATATCTTTAAATAATATTAAAGTGCACCGATTCATGACTTTAGTAGAAAATATGAAAGAAAACGTGGATGTGTTTTGAAAGATAGGGATTAGCAGTTAGGAATGAAGAGGGCATTAATTTTTAACATTTCTCCAACACTGATTTCAATCTTTGCATTGAAACCGTCTTCTGAGCTAGGTCAGTGTTGAGAACATTGAACAAAGTTTGATTCTCTTCTGCTGGCTACAGGAGGTGTCAGCTGTAGTGGCAAAGTCATTCAGCTTTGCATCAGGCTTGCTAGTGGGTGATCTGCAGAATTGTGTTGTGTAAGTCTTTGATAGCTGCTGTTTATGCTTTACTTCTTAGCTTAGTTTTGCGTTTAAAATGCTTGTACTTTTCTAGAAGCAAAAGGAAATCGATCTGGATCTCCCCCAAATTACCCCTTCCGAGCTGATTTGTCCTGGCGGTGCTAAGTGTGTTCACATGATCTACTGCTTGGCAAGATACGTCATGATTGAGGAGGTGAAAAAGCTCTCTGTAGGTGAGCTGGGTGGGACAATAGAAATGCTGCATTTGTTATGTTTGTAAATCTGTCAAATCTTTAATGTGTAACAGGAGCTTTAAGGAGTTCTTAGTTAGAAATGCTTCATTTGCTATGTTTGTAAATCTGTCAAGTATTTAGTGTATGACAGGAGCTTTAAGGAGCTCTTTGTTGGGTGCTCAAGGCAGAGCCTTTCCCAGGGTTCTGTGCATTTGCACAGAGCTCCTGCTGATAGAGCAGTGCAGGTGGTTTTGCTCTCTGTAGCTTTGTGGGTCTTGTTCCAAGGCTCTCCTGTGCAGTGCTCTGTGCCATTACCCACACAAGCAATGGTTTAGTCCAAAAGAATTGGATGGCTGCACTAGTTTCTTTATAGGAGCTTGAGGGATTTGAAGAATCAGATGTGTCTGTTTCAGGCATCTTGTGTTATTGTAACCTAAAGAATATGGAAAGGCAGGGAGTGAGCTCAAGGCAATGAAGATGTATCCAACAGAAAAAAAAGGCAAAAGAGGCAGCACACTGCATGCTATATTTCAGTGCAGGTAAAAACGAGCATCTTATTTGTGATGACTGCAGTTTGATCTAGATAGATGAGGAAGTTGTCCCATTTGTTAAAAGCAAATAATTTAAACCAAATGTTGATTCTGTTTAGGCACTGGTATACCTTTTGCTGAAGCTATCATGCGGAGACCTAAGGATCTGGACATGGCAAAAGCCAGACACAGAGTCGCATACAATAAACTGCTACAAATGCTGCAACGGAAAGACTTTGTTTTGCAAGAATACAGGAGAAGAACAGGGTAAGTAGTGCATGGAGAGAAAGTGAGTCTTTTCATAAAAGCTGACTTATGTGTATGTATTTTAAAAGGATTTGGGAAGTCTGTATATGCTTTACATCACAGAACTCATTGTGTTGAGCTCCTCCCTTGACCTTCTTTCATCAGCAGTTCTACTGCTTGTAGATCTTTTGTGAAGCATAGTAGTCTAAAGGAAGTAATCATTTAGGAGATGACAGATGTTACTTAGGCATAAAAATAGGGAATTCTACTTCCACAGTAAAATGATTTCTTTTCAAGGGTCATATCCTAAAAGACAACATTTTCTGGATGAAACATTTGGTTTTGTTTATTGACTGTGAGACATATTTTATTTACTTAAACCTTAATTATCTCACCAAAAGTATGCTGTTCTTAGCTCATGTTTATGGCAGACACTCGCAGTTTGAGAAGTGTCAAGAGCTGAAACTTTCTCTGCAAGCACAGAGCTCTGTATCAGCAGCATGTACAGAGTTGTTGTGGGATAGTTTGCATAACTGGAGCACTGTTAGGGACAGGTGTGAGTTGTTTAGTCTTATGTGACCTTGTTTAGGAAGGATTATTACAGTTTGCTGTTTGAGTGATAGCCTTCAAAAATGTAATTCTGTCTAGCTTTTTTTCTCATTCTTGACAATGCATCAGAACTCCCAAGATCCTTTTCAATGCAGCATGATTCAGGCACCTAGTCTTTCTGAAAATAAGGCTACTATGTTTTGACATGCTTAAAATGTCAGTCAAAGCACTTTGACAAAAGAGGTTCTGTGGTCCAGCTGCTTGTACTTCAGTATTCTCTTCTCTGGTCTTTTGAAAGTGAGGGGTTTGGGTACTGTAGAACTGCTGAATATATTTGTAGTTCACATGGATAATAGATGCTTAGAGTAACTTACTTATTGCTGCTGGGTATAAGAAACAACTGCCTCAGTGTGCAGGTTTGGAAAGGATGGGCATGGCTGGTTAGTGGCTGTAAGGAATTTTGATAAGCCTGTACCAGCTGTTGACTTTTTTCCTAGGGTTTTAAAGAGAGAAATACTACAGACAAAGGCTGAATGTGAAGCTGCGCGGGAGCAGGTAGCTAGGTGAGTGTTTTTCCCTGTAACTAAGTTAGGATGTAAGGAATAGATGAGCTGCTCAGTTTTATTGGAATGTGAATGATAATTTCACTATAGCCTGCTTGAACTTTTGCTTTGCATGTGCATCTAGGATGAAACAAAATCGTCGGAACAAAAATGACACAGCTGAGAAAATTCAGAAGGTGAGCGTTTTGTTCCTGACGTGGCAGTGTGTTGAATTGTAACGTTTCTGCAACACCTACTGTCAGATAATGTTATTTGCACTTGTCCATCTGTGATGGTGTTGGTCCTTTCACCTGCCTCCATTCTTTGCCATGATAGGTGTTACAGCAAACATTTTAACACACGGGTTTTGTGCTTTCCTGTTCAGGTCCGCAGCATGTGGGCACAGATAGTAGAAACACTGGCATCTCTGACAAAGGAGAAGGAGGTTGTGGATTCTGTACTTGCAGACTGTGCTAACCCACGTGTTCTAGATGGAACTGATGTTATTTTGAGTGTCCCAGCGTTGATGACTCACACGGTTGAAAGTAATAAATATGGCGTAAGTGGTTTTTGTCCTTGCTAAATTGCTAAACTGCTTTAATTTAGTCCCCAGGGATGCAATGAAATACCTTAAAAAATTAAACAAATCTTGACAAATCTTAAAATTAAACTAATCTTAATGGATGATTAGAGATGAATGCAGAAGGATGCATGAAATAGGTGTAATTGGTACGCAAAGATTTATTATTATAATGCTGTTTTGTATTTGTTCTGTCTAACCCATGAACTTCTTCAGTTTAGTAAATACTAAACAAATAGTAA
Source organism: Muscicapa striata striata (assembly GCA_030060385.1). Classification (NCBI taxonomy): domain Eukaryota; kingdom Metazoa; phylum Chordata; class Aves; order Passeriformes; family Muscicapidae; genus Muscicapa; species Muscicapa striata. The sequence goes on along the minus strand of JAREIS010000546.1, from coordinate 40,384 downwards.
ATACATTGGTAAGTCTATCTGTTTAGAGTGTTTGATTTTTTTGTTGACAAAAAAGACATCAAAATTCTGTTGGCTGGTTTAACCGGGGCTGCAGCTGATTGGCTTTTGTTTCCATTCTCTGATACCTGGTGGTGTTCAGTGATGGAGTTGGTGTTATTTGTGCTGGATCTTTTGGAGCAGTGTTCAAACAGAATACCTCAGTGGTGAAGTTCTCTCGGCTTGGATTGCTTTAACATAGAATGGATTTTTTGAAAAATGAAACTCTCAGGACGTGAATCAAAGTATAATTTATCCTGTGTCCTGGTTCTGACTACAGAGGACATAACTTTCTGATATTGGTACTGGTGACTAATTATTTTTTTAATTGCTTGCTCTACTTCAAGTTTTGTACAGGAAATTTGTATGAAGGTGGAAAACTGAATATCCTAACACTTATTCAGTTGCTAAATGAAGCCCTGATGACCTTGAGAGATGAACATTGTCCATGTGAATTAAAAACACCTGACAGAATTGAGGACTTGGTCACATCCTACAAGAATGTACTGCATTCTTGTGAAAGGTAATTGTTGGGAAATTTTCTCTAATTGCTTGCTCTTAAATGGTAGTATCGTGTCTACAGGAGCCTTTTCTAGAAAAGTGCTACAGCAAAACCATGTTGGTTCAGTCTTTTTCTTGTGCCTCTGGAAAAACTAATGTTTGTTTTAATTATCTCTATGACTTTTTATTGAGATTCTTCTCTAGTTAACTTCAGCTTTTTGCCTTTGTTTCAATAATGTTTTAGTCTTTGTTCCTGGGGATCTCATTTGCTTGCTGATGTGATTTTTGCTTCTTTTTGTCTTGTTGCATTCATAAATTCTGACATTTTTCAAACTTTAATCTCTAACTAACTGGCTTAGGGAAATTTCAAGTATTTGTTGTGTAGATGTTGTAGTGTAGTTTTTCCACTTCTGCTATAAGAAACATGCACACTACCCAGCATCATGTTTTTTGTTTGTGAATTTCAGTTCTTGGTGTATGCATAAATGCAGAAATAAATGAGTACATGGGAAAGGTTTGTAAGGGTAAGGCAGAACACGAAATACTTTCCCTCTTTGTGTAAAATTGTTCTCTCTACCAACAGAGTTTCATTTTTTATGTTTCTATGCTACAGCCTGTGCAAAAAACAGCAGCACTGTGAGCCAGATGTTCAGTCTGTTTCCAGAGAGCAGGAAATGTGGCAATCAAAGTGGAAAATGGTTCTTGGCCAGTGTCCTTCAAATTTAATCTTTCAAGATGGTCTAGTAAGTAGTGTTAATTTTATCTGATTCTGGGAAAGAGCAAAGGGTGAGGGTGAGAGAGGATGCAGGTGTAAATGAGTGCGTTCTGTTGCACCACTTCAGCTTTATCTGTAAGGTTGGTTGATTCCCATAGTGCAGGATGATTCTTCTAATTCTGCTTGAAGAAGTAGTGTTCCTTCAAGAAAATCCATTTGACTTGGTGATCTCTAATGTCCTCACTGGAAGTGTTGAAATGGTAGATTGGCATAAGAGTCAGCAGATTGGATTTGGTTTTGTTTCTGTCCATCCGCCTATGGGAGCTGAGCATTTGTATGTTCAGTCTGAGTATTTACTGATTTCTGTTTTCCCCTTTTAAAGCTATGGACTTGATGAACAAATAATAATTTCCATTTTGACGCTCATGCTGACAGAGGTTATACCCTGGTGTAGCTGGCCAGTAGAGAGAGGAAAAACTTCATGTTGAGTCTGACAGCTGGTTTGCAGGAGAGCTGTTTGAAATAACTGTCTGTTAATTGCTGCTGATAAACTGACTTGTTCTGCTTGTTCCTTATGTAACTTTTTCTTTTCCTTTTGAAAGCAACCTTTGGAAGCTTCATCACTCCAGTCTTTCAGTTCCTCAGACGAAGATGAACACCCTGTCTTTTGTCAATCATTTCCAGGTGGGTGAACAGGAGAAGCTTCTTTTCCTTCTCCCCCAGTGCCACAATTGTTCAAAGTTTTGTGGAGTCAAGAAGGTTCTCTTCTTGCATTTGCAGATGGTCTTTGATAGTCTGTGGGTAATTGGTTCTGAATGACTCTCTGCCAAAATTGTCTTTCATTTTTCAACTTGGTAGTATCTTGGAGATTCTTTGAAGCCTGGCACAAACCCAGTGCTGAGCTGTTTGGTGTTTTGTTGTTCTTGCACAAAGGGTGTTGAGACAGATGTCGGCGTACAAAAGTTTCTTCATGGATTTTAGAGAACACAGTCTAGCAGTAAAGGTTCCTTCAGGTTGGAGGGGTAATAAAGAGAGAAAGAAGGTCAAACTTTTCCAATTGTCCATCTAGGAGAAGAAGCTGAAGGTGTCCTGCCGGGCAGCTGTCTTTCCCTGGTGCATTCTGAAATACTTTATTAGTAACTGTGCCATTTGATCTGTGTTGGTTGCATTGATTTGTTGGTGAAGTGTTGGTCAGCGCTCCCTTTGATCAGGCATGGTTGTTGCATGTGCTAATTGGCTGATGATCTGATGAGATTTGACTTATTTGGACTTATTGACTAAGTCCAGACACTAGCACAGAGTTACAAGTTAAAAGCTGCAAAGCAAGGAAGAAGACTGCTTGAATCATGTCATTTGCAGTCTCTTTTAGGAAACATGGCACAGCAGCCATGTATTGGAATGTCAAGATTCTAAACATGGCAGGAAGATCCTTTTGGTTACGAAGGTGAAAGTGCTGCTCCAGTGATCAGTGTGTGTGTACAAGGCTAGAAGCTGCAGAGGAAAGGCCGCAGAATTGGATTTGGAACAGAGTTTGCCTTAAAAACTTGAAATATTGAAGCACTGTACAATGTTGCTGTGAGCTGGTAGAATCAGAAAGCTTGAGACAAACTGATGTCTCTGTGACGTTCTCTCTAATCTGTGGCTGAGTTGCATATTGGAGAATACTAAGCCACTCAGAAAACTTTCCTTCTGCCTGTTAATGAGGTCAACTCCAAAAGCAAAATACTGACCTCACCTAATTGCTGGAAGTGAGCTTGGATTTCTGATGTGTTGCTGAGTTGAATGGGACAGGAAATGCCGTTTGTCTCTGCAGAAGCTGAAATTTAGGATTAGTAGAGATCTCCTGAGGTTCAGCTTTGGCTGTGTGTACAAGATGTGCCAGAGTTAGTACATTGTTCTAGGCAGTCTGTAACTGAGGTGTGTGTGCCTCCAGGAATGTTCAAAACCACTGCTTGTGTAACATTTACTTATGCAAAGCTTCACGTTGCTTGGACTGAGGCAGCAAGAGGGATGAGTATATTCACAGAAATATTTATTGATGAATGCAGTTGAGGTCAAGGTGGGTAGAATTGTGCTTGGTGTAATTGATTTGCTGCACAATTGAAGTGTCTGTGAAGGGGAGGGGATAATGATGATGTGGCTGGCATTGTAGTTTGGAGGGAGGTAGAAAGTCTGATTGACATATCCAGAGCAGCAGACAGAATCCTGCTTCTGGAATGTGTTCAGGAACAGCAGGAAGAGGTGCTGGCTGCTGGTGGCATCTGTGGCTACAGGAACTGCCTGACCAGAAGAATTGATAGCAGTGTCCTGCTTATGTATTAATTTATTTTTCTTGAAGTGTTCATAAAATCCATCCAGTGAGTAATTCTAGAAGTAGTGTGAGTGAGCTGTGTCACATGGGGAGCCTAAGTGAAGAAAATGGAAGCAAAACTAAAACCTTTAAGTTGCTTTTCTAGATAACGATGGCTCTTGTCATGAAGAATGCCACGGGAAGAATGACGGGGCTTTAGAAACCATGAAGGATACAGCATTAATACCCTCCAAAAGGTATGCCTAACGAAAATGGGATGAAAAAGCAGTAGAAAAAGTAGAAGTTTGCTTATTGAACTTGAGTATTTTGAATCTCTTGAGTCTTAGTGAAGTATTTCAGTAGCCCACTCCTTCCATCACAACAACTTGTTTTAGCAGTGTAGTCCTAAAGTAACTGCTTCGTTCTCCAGCTGATGACAGATTGATCAATTGATTGCTGCTGAATAGGAAGGTTTTTTCCTTGCTTTTTTAACTATATTCTAAGACAGATAGATTCTCAGGCTAAACATTCTCTACAAGACTTTTTTTGTTGCTCTTCTTGAGATACAGTCCCATTTTTCTGTAGCTACTTTTCCTACAATACTAGCAAAGGGTTAGACACAGAACAATAGTATCCTAAAAAGTTTTTTCCCTTTTGTCATTTGCTTAGTCCAGGAATACTTCATGACCTTTTGAATAATGCTGTCTTTCTTAATATGACTCCTACAAATGCAGTCGGCACAGAACTTCCCAGCAGCGCTAAGGCTGAAGTCTTTGGTAGCCAGGTGATAGTTAAATATCAACAAGTTTCTATAGGAACAGAGCTGTGTATGCCAGAAGTGGTTCAGTCAAAAACTGCATAGGAAAAAGAATGTTGTCAAGTCTGCAGAAGACTTTGCAGTTCTTTTTTAGAGCAGAATGCGGAAGACTTGTTTACAAATGTATTGAAAAATCTGTTTTTCTGTGTGCTAATCAATAGCAGAGTTGATTAATTGACTGCTTTTGGGAGGCTGATACACAACTAGGGCTAAAGCTGCTCTGATTGTCACACTGTTCTCCCTATGGTAAAAATTGCTTTCTGATGACCGGGACGAATTGAGGGAAATGGTAACGGTCAGAAACGGAGCACACAATATAGAACAGCCTACTGAGATTTGCATTCAAAGTTGGTTAATTTATCTCTGAAATTGTTGGGTTTTTTTGTCTAGCTACTTTCTCTCTCCCTTCTTGAGATGTTCATCAGTGGCATCATCATCAGAAGCATCTGGAAATGGAGACACGTTAATTGCAAATGTAACCTATCTTTGAAATAAGTTAAACTCATGGCATGTTCTTTTTCTATTAGTTGAAACTTAGATGTTGTGGAAAAGAGTTTTGGGGGTGTTTTTTGGGGGGGCTTTGGTTTGTTTTGTGAGGTTTTGGGGATATTTTTGTTTTTTGAGCAATATTTTTACGCATTTGAATGAATCTGGCAGAATTGTAATAGCTGACTGTCAGTAACTTGGTAAAGTTTTAGGAAAGAGCCGTAGGAAGGAGGTGCCCTTGTATCTGACTTCCTGTGTAACACACAGGGTATGCCTGATTGCCTGTTTGCTGTAACAGTCTTTTGGATGGAAGCAGTGGTCAGGCTTTGTTTCTTTTCAGTTGTCAGTGAAATTTAAGGGTTAAAATGTGGTGTAAAACCAACTTGGATGTACTTAGTTGTCCATTGCACAGCTGTTCACTGCACTGTGATGAAGGCACTTGCAAATGAGTCATCTTCATTGTATGTTCCATCTATCCTAGTCACTAGTTAGGTCCTGCTTGGAATACCGTTGTAAAAATATTTTGTATTTGGTTAGAATTTAAGGAAGAAATATTTTTGTTGACTAAGTACTGGGGCCATTGCAGTTCAGAATTTTTACAGCAGTTCATGCTAATATCCTTGCTTGATTTTAAAATGACTAATAATTCCTATGTATTCCTGTAGAACTTGGATACTTGTGTGGGAAATAAAAAAGCTGTGCCTCCAAAAATCCTAACAAATGGAAAGGAAGAATTCCCCACTTCAGAAATGGAGCAGAATGCAGGTGAAAATGTTCTCCAGCCAAAGTCTGCTGTGCAAAAAGATGACCTTCTTGAGAAAGCCAGAGATGAACTGATAGAAGAGGTTAGTAATTTTTTTTTTGTTTTGAAGTAAATGATCACTAAGTTCAGGCAACAAATCACCAATTCTAACAAAAAACGTCTCTTGTAACCCACATTCATTGAAAGTTACCTTTTTCTGCTCGATAGTTATCAGAGTCAGGGAATTTTAGAGTGGACTGGTAGAGTAGACACTGAAAGCATGAAGTTTGTGCAGGTGTCGTACTTAAAATCATAGTGAAGTGAACAGCATGTTCAGTAGAATCATGGGATGATTCCATTTCAGTCTGTAAAGCAATCTGCATCTATTCAGAAACAAAAACAACTGTTGAATTCTTAAGTGACACAAGTTAAGTATTTAACAGGGGCTTGGTAATTTTAAGCAGGAATCGAAGTGTTTTTTCCTTAAAGGTATTTTTTTTAATATTTGACAGAGGAGATCCTTCACAAGAGTTACTGTAAAATGTGCCACATCTTACTTTGAGAAGTAAATTGCATTTTTCACTGAAATGATAGTTATTTCTCATCTGCTAAAGTTTTTGATCAATATGAATCTATCTCTTCATGGTTATGAAGTTTTGGCTAATATCTTAGAATATATTCTATCTGAGCACACTTTCTTATTTGAATGGTGGATTCATAGATGATATGCAAACTGAGAATTGAACCTGATTTCAGCCTCTTCTCTTCATTTTGTGTTTGTAGGATCCTATGGTCATTGTGAACCTAAGTAGTAAATAACAGAAAAGTTAGGATATTCCAAATTCTCCAGATGATTTGGAGAATGAGATTTCTTTTGAACCATAACTGATAGAAATGAAGAGGTTCTAATGCTGCTTTCTCAGAACTTGCTGTTCTCTAACATCCTACAGATTGCAAGATCAGTGTGCGAGTCAAGTGACAGTGGTGAAGAAAAAGAAATGGCATTAGAAGATCTCGTTAGCTCACTGTGTTTTAACCCATTTTTAAGGAGGAAACAAATGCCCCGAACTCCAGAGAATCTGCGTGAGTCTGAAACTCTATTTTTAAATGCTCATTGGTCAAAAATGTAGTGAGTTCCTTGACTTGTCACATGATAAAAAAAAGATAATTATTTCAGTGATGTTGCATGTTTTTCTGATGGCTCACTCTGTAACACAACACAGCAGACCCAGTAAGATGTGAGTACTGTGAATTCGATTGAAGAGATTTTTTTCTTACCTAGAATCCCCTTTGTGTTGAGGAAACAAACTTTTTAAAGCAGCCATACATATTCCCTCTTGGATTGCTTATGTCACTGAGGGGACAGAATAAAAACAGACTGATTGAAAGTACTAAGATTTGACCTTGGTTTGTTCTATTTAGTTACTGAAATTAGAAGTTCATGGAGAAAAGCTCTTCAGCCTGAGGGCTCCTTAGACCTCGAGCTGTCCCCAGCTGAAGTGGTGACAGAAGAGTCTTCAGTGAACGCTGTGCCTGGTGTGCAGGAGGTGATGGACTCTACGTCTGTGTGCTCCGAAGATGGATCTCCTGTATCTGACTTGAGTCCTCCTGTGGCAGAAAAGAAGTCTCAATTCAGTTCTACAGAATCTAGTTCTCAGGAGCAGATGAGCACAAATCACACATTTGAGTCTTCAGATTCAAAAACATCTGGAATTCAAGAAAGTGAGAGAACTGACTCAGAGGAACTAGGTTGTTCTGCTTTGAGTGGAAGTTCTGTGGAAGATCCAAGCCAGACTTTGCAAAATTTAGAGAAGAGCATGAATATTGCAGATACTTGTTTGAAAAGTGATAGAAGAACAAATGCACGACCTTCAGAGCATTGTGGCAGTTTTGTCGTGGGTAAGATGCTGTGCCAGAATGCATCTGCCTTAAATTCTGTCAGACATGGAAGTGCTGACATGCAGATATGGAATGAGACACTTCCAGAATGTGACACAGACTGTAGCACATCTGCATGCTCAGACTTTTTTTTTAGAATGGACAGTGAAAATTCAATGGATGACTCAGGAAATGATGAGGATATTAAAAAAACTGACTTAGATCTACCATCCCTGTCCAACTCATGTGAAGTGCTAAAAAATACTGCATCTGAAAGTGAAGAGGAGCTGTGTCAAACACATCATAGAGACAAATGTAAAAGAGCTGAACTAAGAATGACATCAGAAGAAGGAGAGGAAGATGATGCTGATCCTTCAATAGATGAAGGATTTCCCAAGTTACCATTGCCAAACTCTCCTCGTGAAAGCAAATATTCCCCATCGCCTTGGCCGGTGTCCTTCCGACAGATGGATGGTGAATGAAAGTCCCATTAGACTTACTACATGAGTTGAAGTTGGGTAAGTGTCTGTTCTTTGTGCATCAGGGTTTTGTCCATTCTATCACTGGCTCGACTACTATCAGTAACCTCTGAGTAGTTGAACTGTGCTGTGCAAGTGGAGGGAAACAAATTATTTGTATGCTTATTCCTCCTAGATGATGAGACATTAACAGAAAGGAAACATGCTTCCTTTAGTTCTAGCAGCATCTCTCAAGTACGAGAGAAGATGTTCATCTGACTTTATGCCATCATCTGGACCGATTTAAAAAGAAAAAAGTCTGAAGGTGTATTAACTGCAATCTGCAGTTGGATTTTGAATAATCTGAAATTAGATTTTGAGAATTTACAAAGATAGTTTAAAGTTCTGTGTTTACTTTGAACAAATGTGGCTATTTATAAATGTATCATGGTCATTGAAACTTCTGAGAGTTCATTAAGGTGTTGATAGAACTATCCTGCATTCCAGCATGCCTATCCCCTTATCCCATTCCCAGTGGGAATGCCAGTTGTTGAACCAGTATTGCAGTATTTAGTTCCATGTGAGGTTAAATTATTGAAATGGATTGATAGAAATGAGATAGTAATGGAGGAGTTCCATACAAACAGATGGTGTGTTCCATGCAAACAGGGATGTGATGGGGCAGGCCAGCCCCACTTGGGATTGATTCTGGCAAGGTGTGTCAGTGAGAAGTACATCAGCAGGAAAAGGAAGATTGGGAAATGTGTAGGGCCATTGCTGAGGGAGATGGGTGTCCTGGTGACAGGAGACACAGTGAAAGTGGAATTGGTGAATGCCTTCTTTGCCTCAGTCTTTACTGCTAAGGGTGTCCTTGAGGAATCCAGAGCTCAGAGGTGAAGAGGAAGGCTGGAGAAAGGGAGACATGCTGCTGGTCACAGAGGGTTCAGTTAGAGGTTAGCTAGACAGACTTAGTGCCCACTGACCTGTAGGCTCCAGCAGCAGCTCCTGTGGGTGCCAGGGGAGCTGGCAGATCCTGCTGCTGAGCCATTCTCCATTGTGCTGAGAAATGGAGAGCAGGAGGTGCCTGATGGCTGGAGGAAAGCCAGTGTTACATCCCTCTTCCAAAAGGGCAGTGATGAGGAACCAGGAAACTGCTGGCCAGTCAGCCTCACCATCATCCCTGGAGCAATGGAGATCACTCTGAGGATCATCACCAGGCTTGTAGGAGAAATGGAGGTCGTCAGGAATAGTCAGGATGGGTTCACCAAGCAGTCAGGATGGCTATTGGGAGAAGACAGGCGGAAATAATGGAAATAATACTTTACCAACAGCCTTGTGAGATGCCATGGCAGGGTGGGTTGACTGGAGGGGAGCAGTGGATGCTGTTACTGTTCGAGAAACTTCCCAGTCTGGCCATTCCCGAGGCTCTCTGGCAGTGACATTGCCAATGTCAGAAACTTTCCCTGCTGGGAGTGAAGCTCCTTGGCAGCAGGTGACTGCAGTGCCTGCTTGGCTCCTCACACAGCTGTGCTCCCATGCAGTCAGAGCAGTTTTCTTCCAGATTCCACCCCAGGTTTCCCTGAGCAGTGTCTCAGACATCTCAGTCCATAAAGCCATTTGTTCTTGGTGCAGTGACACAGAAACAGCTGGAGCTGGTGCCTCTGAGCAGGACCCCCAGCAAAGGAGCCCCAGATCTTTCACATCCTCCATCTCCCTGCATGCAAGTCTTGCTCTTCCTCCTGAGTCTTCAGATTCTGTCCCCACTCTGTGTCCGTACATCTAGATGGTGTCACCAGTCTTCATCTCTTGTTCTTCTGCAGGTGGGCAGTTCCCTATCACAGCGGGGCGATCCATTAGGCTGCACAGTTCCCAGCTCCTGATGTGTCCTGATGTTTAGAGGCATTGTTAAATAAAGTTGTAATTCTGTTCTGGATTGTCTTCCTCCTTTCTTCCAAAATAGTTGCCTTGGGTTTTAAGAAGAAGCTCTACTTGTGTTGGACATCTTCCTTCTGAAGCAGAAGTGGCCAGGCTGTATGAAAGGCACAGAGGTGGCTGTGGGAGCGGTTTTAAAGATGGCCCATTAGCAGATAATATGTGCCATGGAGATAAGGGTCACTGCCCCACCTAGCTTCAACAGATGGTGATAGAATACACATTTCTGGCCACATCCTGTATTGCAACCCAAGACAGGATGTGATCCTGTGCAATGTGCTCTGCGCTGCCCCTGCCCCAGCAGGGAGGTTGGAGCAGTGCCCTGCTGAGGGCACTTTCCAGCCTGACCCACTGTGTGGTTGCATTAAGTGCCACTGTGTCTTGGAGTAGCATGTGTAAGAATCAACTTTTAGCCATTGCAAAACATCAGTTGCTCTACAGGATAACACATAACTTTGCAGTCTTACGCTTTGTGTGTTCTGTCCTGAGCATCCATCAGTCTATTTTTATTGAAAAATAAAACTGAAAGAACATTTGAATGCCGCTAATACACTGAAAATTGAAAAATACAAGTACAGTCCTATCTGTGAATTGCTGCGAGTAATAGGAGAGAATCAGAAGGGTCAAAACTAAAACATGAGTGGTTTGAGCCCCATACAAGCCACTGTGAACAAAATCAACTCTACCCCAGCCCAAACAGATTGGGGGAAGATGGCATGAATAGGCACTTAAAATATAAACACTTAGATTAAGTTCAGACAAAGAATCTTTTAGCAAGCCTGAATTACATTCATGGCTTGATTGTTCTGGTTCAGTCTTCTGTATTGCATCATTTGGCAGAACTGACTCTTGGTAGCAATGGCAAAGCACTGTAAGAGAGCTCTGTCTCAGCCCTGCAGTGCTTCACGCCAGCTGGGGTAGCTCCAGTGGCGCTGTTAAGAGGTAGCTCTTCCATCCCAGAATGCTTTCAGAGCATCTTCCCCACCCTCCAGGATCTGTGGGCCTGCTCAGCTGCGGTTGCTGGATTGTGCATGAGTTGCCAGCTGGGGCATTCTGTGTGGGACTGGGAAAAAGCACAGCTGCAGAGAGTAAGAGCACCTTTTTGTCTCTGTTTGAGCATTTGATCATTTCTAAATAAGGCATTTAGAAACCTAAAAAAACCCCAAAATTTTCTCACAAAAAATCCCTAAAATGACCCCAAATAAGTTTCTTGAAAAAATCCGAAAAAGACAAACAAAAAAAACCAAACACAGAAACAGAAAAAACCCCAGAGAAACTCAAAAAAGTCCCAAATTTTTCCCACAAAAAATACCAAAATTACCCCCTCAAAAAATCCTTGAAAAAACAAAAAACAACAACAACAAAAAACAGAACAAAAATCCCCAAAAAATCCCCTGAAAAATCCCAAAAAAGCTTTGGCAGCCCCCAAAAAATTCCCCCAAAATTCTGAAAACCCCGAAACTTGCCCAAAAACCCCCAAAAATATCCAAAAAACTTTTGAAAAACCCTAGAGCACCCATGCCCCACTCCTTTTCCAAATATGGGCATGGGGAGGCCCAAGTCCCACCCTGTTTCCAAATATGGGCATAAGGAGGGTCAGGCCCCACCCCTTTTACCAAAAATGGGCATCGTGAATGTCAGGACCTGCTCCTTTTACCAAATATGGGCATAAGGCAGGCTAGGCCGTGCCCCTTCTCCAAATAAAGGTGTGAGGAGGGTGGGCCCTGCCCTTTTTACCAAGTATGGGTATGGGGAGGCTAGGCCCTGCCCCTTTTACAAATACGGGCATGGGAGGATCACACCACGCCCTTTTTAACAAATATGGATATGGGCTGGTGATGCCCCACCCTCATTTACACCAAGTATAGACATGGGGAGGGCCAGGCCCCTCCCTTTTTCCCAAATATGAGCATGGGAGGGCCAAGCCATGCCCCTTTTTGGCAAATATGGGCGTGGTGAGGGCCAGGCCCTACCCAGAGTGGGTTTTAAGGTGAAAATCCCAGAATTTGGGGCAGTTTTGGGGCCAAATTCAGGGTTTTGGGGTGTCCCGAGTGAATTTTGGGGGATTTTGGGTGGAATTGGGTGATTTGGGGATTTTTGGGGTATCTCAAGTGGATTTGGGGAGAACGTGTGGCTCAGTTCAGAGACTTTGGGTAACATTGGGTAACACTGGGGTGTTGTGAGGGAATTTTGGGGAGTTTGGGGCAAAGTCTGGGGCTGAATTCAGGGTTTGGGGTAAAATTGGGGTGTCCTGGGTTGATTTTTGGGGTGAGTTGGGTGGACTTAGGGTGTCCCAGGGGAATTTTGGGAAGTCTTGGGTGGATTTTTGAGTGAACCCAGAAGATTTTGGGGTGTCTTGGCTGGATTTGGGGTGGTTTTGGGGGATGAATTTTGGGGGTTTTGGGGTCTCCAGGGAAATCTCTCTTTCCTTGTGGGTTTTTGGGTTTTCAGTTCTCATTTTTGGGGTTCCCAGTTCCTATTTTTGATGCCCCCGCCCCTCCCCCACAACAGTTGCAACCCCCGGAATTTGGTGGGAGGGAGCACTGGAGGGAGTGATTTGGGGTTTGAGTTCCCAGTTTTGGGGTTCGAGTTCCCAGTTTTGGGGATTTTTACTCATATTTTTGGGGGTCCCATTTTTTTTTATTTCAGTTCCATATTTTGGGGCTTCTTTTCCATTTTTTTGGAGTTGCTGTTCCAGTTTTGATTTTTTTCGCCAATTTTGTGGTCTCTGTTCCCCATTTTGCAGTTTTTTACACCAATTTCTTGTCCTTTTCCTCAATTTTTGGCTTCTTTATCCCAATATTGGTTCTTTTTTCTCATTTTTGGGTCCTTTTTCCCTTTTTTTTTTTTTTTTCTCCCAATTTTTGTGTCTCATTACCAATTTTGGGTCTCTTTTCCCATTTTGGGATGTCTCACCCAATTTTTGGGATCCCAGTTTTGTGTCCCTTTTCCCATTTTTTGGATTTCCCCACCACCACCACCCCCAAATTTTTGGTCCATTTTTGGGATTTTTTCCCATTTTGGGGATTTTTCCCCAATTTCAGGTTCCCTTTTCCCAATTTTGGGGATTTTTCCCCCAAATTTTTGACTCCCTTTTCTCAATTTTAATGTTTTTTTTCCCCAATTTCTCCATTTCTCATCACTCACATTCCACCTCATCCGTGGCCCTGATGCCAGCTCCTTTTCTGGGGGAAACTTGTGGAATTTTTTGGTCAGGATTTCAGGTTGCGGCCCTGCCCCTCCCCCAGTCCCTCTCCGGGCTCATTTTTGGGGTTTTTTGGGGTCGGTCTGCGGCCCCACCCCCCACACCGGGGACTCCCCCCAGGGCTCATTCCCCAAAAAAAATTTTGGCATCCCCTCCCAAAGAAACCCACAAAAAACCCCCAAAAAACTAACCAAAAAAACCCTCAAAAATTTGCCATAAAAAAATCCCAAAATGACCCCAAATAAATTCGTTGAAAAAAAATGAAAATACAAAAAAAGCAAAAAGAGAAACAAAAAAATCCAAACCAGAGAAACCCCAAAAAATCCCAAAATATTCCCACAAAAAAATCCCAAAATTACCCCCAAAAAATTCCTTGAAAAAAGCAAAAATACCCCACAATTACAAAAAACCTCAAAACCAAATAAAAAACCCAAGAAATACCAAAAAATCCCTTGAAAAGTCCCAAAAAAGTTTTGGCAACCCCAAAAAAATCCCCCCAAAAAATCCCGAAACAACCCCCAAAAATCCCAAAAAAATCCCCCCCAAAATTCTGAAAACTATGAAACTTCCCCCCCAAAACCTGCCCAAAAAAACCCAAAAACTTCCAACTTCGCCACTACAAAAATGCCAAACTGCACAGAAATTCCCCCAAAACCCAAAAATCCCAAACCCCCCAAAATCCCCTAAAAACTGCCTCAACACCCCCAAAAAAAAAGCCCTCAAAAACTCTAAAAAATTACCAAAAACCTTGAAAAACCCTCAAAATCCCATGCCTAGACCTATTTCCAAATATGGGCATGGGGAGGGCTGGGCCCTGCCCTCATTTACCAAACATGGTCATTAAGTGGTTGGACCCTGCCCCATTTCCAAATATGGTTATGGGGAGACCAGGCCCAGCCCCTTTTACCAAATATGGGCATGGAGAGGATGAGACCCCACCCACTGCGTGTTTTTGGGTGGAAATCCCAGAATCTGGGGCAGCTTTGGGGGAAAATTCAATGTTTTAGGGTGTCCTAAATGGATTTTAGCATATTTTGGGTGGAATGTGGGGAGATTTGGGGTTTTTTGGGTTGTCCCGAGTGGATTTTGGAGGGATTTTGAGTGGAATTCATGGCTCAATTCAGGGATTTTGATTAACGTTGGATGTTGTGAGGGAATTTTGGGGACTTTGGGGCAAAATCTGGGGCTGAATTCAGAGTTTGGGGTAAAATTGGGGTGTCCTGGGTTGACTTTTGGGGTGAGTCTGGTGGACTTAGGGTGTCCCAGGGGAATTTTGGGAAGCTTTGGGTGGATTTTTGAGTGAACCCAGAGGATTTTGGGGTGTCCCGGGTGAATTTTGGGGTGTTTTTGGGGTCTCTGGGGAGGTCCCTCTTTTCCTTTGGGTTTTTGGGTTTTCAGTTCTCATTTTTGGGGTTCCCAGTTCCTATTTTTGGGGCTCCTGGTGGTTTTGAAGCCCCTGCCCCTCCCCCACAACAGTTGCAACCCCTGGAATTTGGGGGGAGGGAGGGCCAGAGGGAGTGATTTGGGGTTTGAGTTCCCAGTTTTGGGGTTCGAGTTCCCAGTTTTGGGGATTTTTACTCCCATTTTTGGGGTCCCTTTTTTTGATTTCTGTTTCAAATTTTGAGGATGTTTTGCCCATTTTTGGGAGTTCATGTTCCCAATTTTGCAGTGTTTTACACCAGTTTCTGGTTCTTTCCCCCAATTTTTGGCTTCTTTATCTCATTTTTGGTTCCCTGATCCCTTTGGTTCCTTTTTCCCATGACGCTTGACGTTAGGCTCCGAGATGCAGAGAACACATTGGTATGTGCAATGGAAAGGAGAAATGCTGTGTGGTGTGCATGCTTCTTGTAAAAGTGTCGTGCACTCTTTGAATTCTGATTAGCAAGACCCTCTGTTATATACCAGTCTGCCTTGCTACTTGAAGAGTGCCATACACTCTTTGAGCTCTGCATAGCGAAAAGCACAGAAGTGTACGTAAAGCTAAGGAGGAGGTGTGCACACCACACAGCATTACTTCCACTGCACATAGAAATGGGTTCTCTGCATCTCAGAACCTAACAGCAGTTAGTTATGACAGAAGCCAGCACGTACCCACAAATAACAAAGGCCTGCTTTAAACAATTGGAAATGGAATAAAAAAAGAATTAAGTGTTCTTTGGAGCTTCTGAGAGTCACTGCACTCTTTCTTCTTACTGCTTGATGAGAACTTGAATCAAATTTGTTTTGTCTGGAAATACAGCAAAGAGCCTAAAACCAACAGATTATGGATTAAAAGTAAGTGGGGAGCCAAACCCACATGGCAACAGCGTGCTATTGTAGGTTGCAGTGATGTTGCACTAACATGCCCAAAAGCATACCCCATGTTGTTGGAAGGTAGAGGCCCCGAGCCAGAACTCTGCTGTTCTTAGGCAGTGAGACTTGTGGGATTCCCAGTGATCCTCACAGCTGTCACTTTCACAAGGATAAAGGTGGCCAGGGCGAAGAGAACAAAGGAAACACAGTGGTGCTGACCTGAAAATGTCACGGTGTGACTAGGGTTTGCCAATCTTAATATATTTAATTTCTTTTAGAGATATGATTTAGGAGCAAAGAGAAGGCAGGCTTAAAACTTAAAAAGGGTATAAGAAGAAATGTATTAATAACACAAAAAATTAAGAATAAGATTTCTAGATTATTCCCTCCTCCCCCTTCCCTCATCTTCCACATTTCTTAACAGCAACATACAGAGAAACACTTCAGTCAGTTATCTACTTAAATAATCACTTCAGTTCACTCTAGAGAGAAAAGTTCCTTCTTTGTTTAGGCTTAGGGGATGTTTTCCCTTTCACAAGCCGCATCTGCCCGGAGAACAACTGCAAATTATGATTTTTCCTCCCATTCCCACAGTCCTTCCAGAGCCATGTTATGGGTTATGCTGCACACTTGGGGTGCTACTTTTAAAGACAAGCTGCTGAAAAACAAAAGTCTCTTCATCTCTTTTTCTGTTAAATGTCTCTGTCCATACTCCAGTCCTAAAACAGAGAGCCCCATTTCCTTGAGGCAAAAGGTCCTCCTCTCAAGCACCCAACCTCCCCAAGTATATTTCACAGTTTAAAGGAATTTTAGTGTAGTCACAGTCACCTTATAGCCCACAAAAAAAAGGTTTTCAGCTCCTTATCAGTGGCAACTCATATCTCTTCCCATCTGGAAAACTTAGCTTTCAATTCACTGACTTCAGTGGAACTCCTTGCTTTGTTATTTTCATTCTGGGGAGCTCAGGAGATCTAGAGTCTTATCCAGGCATTGAAATTGCATCCAGAACATGAGAGAAGCCACGTGGTCATCTGGGGGCCTCTCTTCTCAGAACAGGGGGAAGGGAGAGCCTCGGTGGCTCTCCCATTCCCCGCTCGGCCATGCCACACAGAGAGGGAAAGCCAGGCCAAGCCGGAACCTCTCTGCGCCAGGCTAGGCTGGGCTGGGCTGCCAGGCTGAGCCCAGCCAAGCTGAGCCCTGCCACGTGGGGCCAGGCCAGGCCGAGCCAAGCTGAGCCTAGCAGCGCGGGCCCAGGGCCCTGGCTGGAGCCCCCCTCACTTCTGTGGAGCCGAAGTCCAAAGGGAATGCAACAACCTTCACTAAAGTGATTTATGAAAACGAAACAACTCTCTCATTGGCCACCTGGGATGTCAACCACCAAATCAGCCCTCCGATTGGTCCCCGTAGCCCACAGGGGAAGCCCCCAGAGAAGGGACAGCCCTTCTGTTTCTGGGCCCCCTGTTTTTTTTTCTTCAGGCGGCTCCCCTCCCCCACCCTTCCATGTGAAACCAGCGCACCTGAGAACACATCACCCCCACATTCACACTTACCTTTGCATCCAGCAAAGCTTCAAAGCAGAGAGAGATTGCCCTCGCTTAGAAATCCAAATTTAGACATCCAAATGTATATCAAAGAATCTAAATATCTAAGCTCAATTTAGAGTTCTGCTGCCACTCCCATTTAAATTCCACAGAAACTATGGTATGCTCACACTGTTGAAATTAGGCATTTCTACCGTTGTCCAAACAGTAATTGAAAGACTAAAAACAAAAGCTTTAAGCCTGAGATCAGTTTGTTAACTAAACAACAGTCCTCTCTACCTTGTGGCTTCTTTCTTTCCTAAATGCACAAATGACAAGTGTTATCCTCCATTGCTCAGGATTCAGGCTTGAGCTACTTGCAAAGGATGTACAAAGCAACTATTACAGGAACCTGTCAGCAGAGTGCAACAGCAAAACCAATTCTGCCTTTGCACAGCTGACACAGATTGTAGATAAATTTTTAAATACCAAGCCATCTTTGGATTCGGCAATAAAGAGAGAAAGCACTGGGACTGCCAGCGTCCATGTCCCAGGAAGCGTTTTAGCAAGAGTTACACAGACTGCAGGTAAAGCATTTGGTGTGGTAGCCTGGAAACACAAGCAGCCTGACGATTTGGAGGAGCTCAGAGCCACAAAGAAACATCTGGGAGAGCTTACATCTCTGTAAAAAATCCAATTTCAAAACTTTTTTGCACCTTGATTTAGGAAAACACTGAGACTCTAGCAGTAATCAGTAGAGAAGGACAGATGCATTAAGCAAGCACATTGCACCTTCCCATGAACAGCCTTCTGAGGGAAGCCACCAAGAGAGAAGAGGTGAAGCCTCTTGTTTGGATTGTACAAGTAATACTTAGACAATAAAAATTACTGCATGAAAGATCAACTTGCCTATCTATGCAAAGATGAGACCAAGGCTGAAGCCCCATCAAGGATCTTTAGTGAGAACCTGGCTCCAAATCCACCATGGAAATCTTGAATACTTTTGCAACACAAACAGTTTCGACAAGGCCAGAACCAAATTCTGCAAAATACCACTAGATGTTGCAGAGCTGCTGGCAGGATACTTGGCTGCGTGGTTAAAGATTTTCAGAATTTTAGGTGTGCAGCAGTGATTTTCTGAGCTTTTTCAGACTGAAATTATCTGGGATTTTTCCCGATTTTTTTCCCTGTAATGCCTGGAATTTTGATAGGTTTCGGGTGTTCCAGTGCAGATTCAAGGTCTATTTCTGGCCATTTTCATATCGAATTTTTGGGGATTTTTCCACCTCTTAGGGTGAATTTTTTTTTCTCCACAAGACCCCTCCCCTAACCCTAAACCACGTCCCCATAACCCTAACACCTACCCCCCGACCCCTCAACTAACCCTAGATCATGTCCCCATAAATGTAACACCAACCGATAGCACAGACCCTTAACAATAGACCACGCCCCCTTAACCCTAACACCCACCCCTGGACCACTCCTCTAACCTTTGACCACGCTCCCATAACCCTAACACCCACCCACAGACTGCTGCCCTAACCCTAGTCCACGCACCTATAGCCCTAACACCCAATCCCAGTCCCTTCCCCTAACCCTAGACTAAGCCCCCATAACCCGAACACCGACCCATAGCACAGACCCCAAACCTCACACCACGCCCCCATAACCCTAACAACTACACCAATCCCCTCCCCTAACCATAGGCCGCGCCCCCATAACGCTAACACCCACACACAGACTCCTCCTTTAACCCTACACCACACCCCCATAACCCTTACACGCACCTCTAGTACAGACCCCTAACCTTGAGTCACGTCCCCATAACCCTAACACGCACACCCAGACCCCTCTGCTAATCCTAGGCCATGGCCCCATAACCCTAACCTCCACCCCTAGCAGAGACCCGTGACCCTAGGCTACACCCCCATAACACTAGCACCCACACCCAGACCCCTCCCGTAACCCTCGACCACGCCCCCATAACCCGAACACCCACCACTAGCACGGACCCCTCACCCTGCGCCATGCCCCCATAACCTAAGACCCAAAATCAGAGGCCTCCACTTATCCTGGGCCACACCCCCTTAACCCTAACACCCACAATAAACACAGACCTGCATTCCTAGACCACACCCCCATAACACTAGCACCCAACCGTAAACGCCTCCCCAGACCCTAGACCATGCCCCCAAAAACCTAACACCCTCCTTAGCAGATATCTGTAACCCTAGACCATGAACCCATAACACTAACATCCGCACCAAGACCCCTCCCCCAACCCTAGACTATGCCCCCATAATCCCAACCCCCAGCCTTAAACCTCTGCCCTGACCCTAGACCACATAGCCCTAACACCGAACCACAGTCCATTCCTGTAAACCAAGGCCACACCCACATAACCCTAATACCCACACCAAGCCCCCTCCTCTTAACCTAGACCACGCCTCCATAACCCTAACAGCCACACCTAGCACAGACCCCTAATCCTGACCCACATGCTCATAACCCTAACACCCACACCCAAACCCCTCCATTAATCCTAGATCACGCCCCATAACCCTAACACCCACCCCTAGCACAGACCTGTAACACCAGACCACGCCTCCATAACATTAACGCTCACAACCAGACACCCCCCAACCCTAGACCACGCCCCCATAACCATAACACCCACCCTGAAACCCCTCCCTTAACCCTCAAGCATGCCCCCATAACCCTAACATCCACACCCAGACGCCTCCCCTAACCCTAGACCACACCCCCGTAACAGTAACACCTAGCCCCAGACCCCTCCCTAACCTAATTCACGCCTCCATGATCCTAACACCCACACCAAAACCCCTCCCCTAACCCTAGACTACACCCCATAAGCCCAACACCCACCCCTAGCACAAACCTCTAACCCTGGGCCATGCCTCCACAACCCTAACACTTAGCCCCAGACCCCTCCCCGAACCCAAGACTACGTGCCCATAATTCTAACACCCACACTCAGACCCCTCCCCTAACCCTAGTCCATGCCTCCATAACCCTAACACCCAACCGCTAGCACAGACCCGTAACCCTAGATCATGTCCCCAGAAAACAATCACTTGCACCAAGACCCCTCACATATCCTAGACCACGCCCCTATAACTCTAACATCCACACCTAGCAGATTCCTAACACTAGACCACGCCCCCATATGCCTAGCACCAACATCCAGACCTCTCCCCTAACCCTAGGTCACGACCACATAACACTAACACGTGCAACAACACTCCTCTCCTAACCCAAGACCACACCTCCTTAACCCTAATACCCACCCATAGCACAGACCCCTTACCCTAGACCATGCCCCCATAACACTAACACCCACACGCAGACCCCTCTCCTAACCCTAGACCACGCCCCCATAACCCTAACATCCAGCATTAAATCCCTTCTCCAACCCTAGGCCACATCCCCATAACCCTAACACCCACACCCAGAAACCTCCCCTAACCCTAGACTATGCCACTATAACCCTTACACCCACCCTTAGCACCGACCCCCAACCCTAGACAACGCCCCCAGAACACTATGACCCACGCACAGACCCCTCCCTTAACCCTAGACCATGCCTCCATAACCCTAACACCCAGCATTAAATCCCTTCTCTAACCCTAGACCACGTCCCCATAACCCTAACACCCACCCCTAGCATAGACCCCTAACCCTAAGCCATGCCCTTATAATGGTAACATCCAGCCACAGACCACTTCCCTAACCCTAGACCACGCTCACATAGCCCTTAAACCCAGCCCCAGACCCCTCCCCTAACCTTAGACCATGCCCCCATAACCCTAGCACCCACCTTCATGCCTCTCCCCTAACCTTAGACCACGCCCCCATAACCCTAACACCCACACCCAGACCCCTCCTATAACCCTAGACCACTTTGCTCTTCTTTCTTTTCTTTTAATAATAATTTCTCCATCCCTCCATCCCCAGCGGCTCACCTTTTACCATAGTTCTTTGCTGCACTTCTCATGCTTTTCTCTTGGAGCTTTTCTTGGGAACGCCTCTCCACCCCGTGCTTTTGCAGGCTTCCCTCCAAGCCGCTTTCTGGAGATTTCTCTCTCTGTCATATTCTTCGAATTCTCTTCAGAGTCACACTCCTACCTCCACTGTCATGGTGTCACTGCAGCAGCTCTCAACTGGGCTCCCTGCGTTTTTTGCTCTGCAGACCTCCTTCAGAGCCTAAGTCTAAAGAGTTACGGTTCGTTTCATATGCATGATGTGTATGATATATCACGTTGGGGATACCAAATGACGGAAAAAACTGGACTACTGGACAAATCAATATGATTTTGCAGAAGCCGATTTATTGTTTATAATTCACCCTAATTATACATTTCTAGAATCATCACCCATGAGGACACATACTCTACAATTGGTAATTTTAGGATATTTGTGGTGCCTGAAAAAGGCCTTTGGGATTTTGTGCTCTGAGACAATGGAACCTTTCATGGGGGATGCCTCCCCTCCCTGCCAAAACCCCTGCTATCATTTAGGATTTCCATTGGTTTTTACTTTACTAGATGATTGGTCTTTTTCTTCCCTAGAATCTTAAAGTAATTGGATAGTTTTTCAACTCATAATTTTACTAGTTAGAATTTCAATCTCTTTGAAACTTATAAAGACCCCTTGCTATGCTATGTAACTGGATTTGCTAGTGGAAACCCTTCGGAGAAATAAACTACCTTCGGAACCTCTAAAAAAAAAAAAAAAAAAACCAAAACAACAACAACAACAAAAACAAAACAAAACAAGCAACAAAAAAACCCCAATCATCTAGTAAAGTTAAAACCTAATAGAAATCCTAAATAATAACAAGGGTTTTG
Source organism: Muscicapa striata striata (assembly GCA_030060385.1). Taxonomy (NCBI): domain Eukaryota; kingdom Metazoa; phylum Chordata; class Aves; order Passeriformes; family Muscicapidae; genus Muscicapa; species Muscicapa striata. The sequence goes on along the minus strand of JAREIS010000546.1, from coordinate 18,644 downwards.
GCAGGAAAAAGAAGCATCCCTCATAAAAAGTTCCATTGTCTCAGAGCAAAAAATCCTAAGGGCCTTTTTCAGGCGCCGTTGTATCATCCACAATTCCTCTCTCTTTAGAGAGCATCCCTAACAGTTTTTTTGAAACACTGAGCAAGACACGAAATCATAGCTAACACAATGAGAATGACAATGAAAGATATTGATCCACCCATTCAAACCCCTGAAAGTCCGTAATTGGTGGTCTTCAGGATCTTCGTTGCCTCCTGTTTTCTTGAATCTTCTAATCTTGGTGTTCTGTGTTTTCAACTTCTTCTCTCCCGATTTAGCATAGTTTGTGTTCCAGCAGCCTTGGGGGGTTTCATACCAGTTATTGAAAAACTCCTAAAATTTTCTCATAATGTGCACCTGTTATAAACACTGGTCTAAACTAAGAAATACACAAAAACAGCTAGCGTGTGAAAGAAGCATGTGAACAGACAGCAAAATATGCAGAAAGAACTGAACAGCAAAACATAGCAACTAAATATAGTTTTTGGCTGGTGCACACACACAAGGCCCAGATTTGTACAGACATGTCCACCGGGGTCTCAACTCTGTTCAGCATTAAAACAGTAGGAATTGTTTGGCTCCTTCCCCTGGGTGGAGCATCTCCCAATGGGATGATGTGGTTTTATCAGTCATGCAGTGGGACTCAATGGCTCATTAACAGGAGATACCTTTCTGGAGGAAGGATGGGTCATGGGAAGGATAAAGAACACTGCCCCATCTGGTTTTTAACAGATGGCCCATTAGCAGAGGATATCTGCCACAGAGATAAGAATCACTGCCCCACCTGGTTTCTGAAGATGGTGATAGAATCCATACTTTTGGGCATATCTTTACATTATAACCTAGGACACTATGTGATGTAATAATATTCATACTTACTTAAAACTAAAAATTACACTTCTACTTCACGTCTGTGTGGCTTAATATATTTTAATTTCTCTAAAGGCTTTAATTCAAGCCCTGCATTCTCTCTCTCTCTGAGGGACTCAGAGGGGCTTCTATTCTACACACTCCAACAGGCTCTGATATTGGAGTGGGGCCCCACAGGGAAGGACGTGGGGAGCCCATTTTAGGGAAGATCCTGATGCTTTCCACCAACTTTGGGGCTTCTAAACAACTTGTGACGGATCCACTTCAATGGGTTCTGATGCCACCTGCCCATGCTTCGAACTGGTCCAGACTGATGGTCCCAGTGCTGCATGGGGTGGGGCAGCAGGGACCTCCCCATGGCACAGCGCAGCTGCTTTGGGGCTGCCGGCACCCCTCAGCGCTGGGGATGGGGCGTGTTGGGGGAGCTGGGGCTGTACTGGCAGTACTGATGGTGCTGGGAGCTCACCTGTCTGGGGGCCTGCAGGAACATGTGTGCTCCCCCTTGGGACCCCCAGCCTGGTGTCACTCTGCCCCTGAACAGCTGTTCCCAGTATTTCCAATAAAGCCTCCCAGTTCACTTGGTCCTGTTTATTGGGGGCCAGGGGGGAAGGAGTTGGAGGGACCTCACGGGGGTCAGACTGGGGGGGGCAGAACAGATCCTCGCATGGATTGGGAAAGGGCACCCCCAGGAAAGGTCATGTCCTCCCTTCTCACGCCTCTCTGGGGGGCCTTGGGATGAACCTGAACCCCAGCACGGCACCATGCCAATCCCAAAGGTTCCAGGACCCCTGAAGCTTCAAGGGGAATTTGGGGAGGGGCCGCATGGGGGTCGCCCAAGCTGGGCCAAGAGCCCAGCACTGCCCCAGCCTGACTTGCCCTGGCTCCATCCCAGCTCCTTCCACGAGATCTGATGGTGTTGGGAAAATAGGGGAGGCCAAGGGTGGACGCTGGGCTAGGGGGAGCAGGAGAAGGGGTCGAGGACAAGGAGGACTGAGAAAGAAGCAGGAGAAGGGCCAGAAAGAATAGGAGGCAGGACTAGAAAGGAGGAGGAGTGAGACCCCTACCAATGCAATTTGGGGTCCCATCCCCTCCCCCACTCTTTTGGGGTTCCAGTTCCTCTTTTGCCCTGCTCTTCCACCACTTCCCCACTGCTCCCAAATCTACCATCCCCATCCCACATGCTTGGTTTTGAGGGCTCCAGGCCCCTTCTCCTTACTCTGGAAGTTCCATACTGTCTATCTCACAGTTAAGGCATCTCATTGCCACTTTTTCCTGGGAGGAATGCCTGAGGTGTGGGATTTTTGGGCTGCAGTTTTGGAGGGGGACAGCTCTGTCTGGCTTTCCCCTCCCTGTTGTGGCTCCTCAGCTGCCCACAACATCCTGGGGGTGCTAGGATTTCCCACCTGGGGTCAAGGACGTTCATTCCCTTCCAGGAGCCCAATGCCAAGCTGGGGCTCCAGGGCAGAGGGTCCTTGAGCAGCTGCCTCAGAATCTCCACCAGGGTCTCCCAGCACAGCCAGAGCTGCCCGGCCTGGGGTCCCCAAAGCCTTCAGCAAGCCTCAAGTGCTTTCCAGGAACCCTCAACTCCCTCAAACCCAGCATCCCCCACAGCCCCTGCAAGCTGAACCCATGGCACTGGCCATGTCCTCACCCATGCCTGTGTCCCCACCATGTTCCTATCCCTGTCATTGTCCCCCACATCTCATCCATGCCCACGTTCCCTCATGTCCCCACGAATGGCCGTGTCCCCCTCCACGTCCATTTGTCTCCATATCACGCTCCATGTCTATGTCCCCCCATGTCATAGTTCAGTGTCTTTATTTTTAGCATTGGATGTTTTAAATGGATGAAGAGAAATCAAAAGCAAATCAAGTCCAGAAGAAAAGCATCTCCTTGTCCGTGCCAGCTGAGGATCCATGTGCTTGGGTGGGAGAGAAGAAACTTTTCTGGAAGGGTTTCCACTCTATTGTCTCCAAAATCTTGGTCTTTGCCCCAGTCCCTCACAATTATGATGATGAAATATGATGAAATGATATCTGCTGCACATATTGGCAAGAATCAAGTAATGCCTTGACTCTCCAACACTAAAGATATCAAGTAAAAAGTAGATTGTGGAGGTGCACATGTGAGTCAGGGGATGGCTGCCATGGAAGATTAGCATGAGTTTCAGGCAGCCAGGAGAGAAGCTATAGAAATGCAAATTAACACTACTGGGGCAAAGTACTAATTTATTATTTGAATTACTGGATTACATTACAAGATGTCCTTGAAATAATAATCAACCAGACAGATCCAGATCCAGACCTTCCTAAGACCCAACCACGCCAAGCAAGAAGGTAAAATTTGTGGAAAATTAAATTACTCTAGGTGCTGTATGCAAATAGTTGATAACTGAAAAGTGGTGAAACAGGTAACAGTGGAAATAAGAAAGTTGCCCATATTCGGGTGCACATGTAGAGGGGATGGGAATGGGACACGTTTTTGTGGCCCCCTGGCAGACCATGGGTTAAACGAATGCTGTTCCTCCTCTGATGTGCTGCAGCAACTCTCACCTTTTTACCATGCACGACACCTTGCTGAGTGCAGCTCATTCAGCAGCTGAGCAAGGGGATGCAGGTGACAGCCAGGCCTCCTGATCCAGAAACGGCTACAAAAGAACAGGGAATGAGGTCACTGAGAATATTCCCAAAACCAAAGAGGACTCAGGAAAAGAGATTGAGGTGATGGAATTTAAAGATTGTAAAGATAATTACCGAGGAAATGAGAAGAGGGTTTGAATAGAGTTAGATGAATATGCTTGGAGTTAGGGCCAGGGACTTGTACAAAAGGAAGTATTGGAAACAATCATCAATTTCAGAAAATGTTACTAATTGACACGGACTGCTGCTCAGGCAAGATCCTGCTCAATTCCTGAACTTCGAGAAGGAGAAACACTTAAGAGAGCCGGGAATAAGGGATGTTATACTAAAGGAGGGGTTAATATTAAGGGGGACATGCAGCAGGCGGATCAGGAAGTCTGAACCTTCCAAGTACCTCAGCCAGTGGGGAAAGGACGAGGGAGATGAAGCCGGGAAAATGAGGATAAACAGAAACAACAGTAGCTGTGAATATTAACAACAAACAGAACAAATAACTCAGTTTTAGTCCTTTATCAGCGCAGACACACTCTGCCTGCATGCGGTCCTGGCGGTGAAAATTGGGCAGGGACCGTGCAGCTGCGGAGATGGCAGACGGGAGCGAGGGGGAGGCGGCAGCGGCCACACTGTGTCCTAGGTGGGAGAAGGATGGAGGGGCAGCTCCCCGCTCACCGTTTGGGTCCTGGTGGTCAGCTGTGTTCTCAGAGGTAGGAGGCTGGATGCAGAGCAGATGCAGGGCAGTGTCCGACTGCAGAGAACCTCGCTACACCCGGCATTTGGATGGTGTGGGTTGGAAACGAGCAGTCAGGACTCCCCTCAGACCCCGCCTGTTGGGGAAAATGGAAAATATGAACCCCACAAATATGAATGCTCAGATTCTGAGAATATAGAAACCATGGATATGATGGAAATGAAAGCCACTTTCGAGATACCAAGCCATAGTTACTAAATAACCATGAGACAATGGCCGGCTTGGACTAATCCCCCGGTGATTAAATAATGCATTCTGCCTCAGAGTAGGCACGAGGGTCTGACTCATCACCCCCCAGGGTACAAAGGGTAGTTTTTAGAGTTTGAAATGTAACACACTATGCTAATATCATGGTTCCTATAGGCTCTATGCAAATGCTATAGTATTCGTATTTTGTATTACATTGGTTAACGGGAATTAGAATATTCATGATAGAAGAAGATTTATTGTATTGTAAACGGGAAATCGCTCTCTTGCTTTCTCCTCTCTTCCCTCCTCTCTCTCTCTCTCCATCCCTACCTCACTTCTCTTTTCACCCCCACTCTCTTTCTGTCCTGCTCCAAGCCGAGGCTAGCGGCTTCTAACAGGACTCTGTATCTGCGTCCTTATAATAAACCGCAATCTAGTAACTAGCTTATACAGAGCTCCTGAGTTTGCCCTGGACGCCATTCTCCGACACAAAGTAACCCACAACCGCCGGTGAGTGAAAAGAAGCAGGGAGACAGTCCCCACCCACCCCTTTGTCTTGAGCCACGAAGAGCTTGGGTGTAACCCAGCAGGCTTCCTTAGCATAATAATGGGAAAAATTCTCCAAAAGAGGTGGAACAGTAAGGGAACAAACCCCAATCCCCAACATCAGTGCTTGCCCAGTTTGAATTTGAAAGATCAGAAGAAACGCCGTGTTTCACTTACCCTGGTTGCCCAGACAAAATCAGTATCTTGACTCAGTTTTCCTTCTAAGGTATTTAACACAGAATATGCTGCTCCAGTATCTACCAAAAATTCAATGTCATCTTTCCCCAGCTTAGCTCTAACTGAGGGCTCTGCTGGGGCAGCAGCCTTCGGTCCCCATCATTCTTAACTTGAGCTTTGTACTACTGGGTGTTGAGGAACTGGGAATTTTTGTTTCAATGCGGCACAGTCTTTCTCCCAGTGTCCCAATTTTTTACAGCAGGCACACTGATATTTGTCTGTAGAGGAAGTTGTTTTCCTTAGTGGCTTTTCATGAGTTGCCTTCTTACTAGGTTGGGGTCTAACTCTTTCATATGGGCAATTTATCTGTATCTCAAACTCCCTCTATCTTTTGCAGCTTTCTTCCTACATCACTTGTAGCTTGACCTATAAACAAGAGAACTAGATGTGCTTTCCCTTCAGATGATTCAGGACTTAGATCTGTAGATTTGATGGTGGTTTCTCTTAACCTATTTAAAAAATCAATGGGTGATTCATCCTAATTTTGCTGTACTTTGTAAAGCTTGGACCAATTTAGAGCTTTAGGGACACCATTTTTTAACCCATATACTGTCACAGGCAGCGAGTCTGAAGCTGTCCCCCAAAACTCAACCAGCCTAGAAGTAAACAAGTCCCTGCAAGGATAGGTTCGATTTAAACCTACACAGAGTCCCTCAGCCAAACTCATTGAGCCTAAATGCAGATGTATCATTGGCCAGGAGCTGGGCAGTGCTAAAACCAAGACCAATCAACTATCTAGACCTGGGAGTGTTAAACCTCCTGTAAATGGAGGCCGTAAGAATAAACCGAGGCTGTTGTTGCAAGGATCTCTGAGAGTTCGTGTCGTTTGTATGTTGTGAGGTTCTCAGACCTCCAGTACTCTGGGGCTCCTACTCTGAGGTCTTAGGCTCCTACTTTGTTGGGTTATCTTGAATAAGCAGAGCAGCTAATAGTTAAAAAGGTTATTTATTACAAAGCACATCCTATTACAAAACACACCAGACTCACAAGGCAATAGCAGAAAGCAATGGCAAAGCAGCTAGCAAAGCAATAAGCGAATGGCTAGAAGCCCTGGCAAAAGCCAGTGGTTAAAAGCAACAACTCTCCCCAATACATGCTCTCCAACAAGCTAAGATGCAAACTTGGACCACTACTACTTAACCTATTAGAATTCTAGTTTCCTAGCACACCAGGTTGCGTATAGAACTACGCATACAATCTATCTTGTTATTTCTAAAATATGTAAGCAATATTCTTACTATAGCTCTATTATGTCTAAATCCTGTCTACAACTGTGGGCCTGGAGCCTCTTGCTGAAGATATCAGTATGTTTCAACCTTCACTAGAACTCGCTCTGCTACTCTGGCATTTGAAACCTTTAGCATTAACCTAAAAGCATTAGAACTCACCCTGAAATTACTGATTTACTTCTACTTAAATGTCTACTTTATGTGTGAGTGGCTTAATGTACTTCAATCCATCCAAAGGCTTTAATTCAATCCCTGCGCTCTGATTTCTCTCTGAAGAATTCAGAGAATCCGCTAATTCACTGAATCCAACATCTCCCCCTCCTCTTAGAACCATAAAGATTCCCTTAATAAACTTATTAATCATTTGTGAAATGCATGGAGAAAACATGGCAACATGATTAGCACCAAAAAACTTTTTCATCCATGATGCTAAATTCCAATCCACTAAACAAACCATCCAAATGGTACCATTCTGAGATTCATATCACTTGCAGGCTACTTGGCCCATTTTCTTTTCCTGGATGGCCCTCTGGTATCAAAGAAGGTCGTCCTTTCAATCAAGGTCTGCTGTGGCGTGTGTCTCCACCACTCAATGCCTGCTGGATTGCAGCCAGCAACGGAGCTATAAATTTTCTTGGTGGCAAACACAGAGGCCAACCCAGTCTTGCCCTTGACTATTGCAGGAGGGTCTTTGGCCAGCCCTGCTCCTTTCACCTGGTTATCAAAGCAAAACTTCACTTGCTTCATTCAGGAGCAAATGAGCATCATGGAATGCACAGATGAATTTACATTAACAAGATAACTACAAGGATAGCTAAATAAGTAAAAAAGAGTTTTTCTGGAGTGATGTTGAACAAACGTATGGTATTTATACGTAATACATTAAAGTTACTTAAACACTTACTTTAAGTTAGCTAATTGACAAATCTGTACTACTAAAAGCAAGCAAAGCAAAAGCATAAGCATAACATATAATTGAACTTTATATTTTCTTTTAACTACTGTCTAACAAAAATTGCTACAATACTACTGTTTCCCCCACTTTTTTTTTTTTTTAATAAAAAACAAACCCAAAGTTCACAATCTTCTGCAGGTAAAACATAATATAACAATCAACAATATTTTAAGTAATAGACATTCATTTATAAAACTAGATAACCATCGATCCTTAAAAAACTGTGTCATCACCTCATAGTCTGCAAACAGCTGTCAAGCCTTGATTCAATGAGGAATTAGATGTTAATCTCTAGAAAATGAGCATCAAATTCACCCCAAAACTAGCTTCAGCTGCCAAATTGATAGGGTCAAATTGCCAAGTCAAAACGACTGGAATATTATTTTGATGCAGCAAACACCTGGGTTTACACAACTTCCCTTCCAGGTAGAATTAAGGCCTGACCAGAGCCTAAATTCTATTTGGAAGAAAACTCCCGGACATCTTTTTATTAAAAAACAAGACTCTTAACAACAAAAGCTACAATTAAACATTTCAGAGTGAGAAAGAAATCAAATTCTTTCAGCAACTTGTTCTCTCTGAAGTTTTTTCTCAGGATAGGGATGCTTTGAACATGGCAGGCTGCTGGAGTACTTCTGTAAAAACAACTCAGGAAAACCATAAGACTAGCAATTCAGAAGAGACTTTCAATGAAGCTCAGATAATTTTCTTGGAACTCTGAAAAAATACTTAAAATCATGAGACAGTACATGAGACCTGCTAAAATAAGAGAGAGAATTAATGAAAAGAAAACAAAGGAACATTAAATTCACAATTTAACTAGTTATCTTCATACATTTGATTCAGGGTCATGTCGGGAGGCTTTACAAAATTTGCTTGGAATGTTGAGAAGATTCAAGTTAAACAATAAAACAGAAATCAAAATAATTCTGTAATATAGAATTCATACTCTTAATACAATGGTTTCGAAATTAAATACAGAAACTAAATTTGAGCCTTAAAAATCGAGCTGATAGATAAATACTGTTTTTCCCAATATCTATAAAGGAAATTTTTGTTCGAATTAAATTTTACAATTCAAATGATGATCCTAGAAGCGGTCCTAGTTTGTGTTCATGAAGCATTTAATTGTTAATTTGAAAAATATAAACTAGAAATCTGTAACAATTTGGTTTGAAGAGAAAGCTCAAATACTGATAATAAATCTGCAAGGCATAAATTTGCAAGTTTCTTCTTTATAGAAATTCAAAACCAGGTGACCAGAGAGAGGGATCCATGATTTTCACAGGGGTGAATCTTGTTGTTTCTAAGCTTTATTGGGCTAAATGTTGGTCTTTGGTTTTTTATGGGGCCTGAATCTTTATTATTTTGCAAGAGCTTTTGGCTGAATCTGGCTGTTTGGGGATAGGGAAAAAAAAGAAACACCTTTTGAAGCTGTAGTAGAAACCAAGACACCATGGGTAAGGCTTTTGCCATTGGTTTGCCAAGATTAAAGGACAGACACAGAAGAGACATTCAGTTATCTTCCTTTGAATACTTGTTTGGAATTCCTTACCCAGGTAATTCTCAACCTAATGGGGAGTGGTGATAAGCGACATATATTTAAAACAATATGTGGCCAGGATACTCTCTTGTGCAATCTCCTTTAACAGAACCTCAGCTGGCACAGCCCCTGCCTTTGGACTTTGCTGTTCATAACATCCAACCAGGGCATTTAGTCCTGGTTAAGGAGTGGAAAGAAGTACCACTGGTGGTGAAGTGGTGTTGACTTTCCAGGTGTTCCTGACCACAGAAACAGCTGTCAAGACAGCTGAACATAGGTGAAACCATTACACTCTGGTCATGATCTCTAAGCCCCAGAGATTTGGACATCTCAGCTGGCAGAGAAGGATGGCAGGCCGTGACTGACACTCCGCAGGAGGGGGCTGGAGCAGCAGCAAGTGCATTGCCATCAGGGGAAGCCCCGTGTGCCTCCCCACAGACTGCCTGCTGAAATAGTCTGTGTGGGCATCCCTCCTTTAGAATCTCCACCCACTGGGGGGCTACTTGCTGTCATTGTTTTCTTTATCTAGTGGTTTCTGTGCCTTCACTCACCACAGGTGGTACGGAAGACAAGGTGAAAAATAGACTAGGTCATTAGAATACACTATTTGAATATTTTCCTTACTAATTCTACTTTTATACTGTCAGCTAAGTTTAGGCCAGAAGAAGAAGAATCAATTTGCAGCCTTAGGAGAAGAAGTAGTGAGAGTTTTTAACCTTAGCAATTGTTGGGTCTGGAGAGAGCCAGGAGGATCTGAAGAGTGGCCATGGGTGACTAACCTAGTTGAACCTAATGGTAAATCAACACCCTAAGTGAGGTCCATAATGGGATGGGATTTGGAGACAAAGAAGAAAGTTCATGGCAACTTCATTCTTCTGAAACAGGCACTTATTGCCTAAATAGGATGGGGCCATCTACATAGGAAAAGCATTTGTGAATTTATTTTATCTTAGGGTTTAAAAAATTTGGTTTGGACTCCCAATTACCTTCCTTACAATTTTTCCAAATATCAAATGCTATCAAATGCCTGTTTAGCTCACTAATGGTAGCTGGGTAAGGTGTTCCTACCATAATTAATGAAAAGATTTGCAAGGCTGTAAAGCAGTGGGAAGGGACAAGAGTTTTTTTGACCACCTGTTTTTAAGTTGCCACTGAGAAAACTCCACAAGCAGAGCACATGTTATTTGTGATTATCAATGAAAAAATGGCAACACAGGAAAGGAATTTGACTCCTTTTTAGTGAGTTCTGCTCCAAATCCAACCAACCAGCTTGCAGATGTAAATGTAGATGGAAATCCCACGTGGAAGCTTGGAAATGCAAATATTGTGACCCTCATGGTGCGGCTACTATTGTTGAAGGACTGTTAGGGCCAGGAAAAAAGCTGTATTTTGACCCACAAATTGATGACAAAGGGTCAGATGGCCTTTCGCTAACGGAACATGGGCTTTGAAAGAACATTATTGTATTTGTAGCCAACATACTTATTGCAGGTTACCTCCAAACTGCTGATGGATATGTTAAATGGGGCTTAAATTGACTGTTGTGCTTTTTCCTACCACAAGTTGAGGGAAATCACTTAGGAATCAAAGTCTATGAAGATTTAATTAGAGAAAAGCAATCAATTGATGCAGCTCTGGCTGGAGAGAGCACCCCAAAATGGGGAAAAGATGAATGGCCACAAGAAAAAAATTATACTGCATCATAGACCAGCCACTTGGAATTAAAATCAGGTGCCAGATAACCCATTTATAATTTGAATGGGATAATTAGGTTACAAGCTGCCTTTTAAACAATAACCAAGTAGACAGCTACATCTCTTGACCTTCCTGCCGACCAATCCACTCAAATGAGGAATGCAATATTTCAACATTGAATGGTATTAGGTTATCTATTAGCAGAAGAAGGAGGAGTTTGTGGAAAAATAAATTTTTTCAGACTGCTGTTTGCAAAGAAATGATAATGGAAAAGTGGTCAAACAAATAACAAAAGAAATAAAGTCAGCTCATGCACCCATCCAAATGTGGAAAAGATGGCAATGAGACACATTTTCATGGTTACCTGGCAATCTATGGGTTAAATGAATACTACTTCTGCTCTTATGTTCTATAGCAACACTCATCTTTTTACCACGCATGACACCTTGCTAATGCAACTCTTTCAGCAGGTGATGAAGGGGATGCAGGTAGCAGCCACACCTACTGATGCAGAAATGATTACAAAAGGATGGAAAACGATGTCACTGCAAATACTTGCAAAACCAAAGAAGACTCAAGAAGAAAAACTTAAATCAATGGCAATTATGGTCTGTAAAGACAAATACAGAGAAAATAAAAATAGGAGGGATCAAAAGGAATAAGAAGAATGTGTCTTTACAAAGAGACCATGTCAATCTGCTTGTAGACAAAGCTAGGGACTTACAGACAGTGAAGTAACAGAAGAAACTCTTCATTCTAGAAACTGTTACTAATCAACACAGACATTTGCTCAGCCAAGGACGTGTTAAATTCCTGAACCTAGACCAAGACAAGAAAGAGTTAATAGAATTAGGAAGAGGTTTTGTTTTTTTTCTTATATATTGCAAAAGGGGGAGTGCATAATAGAGTGGGGCATAGATTAGGCGATTCAGCAAGTCTGTACCTTATGATTACCTCCAGTAGGGAAAAAGAAGAGGGTGATGCAGTTGAAAATTTAGGATACAACAGGGGCTGCATCCTCTAATTATTTGAGATACCCCATGGGAAATGCCCCATGACCTCTCCCTTTATTCAAATAAAGTTACAGGACTCCTCTTTCTCCCTTTTGGACATAAACCTCTGGCATAGTGGATTATTTTTTCTGACAGCATCGACCTGCTGCGGGATCTCCCGCAGCCCTCAGGGAGGAGTAAAGTGGTTCCCCCCTGCACGGTACATATCGCTGCACTGCCTGCAGTGCTCCATCACTTCCCCAGGGCTGCCTGCAGGCTGCAGACCCACCTCACTATCTGCACGGGCAGGGCTGGGGCCCCCTCTCAAAAGCAGCCATGGGGCTGCAGAGCGGGCAGCAGCAGTACCATCAGCCTTTTTATGCAGGGCGCTGCTGCTGCCTCCATCTCTCCATCTCCTCTTCTACTCGCCCCTGGCCGCGTGCTCATGGGAGTCCGCCCTCGCTTGCCCCCTCCGTGGCTCTTCCAGCAGTGCCGCGCCCCAGGTCCACGCGGATCTTGGCAGTGCCCGGCCGCACACACACCATGAGCGCGGAGCTCTCGAGTTGTGCAGCAGGCCACGGTGCAGGCGGGGTGGGCTGCGCGGCCGTGGTAGCACAAAGAGAGGAGCCAGCGGGAAGGACGGTGAGTGGTGTGACCATGCCATGAGCTTCTGTTTCCTGTCGCTTGGTGGCTGTCCCTGGCTGTGTGACCCTGCGGAGTGGTGGGCCTGGCCGGGCAATGCACAGCCAGATGTGCGGCCAGTGGCGGCAGCAGCAAGAGACTGCTGGCACTGCTGGTGGTGGTGGAGAGAGAGGGGGGCCAAGGCCAGAGACCAGTAGATAGCCGGGTAGACTTCTTACCTTTCCCTGGCCATCTCCGGCGGCCAGTGGTAAGGTAGACCTGTTGTCGGCCGGCCTTTTGTCTCCAGTAGACTACTGCCGGGTAGACCAGTTGCCTTCTGCTTGCCATAGTCTGTAAAGGACTATAGCTGGGTAGACCTGTTGCCGTCTGCTGGCCTTGGAGCCTGGACACCGAGTGATGGCACTACATCTCGTCCATCGGACGAGCGGCCCCCTTGCCCTGTCCCGCTTGGCGAGCACGCCTTCCCCAGCCCGCCTGCACGTCCGCCAGCCCCCGAGCACACGCAGCGGCGCACACGCTGTTGCTCACGCCCGCTCTTCCCCCTCCCCGAAAGCCACTAAGTCAAGGCGGGCGACTTTCGCTCCCGGCCTGCGCCACTGTCCCTGCCGGCTACACGCCCCAGTGGCCACTGCCGAGCTCCGCTGGGTGCTTCCCCAGCCTCAGCCTCAGCCCCAGCAGGCTCCCTCGACCTGCTGCTCACACCCCGTTTCTCCAGCCGCTCTCCGAGAGGAGCCGGCAGTGTTCCCGCGCCCCCTCCCTGTGCCCAAATAGCCAGCAGCCCACTCCCGGACTCACTTCTACATCGCTCACTCCCTCAGCTGCCCGCCGCGCTGCTGCCCTGCCGCAGGTTTGAGCAGAACCAGGGTCGAGCGGGAAGGAACGCCACCAGACCAAAAGGCTCAGAGAGGAGAACAGAAAGTTTAATTGAAAAGGAACAGACAGCGCCAATCCTCCCACCACCACTCACAGCCCGCCACCAGCCCTTCTTATGCACCAGGCTCTCAGCCTGCTCGCCTCAGCATGAGCCTCCTCCTCTCCCTGCTGCCTCTGCCGCTGCCGCTGTGTGAAGTGGCCGTTGGGACCCTGGGCGGGAAAAGTTTGAAAATGCCACCGGAGAGGCTGATGGTGGAGGGTGGGGTGCCCCCAACCGACAATGGGTGTGGGCGGGGCGTCCCCAACTGACAATGGGCAGAGACGGGGAAAGTCTGAAAGCGGCGTCGGGAATGCTGATGGTGGAGTGCGGGGTCGCCCCCCAGCATCAACGGCTGGCAGGGAAAGACCGGTGGGGGCGGGGAGCAGGGACAGAGAGGGCATGAGAGAGGGTGGAGCGTGTATCTGTCTGTTTGTGCCTGTGTCTGTGTCTGTGTCTGTTGCTGTGTTTGTCTCTCTGTGGGAAATGTGGGTAGAGGGCTGGTGGCTTTGTGCGTGACGGGGGTGGCCTGGCACCGAGCCCCCACGGCCCCCCAGACCCGCGCCGAGGGCCGAAGACTTCTGTGGACTTTCCGTGGAAGAACTGGCCCGAAAGCGGCCTTGCGCTTGTTGGCAGCGATGCCGGCCACCTCGCCGCAGCCTCCTTCGTTGGGCGGGATGAGGCGGGGCGAGTTGTGCCGGGGACCGGGGGCTTTGTGCCAATATCCGCCGCATGTCCATGCTTCCCCTCCCCGTGCTGTGGCCAGTGATGTTCTGTTTTGTGGGAGGGCTGCTTAGCTAGTGTCTCTGGGGTTCTGGGGAGGGAGGGAGGGGTCATGGTGATGCTGTTCGGGTGGGTCGGTGTGTCAGCAGGCCGAGCACAGGGCACAGGCTACCCGTCAGTTTGGCTGGGAGCGGTCGGGCACAAAGGGAAAACAAATAAGATTTGCCAAGGCTTTTAATTTCCGTGAAAGACTTTTGTTCCAAGCAAATTGAAGAGGCATTTGTAGTTTAAAAAAAAAAAAAAAAAAAAAAGAAAAAAAAGGAAAGAAAAGAAAAAGAAAAAGCAAATAAAAGGAAATAAAAATTTAAAAAATTAAATTAAATTAAATAAAACGTTGTCAAAAATATTTTTTGGTCTTGAAATCTGGTTTGCCGGGAGAGACAGGGCTGCTAGAAGGCCATTCAGCTGCGAAGTGATATGGGGCTGTGGGGTTCCCCCGGCTCCGGGATAGCACAAGGATGCCAGGTCTACCTGGGACCAGGGCTGGCTGGCTGGAGTTGTCCGCCTGCCACCGCAGGAGATGGCGCCACAGAGGCCCGCGGCACCGGGGTGAACACGTCTACCCTTCTCCGAGCCGTCCGCCGGAGACCAGGTCTATCTGGCACTGGGGCTGGCCAGCTGGCGGCGTCCGCCTGCCGCTGCCGGAGATGTTGTTGCAGCGGCCCGAGGCACCGGGGTGAACAGGTCTACCCCATTCTGGCGGGATATAGTCGTATTTCGGCAGTGGCCGGGGAGACCTCTTGCCCTTGGCTGGCCTAGGTCCTTGCCTGCCTGCCCTGGGGTAGACCAGTTGTCCCATGCTTACCTTGATCCTCGCCGGCTGATAGCCGGTAGACCTGTGTCCGTCGGCCTGCTGTGGGGTAGACCTGTTACCTTCCGCCGCTCTTAGTCTCTGGCGGCTAACGCTGGGGTAGACCTGTTACCTTCGGCCGCCCTTACTGCTGAACAAGTGGCGGCGCCTCTCGTCCATCAGACGAGCGGCCCCCTTGCACTGTCCTGCCTGGCAACACGCCTTTGGCAGGCAGCCTGCACATCCGGCAGGTCCCTGTGCGCGCGCATACGCGCACACGCTGTTTCTCATGTGCCCTCTCCCCCCTAATCGAAAGCCACTATGTCTAGGCGGGCGACTTTCATTCCTGGCCTGTGCTGCTGTCCCTGCCGGCACCACGCCCCAGCGGCAACTGCCCTGCTCCGCTGGATGCTTTCCCATCCTCAGCCTCAGCTGAGGTCACCATTGATAGACCAGGTCTACGCGGCACTGGGGCTTGCCTGCCAGCGGAGTTTGCTACCGCCGCCAAAGGGGGCACCAGAGTGGCAGGCAGCGCAAAAATGAACCGGTCTTCCCTACTCCCGGGCGGCCGCCAGTGAGCAGGTTTGAGAGACACTGGGGATGGCCGGCCAGTGGAGTTTGCCTACCTCTGCCAGAGGGGGGGCCAGAGCGGTGGGTGGTGCACAAATGAACTGGTCTTCTTTACTCTGTGGCGGCCACCAGAGGCTAAGTCTGCCTGGCACCGGGGCGGGCTGGCTGGCCGGCGGCATCTACCTGCCGCCGCTGGACGGGGCGCTGCAGGGGCTGGCAGTGCTGGGGTAAACAGGCCTACCTGTCTACAGAGCGGCCACCATAGACCAGGTCTACACTGCACCGGGGCTTGCCGGCCAGCGGAATTTTGCCTACCGCCGCCAGATAGCATGCCGGAGTCGCAGGCGCCACAAAAATGAACTGGTATTCCTGACTCTGGGGCAGCTGCCGGAGATGAGGTCTACCTGGCACCCGGGCTGGCTGGCCGGCTACGTCCACCGGCGGCCACTGGAGGGGGCGCTGCAGGGGTCAGCGGTGCCGGGGTGAACAAGTCTACTTTTCTCCGGGGAGGCCACCAGAGACCAGGTCTATCCGGCACTGGTTCTTGCCGGCTGGAGGAGTTTGCCTACCACTGCAAGAGTGGATGCCACAGTGGCGGGCGATGAAAAATGAACCGGTCTTCCGTACTGTGGGGCGGCCGCCAGTGACCAGGTCTACCCAACACTGGGGCTGGACAGCCGGCAGAGTTTGCCTACCGCCGCCATAGGGGGCGCTGCAGCAGGGGATGGCGAAAAAAAGAACCTGTCTTCCCTACTCTGGGGCGGCTGCCGGAAGCGAGGTCTGCCTGGCCCTAGGGCCGGCTGGCTAGCGACGTCAACTTACCGCCACCGGAGGGGGCGCCGCATGGGCCGGCAGTACCGGGATGAACCGGGTCTACCCTTCTCCGGGGCAGCCGCTATAGATAGACCAGGTCTACCCTGCACTGGGGCTTGCCGGCTGGTGAAGTTTGCCTACCGCTGCCAAAGGGGGCACTGCAGTGGCGAGCAGCGGAAAAATGAACTGGTCTTCCCTACTCTGGGGCGGCCGCCAGAGACCAGGTCTACCCGGCACCATGGCCGGCTGGCTGATGGCGTCCACCAGCTGCCGCTGGAGGGGGCGCCGCAAGGGCTGGCGGTGCTGTGGTGAACAGGTCTACTTTTCTCCGTGGTGGCCGCCAGAGACCAGGTCTATCCGGCACCGGGGCTTTCCTACCACAGACAGAGGGGGTGCCGCAGTGGCGGGCGGCGCAAAAAAAACAGTCTTCTGTACTGTGGGGCGGCCGCCAGTGACCAGGTCTACCCGACTCCGGAGCTGGCTGGCCGGCGGAGTTTGCCTGCCGCCACAAGAGGGGGCGCCAGAGAGGCAGGCAGTGGAAAAATTAACCGGTCTGCCCTACTCTGGGGCGGCCACCAGTGACCAGGTCTACCCGGCACCTGGGCTTGCCAGATAGCGGAGTTTGCCTACCGCCGCCAAAGAGGGCACCAGAGCGGTGGGCGGCGCCAAAATGAACTGGCCTTCCCTACTCTGGGGCGGACGCCAGTTATCACGTCTTCCCGACACTGGAGCTGGCCAGCCAGCCGAGTTTGCCTACCACCGTCAGAGAGGGCGCCAGAATGGCAGGCGGCGCAAAAATGAACTGGTCTTCCCTACTCTTGGGCCGCCGCCGTAGGCGATGTCTGCCTGGCACCGAGGTCGCCTGGCCGGCTACGTCCACCTGCCACTGCCAGAGGCGACGCCGCTGGGGCCAGCAATTCCAGGGTGAACAGGTCTACCCTACTACCGGGCGGTCACCATAGATAGACCAGGTCTACCCAGCAGTGGGGCTTTCCTGCCGGCGGAGTTTTCCTACCGCCGCCAAAGGGGGTGCAGAGCAGGAGGCGGCGTAAAAATGAACCGGTCTTCCCTACTCTGGGACGGCCACCAGAGACCATGTTTACCCGGCACCGCGGCCTGCCGCCTGGCGGAGTTTGCTTACTGCCGCCAGAGGGGGCGCCACAGCGGCCAGCCGTGGAAAAATGAACTGGTCTTCCCCACTCTAGGACGGCCGCCGGAGCTGATGTCTGACTGGCACTAGGGCCAACTGGCCAGCGACGCCCACCTACCGCCGCCGAAGGGGACGCTGCAGGGGCCGGCAGTTCTGGGGTGAACAGGTCTACCCTTCTCCAGGGCGGCCACCATAGATAGACCAGGTCTACCCGGCACTGGGGCTTGACTGTCGGCGGAGTTTTCCTACCACCGCCAAAGAGGGCCAAAGAGGGGCGGCCGCAAGAGACCAGTGGCACCCGGCTTGCCCAGAGACGCCTACTGCGCCATAGTGGCAGTGGCGGTGCAAAATGAACCGGTCTTCCCTGCACTGGGGCGGCGGCTGGAGGCGAGGTCTGCCTGGCACCGGGGCCGGCTGACCGGCGACGTCCACCTGCCGCTTCCGGAGGGGACGCCGCAGGGGCCGGCGGTGCCAGGGTGAACAGGTGGCTGCCATAGACCAGGTCTACCCGACAGTCAGGCTTGCCTGCTGGCGGAGTTTGCCTACTGCTGCCAAAGGGGTGCCAGAGCAGAGGGCGGCTCAAAAATGAACCGGTATTGGGGGTTGGGGTTTTGTTCCTTTAATGTATGAGTTTGGAGAATTTTTTCCCATTGTAATGCTAACAAAACCCGCCGGCTGTGCCCAGGGTTTTGTGATGGCCCTGGACGGGCGGGTGGGTGGGACCGGAGCTGCTCGGAGGACTGCGAGAGCTTCCAGGCAGGGCTACCCAGAGGAGCATGCGGGCTTGTGGAGGGGCACTTCAGTTTCCGGCTAGAAAGCGGAGAGGAGGGACCCGCCTTGGCCGCACTGCACGTGGGAGAGAGGCAGACAGCCAGACCCTGCTGGAATCAGCTGTCCTGCTTCCTCGGAGGCACTGCTGACCACCAAAGACCAAACGCCTCTTGCCTTTTGGGAATACAGCTGATCTCCAGACACTACAGTGAGTGAGGAGCTGCTCCCACCCGAGCCAGTCTGGCCACAGCTGCTCCCCTCCACCTCCCTCGCTCCTGCCTGCTCTGCGGCACGTGTCACAGCCTCGGGAACAGACACAGACGGAGTGTGTCCGCATCTAAAGAAAGGACTAGAACCGGGTTATTTTCTTCTGTTTTTTTTTTGTCGGTAACTTTAATAACTGTTGTTGTTTTCTTGTTGTGCTGTGAGTTAGAGTAGTAAAGAGCTGTTACTTCTACCCCCTATATCTGCCTTGAGTCCTTGATTTGAAACAATTATAACACTTGGAGGGTGAAATTGATTTTCTCTATTTC
>JAREIS010000545.1:67500-218017 GCA_030060385.1 Muscicapa striata striata | reverse complement strand
CTCCTTTTCCAGGGAGGGAATCCATGGAAATTTTGGATTTTGGGAAGAGATTCCTCCTTTTCCAGAGGAGAGAATCCATGGAAATTTTGGATTTTGGGAAGAGATTCCTCCTTTTCCAGGGGAGGGAATCCATGGAAATTTTGGATTTTGGGAAGAGATTCCTCCTTTTCCAGGGGAGGGAATCCATGGAAATTTTGGATTTTGGGAAGAGATTCCTCCTTTTCCAGGGGAGGGAATCCATGGAAATTTTGGATTTTGGGAAGAGATTCCTCCTTTTCCAGGGGAGGGAATCCATGGAAATTTTGGATTTTGGGAAGAGATTCCTCCTTTTCCAGAGGAGGGAGTCCATGGAAATTTTGGATTTTGGGAAGAGATTCCTCTTTTTCCAGGGGAGGGAATCCATGGAAATTTTGGGAAGAGATTCCTCTTTTTCCAGAGGAGGGAATCCATGGAAATTTGGGATTTTGGGAAGAGGTTCCTCCTCTTCCAGAGGAGGGAATCCATGGAAAATTTGGATTTTGGGAAGAGATTCCTCCTTTTCCAGAGAAAGGAATCCATGGAAATTTTGGATTTTGGGAAGAGGTTCCTCCTTTTCCAGAGAAGGGAATCCATGGAAATTTTGGATTTTGGGAAGAGGTTTCTCCTTTTCCAGGGGAGGGAATCCATGGATGGATGGATCCATGAAAAACCAGGAAATCACTGGATTCCTGCTTTCCTCAAAGATTTCTGGGAATTCCTGGGATCTGGAGAATCTTTGGGATGACCTCTGGGATATTCCAGGGGCGTTTTCCGCTCTTTCCCAGGAATGAAATCCGGGACTGGTGACTCGGCTCCGTCCCAACCCAAATCCACGGAGGCGCCGCCGGAATTCCCAAGTTCCTGCTGACCCTCCTTCCCAGAATTTCCAGGGGGATTTTCCCAGGACAGGATCCATGGGGAGCAGCAGCTCAGGGAGCGTGGGATGCTTTTCCCACCGGATTTTCCCGCTCCTCCTCCTCCTCCTCTGCTGCTTCCAGCCGGGTAAGGACAGGATTTTCCCGGGAGTTCCTCAAATTCCAGCTCCGAGCCCCTTGCATTCCCACTGGAATCCTGCAGGGAGAAAAATTCGGGAAGAAGGAGGGCAGCTGTGAATTCCCGGTTTCCCACCAGCCTGGCTTTCCTTTCCTTGCCCCAGAAATTCAGGAATTTCCTCGGGGTCGTTCCTTAGGGAATTTCCCCTAAATGTGGGAATGCTGGGGGAAAAAAAACCGGGATTTGGGTTGCAGCATTCCATGAGCTGCGCACCCAACACGCCCCAAGGCTGATTCTGATGGAAATAAATTTTATATTTTAAACGAGGGATGGATCCGGGAGGGGGGTGAATTCCCGAATAAATACCTGAATTCCCGGTTTTCCGAATTCCCGGCACAGGCGCGGGCCAGCGCCGGAGCCACGCGGAGGATCGGCTCTTCCAGCGCCTTTTTTCGGGATACAACCGCTGGTCCCGGCCCGTTCCCAACACTTCCGACGTGGTCATCGTGCGCTTCGGGCTCTCCATCGCCCAGCTCATCGACGTGGTGCGCCATTCCCGGAATTCCGGCCGATCCCGCCGGGATGCTGGGATGGGGGGAGGTTGGATTCCAGGAATTCCGGAGGGGTTTGGGGTGGGAAGGGAGAGTAAGGATCATCCCAATCCGAACTTCCCGCTGAACCAGGGTGAGCCAACCTTCCCTTGGATCCATTTATCCCATATCCCTCCCTATTCCATATCCTGTATCCATGTATTCCATTTATTCCATATCCTGTCCATTTACATATCCCATATCCATTTATCCCATATCCCTCTATTCCATACCCCATATCCATTTATCCCATATCCCTCTATTCCATATCCCGTATCCATTTATGCCATATCCCTATCTCCATATCCTTATCCATTTTATCCCATATCCCCATTCCATCTCCCATATCCATTTATCCCATATCCCTCTATTCCATATCCCATATCCATTTATCCCATATCCCTCTATTCCATATCCTGTATCCATTTATCCCATATCCCTCTATTCCATATCCCGTATCCATTTATCCCATATCCCTCTATTCCATATCCCCATATCCATTTATCCCATATCCCTCTATTCCATATCCTGTATCCATTTATCCCATATCCCTCTATTCCATATCCCGTATCCATTTATCCCATATCCCTCTATTCCATATCCTGTATCCATTTATCCCATATCCCTCTATTCCATATCCCTGTATCCATTTATCCCATATCCCTCTATTCCATATCCTGTATCCATTTATCCCATATCCCTCTATTCCATATCCTGTATCCATTTATCCCATATCCCTCTATTCCATATCCTGTATCCATTTATCCCATATCCCTCTATTCCATATCCTGTATCCATTTATCCCATATCCCTCTATTCCATATCCCATATCCATTTATCCCATATCCCTCTATTCCATATCCTGTATCCATTTATCCCATATCCCTCTATTCCATATCCTGTATCCATTTATCCCATATCCCTCTATTCCATATCCTGTATCCATTTATCCCATATCCCTCTATTCCATATCCTGTATCCATTTATCCCATATCCCTCTATTCCATATCCTGTATCCATTTATCCCATATCCCTCTATTCCATACCCTGTATCCATTTATCCCATATCCCTCTATTCCATATCCTGTATCCATTTATCCCATATCCCTCTATTCCATATCCTGTATCCATTTATCCCATATCCCTCTATTCCATATCCTGTATCCATTTATCCCATATCCCTCTATTCCATATCCTGTATCCATTTATCCCATATCCCTCTATTCCATATCCTATCCCTATTCCATTTTATCCCATATCCTCCCTCTATCCCTCCCATATCCTGTATCCATTTATCCCATATCCCTCTATTCCATACCCTGTATCCATTTATCCATTTATCCCATATCCTGTGTCCATTATCCCATATCCCTCTATCCCATATCCTGTATCCATTTATCCCATATCCCTCTATTCCATATCCTGTATCCATTTATCCCATATCCCTCTATTCCATATCCCATATCCATTTATCCCATATCCCTCTATTCCATATCCTGTATCCATTTATCCCATATCCCTCTATTCCATATCCTGTATCCATTTATCCCATATCCCTCTATTCCATATCCTGTATCCATTTATCCCTATATCCCTCTATTCCATATCCCTGTATCCATTTATCCCATATCTATTCCATATCCCGTATCCATTTATCCCATATCCCTATTCCATATCCCATTTATCCCATATCCCTGTATCCATTTATCCCATATCCCCCATATCCATTTATTCCATATCCCATACTCCATTCCATATCCATTTATCCCATATCCCTCTATATATCCATTTTATTCCATATCCCTCTATCCCCCATATCCATCCCTATCCCTCTATTCCATTCCATTTATCCCTGTCCTGTATCCATTTATCCCATATCCTCTATTCCATATCCTGTATCCATCCATATCCCTCTATTCCATATCCCTGTATTCCATTTATCCATTTATCCCATATCCCTCTATTCCATACCCTGTATCCATTTTATCCCATATCCCTATATTCCTGTATCCATTTCCTCATATCCATTTACCCCCATTTTATCCCATATCCCTCTATTCCATATCCCGCATCCATTTATCCATTTATTCCATATCCCGTATCCATTTATCCCATATCCCTCTATTCCATACCCTGTATCCATTTATCCCATATCCCTCTATCCCATATCCCCCTATCCTATATCCTTCTATCCTATATCCCTTTATCCCACTATCCCCATCCCTATATCCCTCTATCCCCTATCCCCTATCCCTCTATCCCATATCCGTCTCTCCCATATCCCTTTATCCCAATATCTCCCTTTCCCTATATTCCTCTATCCTCCTATCCCTTATCCCTTTATCCCATAGCCTATATCCCTTTATCCCATAGCCTATATCCCATATCCCATATCCCATATCCCATATCCCATATCCCATATCCCATATCCCATATCCCATATCCTCCACCCCATATCCCATATCCCATATCCCATATCCCATATCCCATATCCCCTATCCCATATCCCATATCCCATATCCCATATCCCATATCCCATATCCCATTCCCATATCCCATATCCCCCATCCCATATCCCTTTTCCCTTTATCCCATATCCCCCATCCCTCTCTCCCCTTTCCCGCTCCCTGACCATCCCTCCCTCTTCCCGATCCCTTCCCTGCCAAAAGCAATTCCCTGCTGCCCTCTGCTGACCAGAAATCCCAGGAAAACTCAGATCCCGCTGCCAGCTGGAATTTCGGGACGATCCCTCGGGATCTCCCAGCTCATCCCTCTTTCCCACCATCCCAGGATGAGAAGAACCAGATGATGACCACCAACGTCTGGCTGAAGCAGGTAGCTGTTCCCGACCCGGGAATGGGATTTGGGAATGGGATTTGGGAATGTCCCTGCCCAGGGGGATTTGGGGGCGTCTCCACAGATCCGCTCCGCGTGTCCCGGCAGGAATGGAGCGACTACAAACTGCGCTGGGACCCGGCCGAGTACGACAACGTCACGTCCATCCGCGTGCCCTCCGAGATGATCTGGATCCCGGATATCGTCCTCTACAACAAGTGAGTGACAGTGGAGAATCCCTGGGAGGGATGGGAATTCCATAAATCCCTTCCTGAAATCCCTTTCCTAAATCCCTTCCCTTCATCCCATCCCATCCCATCCCATGGATCCCATCCCATCCCATCCCTGTATCCCATCCCATCCCATCCCATCCCATCCCATCCCATCCCATCCCATCCCATCCCTGTATCCCATCCCATCCCATCCCATTATCCCATCCCATCCCATCCCATCCCATTATCCCATCCCATCCCATGGATCCCATCCCATCCCATCCCATCCCATTATCCCATCCCATCCCATTATCCCATCCCATCCCATCCCATCCCATCCCATCCCATCCCATCCCATCCCATCCCATCCCATCCCATGAATCCCTTCCCATTATCCCATCCCATTATCCCATCCCATGGATCCCATCCCATGGATCCCATCCCATGCCCATTCCCAGTTTTCACCATTCCCCGTTTCTCCCCAGCGCCGACGGCGAGTTCGCGGTGACGCACATGACCAAGGCGCACCTCTTCTGGGACGGCACGGTCAAGTGGGTGCCGCCGGCCATCTACAAGAGCTCCTGCAGCATCGACGTCACCTTCTTCCCCTTCGACCAGCAGAACTGCAAGATGAAGTTCGGCTCCTGGACCTACGACAAGGCCAAGATCGACCTGGAGAACATGGACCACCACGTGGACCTCAAGGACTACTGGGAGAGCGGCGAGTGGGCCATCATCAACGCCATCAGCACCTACACCTCCAAGAAGTACGACTGCTGCACCGAGATCTACCCCGACATCACCTTCTACTTCGTCATCCGGCGCCTGCCGCTCTTCTACACCATCAACCTCATCATCCCGTGCCTGCTCATCTCCTGCCTCACCGTCCTGGTGTTCTACCTGCCCTCGGACTGCGGCGAGAAGATCACGCTCTGCATCTCCGTGCTGCTCTCGCTCACCGTCTTCCTGCTGCTCATCACCGAGATCATCCCGTCCACCTCGCTGGTCATCCCGCTGATCGGCGAGTACCTGCTCTTCACCATGATCTTCGTCACGCTCTCCATCATCATCACCGTCTTCGTGCTCAACGTGCACCACCGCTCGCCCAGCACGCACGCCATGCCGCGCTGGGTCCGCGGGTTTTTCCTGGAGATGGTGCCGCGCTGGTTGTTCATGAGGAGGCCGGTGCCCCCCGAGGGGACGGGGGGACAGTACGAGCACCCCGGGGCGCGGCTCAGCACGTCCCGGTGCTGGCTGGAGACCGACGTGGATGACAAGTGGGAGGAGGAGGAGGAGGAGGAGGAGGAAGAGGGGAAGACCTATCCCAGCAATCCCGTGGAATCCCAGGAAAGCCAGTTCCGCTACGGGAAGGGGTCCGGGGGCTCGGCATCACACGGATCATCCAAGGGGAAGGACGAGGAGGAAGAGGAGGAGGAGAAGGGGAAGGAGGATGAGGAGGAGGAAGGCTCGGAGCAGGGCTTGGCGCTGTCCCCCAGGATTCTGAAGGCCCTGGAGGGGGTGCAGTACATCGCGGATCACCTGCGGGCCGAGGACGCCGACTTCTCTGTGAGTTCTGGGAGCCACGGATGGGGCTGGGGATCCCAAAATTGGGAAGGGCAATTCTGAGATCCAGGTTTGATTCCCGAGATCCCAAAACTGGGAAGGGCACTTCTGGGATCTACTGATGGGGCTGGAGATCCCAAAATTGGGAAGAGCAGTTCTGGGATCCATGGATGGGGCTGGGGATCCCAAAATTGGGAAGGGAAGTTCTGGGATCCAAGGGTGGGGCTGGAGATCCCAAAAATGGGAAGAGCAGTTCTGGGATCCAGGTTTGATTCCCGAGATCCCAAAACTGGGAAGGGCACTTCTGGGATCCAAGGATGGGGCTGGACATCCCAAAATTGGGAAGGGCAGTTCTGGGATCCAAGGATGGGGCTGGGGATCCCAAAATTGGGAAGGGCAATTCTGGAATCTGTGGATGGGGCTGGAGATCCCAAAATTAGGAAGGGCAATTCTGGGATCCAAGGATGGGGCTGGTGATCCCAAAACTGGGAAGGGAAGTTCTGGGATCCAAGGATGGGGCTGGAGTTCCCAAAAATGGGAAAAGCAGTTCTGGGATCCAGGTTTGATTTCCGAAATCCCAAAACTGGGAAGGGCAGTTCTGGGATCCAGTTTTGATTCCCAAGATCCCAAAACTGGGAAGGGTAGTTCTGGGATCCAAGGATGGGGCTGGAGATCCCAAAAATGGGAAAAGCAGTTCTGGGATCCAGGTTTGATTCCTGAGATCCCAAAACTGGGAAGGGCACTTCTGGGATCCACGGATGGGGCTGGGGATCCCAAAATTGGGAAGGGCAATTCTGGGATCCAGGTTTGATTCCCGAGATCCCAAAACTGGGAAGGGCAGTCCTGGGATCTGTGGATGGGGCTAGACATCCCAAAATTGGGAAAAGCAGTTCTGGGATCTGTGGATGGGGCTGGAGATCCCAAAATTAGGAAGGGCAATTCTGGGATCCATGGATGGGGCTGGAGATCCCAAAACTGGGAAGGGCAGTTCTGGGATCCAAGGATGGGGCTGGGGATCCCAAAACTGGGAAAAGCAGTTCTGGGATCCAGGTTTGATTCCTGAGATCCCAAAATTGGGAAGGGCACTTCTGGGATCCACGGATGGGGCTGGGGATCCCAAAATTGGGAAGGGCAATTCTGGGATCCAGGTTTGATTCCCGAGATCCCAAAACTGGGAAGGGCAGTTCTGGGATCCAAGGATGGGGCTGGGGATCCCAAAACTGGGAAGGGCACTTCTGGGATCCACGGATGGGGCTGGGGATCCCAAAATTGGGAAGGGCAATTCTGGGATCCAAGGATGGGGCTGGAGATCCCAAAACTGGGAAGGGCAGTTCTGGGATCCAAGGATGGGGCTGGAGATCCCAAAACTGGGAAAAGCAGTTCTGGGATCCAGGTTTGATTTCTGAGATCCCAAAATTGGGAAGGGCAGTTCTGGGATCCGTGGATGGGGTGGAGATCCCAAAATTGGGAAGGGCAATTCTGGGAGCCGGGTTTGATTCCTAAGTTCCTGAAATTGGGAAGGGCAGTTCTGGGATCCACTTTGGGAGGAGATCCACGATCCATCTCCCGCCTCCATGGAGATTCCCAGTCTGCAGGGTCAGTCAGGGGTTCCTTTGGGAATGCTGGAGAATTTGGGAATGCTTTTGGGAGATCCCTCTCCCACCCTCGGCACCTCAGACCCCACATTCCTGCTTTTCCCAAAGTTTGGAAAATCTCTCCCCAAAAAATTTGGGATCAGCTCTGCCTTGGAGCCCCCCACCCCAAGATTTCTCGGAAAACCCCAAAATTTTCCAAGAGTTGTGGCATCTCCTCACCCTGAGGCAACCAGCAGATTCCCAGGAAGCTTCGGGCAGTCTCCTAATCCCAGGAAATTCCCAGGAAAAAGGGATTCCCAAACCTTTTTTCCGCCGGCAGGTGAAGGAAGACTGGAAATACGTGGCCATGGTGATCGACCGGATCTTCCTCTGGATGTTCATCATGGTCTGCCTGCTGGGCACGGCCGGGCTCTTCCTGCCGCCCTACCTGGCCGGGATGATCTAGGATCGGGCCGGGATCCGGCCGGGATCCGGCTGGGAATGGCGGGAACAGCGGGAATGGCGGGAATGGTGGGAGTGGTGGGATTGGCGGGAATGGTGGGATTGGCGGGATTGGTGGGATTGGCGGGATTGGTGGGATTGGAGGGAATGGTGGGATTGGTGGGATTGGAGGGATTGGCAGGATTGGCAGGAATGGTAGGAATCACAGGATTGGCGGGAATGGTGGGAATGGCGGGAATGGTGGGATTAGTGGGAATGGTGGGAATGGCGAGATTGACGGGAATGGCGGGAATTACGGGATTGGCGGGAATGGTGGGATTGGCGGGAATGGCGGGATTAGTGGGAATGGTGGGAATGGCGAGATTGACGGGAATGGCGGGAATTACGGGATTGGCGGGAATGGTGGGATTGGCGGGAATGGCGGGATTGGAGGGATTGGTGGGAACGGTGGGAATGGCGGGAATGGCGGGGAATGGCGGGAATGGCGGGAATGGTAGGATTGGCGGGAATGGCGGGAATGGCTGGATTGGTGGGAATGGCAGGAATGGCGGGAATGGCTGGATTGGTGGGAATGGCGGGAATGGTGATGGCCACATCCCGCTGGACGCTGTGGGGAGGGACGTGGAGCTGTGGAAAAGCTGTGACGGGAATGGAGGGTGGAGAGAGGGATGATGTGGGATATGGATGTGATCCTGTGATTCCGTGATTTCACGATCCCAGGAGGTTGTGGGACAGGGACGGGTCATGGAGAAGGGGCACGGACATGATCCCATAATCCCAAAATCCCATAATCCCATGATCCCACAATCCCAGGAGGTTGTGGGACAGGAATAATGTTGCTGATGGTCTGTGCAGAAGGGATACGGACACGATCCCATAATCCCATAATCCCATAATCCCACGATCCCACAATCCCAGGAGGTTGTGGAACAGGAATAACACTCTGGATTGTCCGTGCAGAAGGGATACGGACGTGACCCCACAATCCTGTGATCCCATAATTCCATAATCCCATGATCCCAGGAGGTTGTGGGACAGGAACAATGCTATGGATGGTCTATGCAGAAGGGAAATGGGTATGACCCCATAATCCTGGGATCCCACAATCCCAGGAAGTTGTGGGACAGGAATAGCACTGCGGGCTGTCCATGCAGAAGGGACACTGACATGATCCCATAATCCCAAAATCCCATAATCCCATGATCCCACCATCCCACAATCCCAGGAGGTCGTGGAACAGCAATAAGGCTTCGGATTGTTTGTGCAGAAGAAACACGGACATGATCCCCTAATCCTGTGATCCCATAACTCCTTAATCCCACGATCCCAGGAATTTGTGGGACAGTGGATAATGCTTTGGATGGTCTATGGAGAAGGGACATGATCCCATAATCCCATGATCCCATAATCCTACTATCCCATGATTCCATAATCCCACTATCCCATGATTCCAGAAGGTCATGGGACAGCACTAAGGTTTTGGATTGTCCGTTCAGAAGGGACACGGATAAAATCCCATAATCCCACATTCCCAGGAAGTTGTGGGACACAGGATGGTGCATGCAGAAGGGACAGGGACACGATCCCATAATCCCAGAAGGCTGTGGGACAGCATTAACGCTTTAGATTGTCCGTGCAGAAAGGATCCGGACGTGATCCCATGATCCCAGGAATTTGTGGGACAGCGGATAATGCTTTGGATGGTCCATGAAGAAGGGACAGAGATATGGTCCCATAATCCCAAAATCCCATAATCCCATGATCCCACCATCCCACAATCCCAGGAGGTTGTGGGACAGCGATAAAACTTCAGATTGTTTGTGCAGAAGAAACATGGACATGACCCCCTAATCCTGTGATCCCATAATTCCTTAATCCCACGATCCCAGGAATTTGTGGGACAGGGATAATGCTTTGGATGGTCCATGAAGAAGGGACACGGATATGGTCCCATAATCCCAAAATCCCATAATCCCATGATCCCACCATCCCAGGAGGCCGTGGGGCAACAATAAGACTTTGGATTGTCCGTGCAGAAGGGACACGGACAGGATCCCATAATCCCATGATTCCACGATCCCAGGGAATTGTGGGGCAGGGATAACGCTGTGGATGGTCACAGCAGAAGGGACAAAGATATAATCCCACGATCCCAAAATCCCAAGAGGCCGTGGGACTGGAATAACACTGTCCCAGTGCAGAAGAAGAGACGTGGACATGATCCCATAATCCCATGACCTCATAGTCCCAGGAAGTTGTGGGACAGGAATAACACTTTGGATGGTCCGTGCAGAAGGGATATGGAATGATCCCACGATCCCATGATCCCAAAATCCCAAGAGGCCGTGGGACAGGAATAACTTCGGACTGTCCATGCAGAAGGGACACGGACATGATCCCATAATCCCGTGATCCCATGTTTCCATGATCCCACCATTCCCATAATCCCGTGATCCCATGTTTCCGTGATCCCACAGCTCCAGGAGGCCACGGGACAGGGATAATGCTTGTCTGTGCAGAAGGGATATGGACATGATCCCATAATCCCATGATCCCATGTTTCCATGATCCCACCATTCCCATAATCCCGTGATCCCATGTTTCCATGATCCCACAGCTCCAGGAGGCCACGGGACAGGGATAGTGCTTGTCTCTGCAGAAGGAATATGGACATGATCCCATAATTCCATGATCCCACAATCCCAGGAAGTCGTGGGACGGGAATAACACTTTGGCTTGTCCATACAGGAGGGACAATTTTGGGACATGATCCCATATTCCCAAAATCCCAAGAGGCCGTGGGACAGGAATAATTTTGGACTGTCCATGCAGAAGGGACACGGACATGATCCCATAATCCCGTGATCCCATGATCCCAAAAACCCAAGAGGCCGTGGGACAGGAATAACACTATGGATTGTCTGTGCAGAAGGGACACGGACATGATCCCATAATCTCATGATCCCATGTTTCCATGATCCCACCATCCCACAATTCCAGGAGGCCATGGGACAGGGATAATGCTTGTTTGTGCAGAAGGGATATGGACAGGATCCCATAATTCCATGATCCCATGTTTCCATGATCCCACCATTCCCATAATCCCGTGATCCCATGTTTCCGTGATCCCACAGCTCCAGGAGGCCACGGGACAGGGATAATGCTTGTCTGTGCAGAAGGGATATGGACATGGTCCCATAATCCCATGATCCCACGATCCCAGGAAGTCGTGGGACAGGAATTATACTCTGGATTGTCCATACAGAAGGGACAATTTTGGGACATGATCCCATAATCCCGTGATCCCATAATCCCACAATCCCAGGACGTTTCCCTTCTCCAACCCCCCAGAACAAGCAGGTTCTTCCCACCCCATTCCCACACCCGAGTTCAGCTGGAAAACAGGAACATCCCACCTGGAAATGGGACTGGCTCCGGCGGGAAAACCCACCTGGATAGTGCCCACGGATTCCGGGATCCCCGGGGCTGGAACAGCGGGAATCTGCGCTCCTGGATCCATCCCAATCCTCCCCATCCCACCTCCCATCCCAAATCTCCTGGCTCTGACTCCTGCTGCAACTTCATTCCCAACTCCCATAAATCCTCCAGGCCCCACGGAGTTTCCAACACTCGGAGAAACTCCGGGATTTTTCCCTGGGAACGTTTTGTGCTTTCTGGAGTGAAACCATGCGGAATTAACGGGGCTGCAGGAGAATGGGCACATCCCGAGGGTGTCCCTGCCGCTCCCGGAGCCTCCGGAGCCGACAGACGGATCAGGCGCCGGGACACGTGGGGGGAGTGTCCAAGCCTGGATCCAGGAGCTCCTGGATATCCAGGAGAGGGATCTCCTGGGAAGGTCACGGCTGGTTCGGCTGCGGGGGAAGGGGGGGATGGGTTTTGCCAGGCACTGGTAAAATCTGGGAATTACGGAATTGGTGAGGTTGGGAAAGCTCTTGGAGATGGAGTCCAGCCAGTCTAAGGCCACCCCCGATCTGTGTCCCACCAAATCCACAGGGATTTGAATCCATCCAGGAATGGGGCCTCCACTCCTGCCCTGGGCTGGAAAACCCTTTCCAGGCGGGAATTATTCCCAATATTCCATAAACTTCCCCTGGTATAGCTGGAGGATTGCATCCCATCCCATTATCCCATCCCATTATCCCATCCCATTATCCCATCCCATCCCATCCCATTATCCCATCCCATTATCCCATCCCATCCCATTATCCCATTATCCCATTATCCCATTATCCCATTATCCCATTATCCCACTATCCCATTATCCCATTATCCCATCCCACCCCTCATTCCCTGTGAGCAGATCCCGATCCCACCCTCCTGGCAGGGAATTCCAGAGGGAGAAGTTCCTTCAGGATCCTCCTGGTTTTTTTTTTTCCAGGCTGAGTTTTCCCAGCTCCCTCAGCCCCTTCCCAGCTCCATTCCCTTCCCTGGACACGCTCCAGACCCTCCAAATCCTCGGAAGGAGGGGGCCACACCCCAAGCTCTGCAGTGACCCCAAATGTGGCCTTGACTCCTCCACCCATTTTTGGGAAAGCCCCGCTTGGGTTGGGAATGCTCATCCCATTCCATGGGCAAGGACTCCGTTCCCACCATCCCGACCATTCCTCTTCCCAAGGAAATTCCAGGGGATTGGCCCTGGGAGGGGCGGGAACGACGGGAAGGAAACTCCACCTCGGGATTTGGCGCACGGTTTATCTCAGCCGGAATAAACTGGGAAAACTGCGGGAAAAACGCTGGGGAAAAGCCCGAAACCGCCCGGTTCCCAACCGGAAGCACAAACCCGAGGGAGCCGCGGTTTTGACACAAAACTCGGGGAAAAAAACGCAGCTGGAAAAGTTCTCCAGGTTTGTGTCCCCACCAAAAGGCCGCGATCCGTGGGGGATCCATCCCTTCCCCAATTCCGTCGGCTCCGGAAGCGGCTCCCGCTCGCCGTCGTTAAATAAACTCTTCTGTGCAATGTGCAAGGAAAAAAAAATACGGATCCCTCCGGACATCGCTCCCACGGGAATTCCAGCTCCCCCACCTCCCAAAAAAATAATTCCGTGCCCTCGGCTCCCGGCACGCTCCAGGTCCTTGTCCCGCCATGCCGCCCGCGGCCATCCGCGCTCCACGGATCCATGGATGCGCCAGCATTCCCAGCCGGGAAACCGCCGAGCCGGAGGGATCTTCCAGCATCCCACCCCAACCCTCCTTTTCCAGGGAAATCCCCATCGGATTCTTCCCATCTTCCCAAGAGCAACGCAGAGACACGAGGAGCGGGAAGAGGGGAGAGCGGGAAGGGAGGGGGGAAAATAAAGAAACCACAAAAAGCCCGGATGGCTGGCGGAATTCCTTCCCTCATTCCGAGCACGGCTTGGCCAGGTTGGCCTGGAGCTTGGCCTGGTCCACGGCGTCCAGCAGGTTCTTGGCGTCCACGGCCAGGGCGTGGGAAGCCATCAGCATCTGCCGCTGGAATTCCGAGCTCAGGGAGGTGCCGGAGTTCTGCTGCGCCAGGCGCATCTTGCTGATGAGGTTGGCCAAGTCTTTGTTGAGCAGCTTCTGGGTGCCCTCGATCTGGGAGGGGATTTTTGGGAATTTGGAGAGGGATTCCCGGTGGGAATGGCGCCCCACGCAATCCCCATTCCCGATGTTCCCGCTCTTACCTCGGTGCGGGAGGAGGAGGGGAGGTTGGGGAGGATCTCGTCGACGCTCCCGATGAGCTTCCGTAGGGAAAGGCCGATGTTCTGCGGGAAGGAAGGGTTGGGATGGATCCTGGGATGGATCCTGGGGTGGATCTGGAGATGGATCCAGGGAGGGATCCGGGGAGGGATCCGGGGAGGGATCTGGGGAGGGATCCGGGGATGGATCCAGGGAGGGATCTGGGGATGGATCCAGGGAAGGATCAGGGGATGGATCCAAGGATAAATACTGGGATGGATCCTGGGATGGATCCAAGGATGGATCCTGGGATAGATCCTGGGATGGATCCGGAGATGGATCCAGGGATGGATCCAGGGAGGGATCTGGAGATGGATGCAGGGATGGATCCAGGGAAG
Organism: Muscicapa striata striata; assembly: GCA_030060385.1. Classification (NCBI taxonomy): domain Eukaryota; kingdom Metazoa; phylum Chordata; class Aves; order Passeriformes; family Muscicapidae; genus Muscicapa; species Muscicapa striata. Next base: position 203,714 of record JAREIS010000545.1, on the reverse strand, counting down.
GATCGAGGGATGGATCCAAGCATAAATACTGGGATCCAAGGATGGATCCAAGGATAAATCCAAGGATGGATCCAAGGATGGATCCAAGGATGGATCCAAGGATGGATCCAAGGATGGATCAGGGGATGGATTTGGGGATGGATCCAAGGATGGACCCAAGGATGAATCCTGGGATGGATCCGGGAATGGATCCAGGGAGGAATCCAGGGATGGATTTGGGGATGGATCCAAGGATGGATCCAGGGATGGATCCTGAGATGGATCTGAAGGTGGAGCCAGGGATGGATCTGGGGATGGATCCAGGGAAGGATCGAGGGATGGATCCAAGGATAAATACTGGGATGAATCCTGGGATGGATCCAAGGATGGATCCAAGAATGGATCCTGGGATGGATCCGGGGATGGATCCAGGGATGAATCCAAGAATGGATCCTGAGATAGGTCAGAGGAGGGATTTGGGGATGGATCCTGGGATGGATTTGGGGATGGATTTGGGGATGGATCCAAGGATGGATCCAGGGATGGATCCTGAGATGAATCTGAAGGTGGAGCCAGGGATGGATTTGGGGATGGATCCAGGGAGGGATCTGGAGAGGGATCAAAGGATGGATCTGGGGATGGATGCGAGGATGGATCCTGAGATGGATCTGGGGAGGGATTCAGGGATGGATCCAAGGATGAATCCTAAGATGGATTCAGGGATGGATCCAGGGTGGAATCTGGGGATGGATGCGGGGATCAATTTGGGGATGGATCTGGGGATGGATCCGAGGATGAATCCTGGGATGGATTCAGGGATGGATTTGGGGATGGATCCGGGCATGGATCCAAGAATGGATCCTGGGATGGATCTGAAGATGGATCCAGGGAGGGATCTCGGGAGGGACTGGGGGATGGATCCAAGGATGGATTCAGGGATGGATCAATCCGGGGATGGATCCAGGGAGGGATCCGGGGATGGATTCAGGGATGGATCTGGGGATTAATCCAAGGAAGGATCTGGGGATGGATTCAGGGATGGATCTGGGGATGGATCCAAGGAAGGATCCTGGGATGGATCTGGGGATGGATGGATCCAAGGAAGGATCCGGGGATGGATTCAGGGATGGATCTGGGGATGGATAAATCTGGGGATGGATGCAGGAATGGATTTGAGGATGGATCCAGGAAGGAATCTCGGGATGGATCCAAGGATGGAATCAGGGATGGATCTGGGAATGGATCCAGAGACAGACCTTGAGATGGATCCGGGGATGGACGTGGGGATGGATCCGGGTGAATTCCCGGCGGGAATACTTTGGGTGGCTGAGGGGAGGATTCAATTTGGGAGAGGGAGGGCTGGGAAAATATCCAAATGTTGAGCCAAGGACACAATGGAGGAGCAGGGAATGCCGGGATGGCTCCAAGGGAGGAGCAGGGAATGCTGGGATTGCTCCAAGGATCCAATGGAAGAGCAGGGAATGCTGGGATTGCTCCAAGGATCCAGTGGAGGAGCAGGGAATGCTGGGATTGCTCCAAGGATCCAATGGAGGAGCAGGGAATGCTGGGATTGCTCCCAGGATCCAATGGAGGAGCAGGGAATGCTGGGATTGCTCCAAGGAGCCAATGGAGGAGCAAGGAATGCTGGGATTGCTCCCACCAGTGATCCAAGGATCCAATGGCAGAGCAGGGAATGCTGGGATTGCTCCAAGGATCCAATGGAGGAGCAGGGAATGCTGGGATTGCTCCAAGGATCCAGTGGAGCAGGGAATGCTGGGATTGCTCCAAGGATCCAGTGAAGGAGCAGGGAATGCTGGGATTGCTCCAAGGATCCAATGGCAGAGCCGGGAATGCTGGGATTGCTCCAAGGATCCCATGGAGGAGCAAGGAATGCTGGGATTGCTCCAAGGATCCAATGGAGGAGCAGGGAATGCTGGGATTGCGCCAAGGGTCCAATGGCGGAGCAGGGAATGCTGGGATTGCTCCAAGGATCCAATGGAGGAGCAGGGAATGCTGGGATTGCTCCAAGGGATTAGCAGGGAATGCTGGGATTGCTCCAAGGATCCAAGGGAGGAGCAGGGAATGCTGGGATTGCTCCAAGGATCCAAGGGAGGAGCAGGGAATGCTGGGATTGCTCCAAGGATCCAATGGAGGAGCAGGGAATGCTGGGATTGCTCCAAGGATCCAATGGAGGAGCAGGGAATGCTGGGATTGCTCCAAGGATCCAGTGGAGCAGGGAATGCTGGGATTGCCCCCCCCATTGATCCAATGACCCAACAGATCAGCCAGGAACGCGGGCACTGCTCTCCCACAGACACATCCCCTTCCCGAGCACACCCGGCGCTCAGCAGAGCGATTCCCACCTCCCACGGAATTCCAGGGACTCCCGGGGCCGACCCCGCGCCCACCTTGACCACCAGGATGTATCCGTCGGGGGGCACCAGGCCCACGTCGTCCTTGAGCTGCAGCACGGCGCGCACCAGCTCCGTGACGTTCCCGTACACCGCGTCCTCCGTGCGGTCCAGGTTGGCCGTGGGGCCCGGCTGGATCGGCTGCCAGGGGGGGATTTTGGGGATCAGGTGGATCCCGGGGAAAAATCTGGGAGAGATCCAAGTCTGCCCGTAGAGGATGGGGTGTTCCCAGGCCTGGAAGGGCCTCGGGAAAGGTTGGAGCAGCCTGGGAGAGGGGAATTCCCTGCCTGGGGAATGGGATGGGGTTGAAGGTCCGTGGATCCCATCCTAAACCATTCTGGGATCCAGGACGCTCAGGATCCATCCTGAGGGGTTTTTATGAAATTTGGGGATGGAAAAGGGAAGGGAGACCCTTCCTGGAGTCCCGAATTCCCAATGAAGCCTCTGGATCCCAAAATTCCTTCCTGGAGAGGAGTTGGGATGGGGCTGGATCCAATCCCAGGCAGGGAGAGCTGGGAATGTGCAGCTGGATCAGGGAAGGATCCAGGGAATCCTCGGAGCCTTTTGCAGAGGGAAAGGAGAGCTGGGATTTGGGAAAGGGCTGGAGGGGCAGGAGCCAGGGAATGGCTCCCACTGGGAAAGGGGAGCTTGGGAAGGAATTCCTGGCTGGGCTGGAATTCCCAGAGAACCCCTGGGAGTGTCCAAGGGTGGATTTGGATCACCCTGGGATGGTGGGATTGGAATGGGTTGGGATTGAAGGTCCAAGGATCCCATCCCGAACCATTCCGGGATTCTGGGATCCGGGACACTCAGGATCCATCCTGAGGGATTTTTATGGAATTCAGGGATGGAAAAGGGAAGGGAGACCCTTCCTGGAGTCCCAAATTCCCAGTGAAGCCTCTGGATCCCAAAATTCCTTCCTGGAGAGGAGTTGGGATGGGGCTGGATCCAATCCCAGGGCTGGGAGAGCCGGGAATGTGCAGCTGGATCAGGGAAGGATCCAGGGAATCCTCGGAGCCTTTTGCAGAGGGAAAGGAGAGCTGGGATTTGGGAAAGGGCTGGAGGGGCAGGAGCCAGGGAATGGCTCCCACTGGGAAAGGGGAGCTTGGGAAGGAATTCCCGGCTGGGCTGGAATTCCCAGAGAACCCCTGGGAGCATCCAAGGGTGGATTTGGATCACGCTGGGATGGTGGGGTTGGAACGGGATGGGATTGAAGGTCCATGGATCCCATCCCAAACCATTCCAGGATTCTGGGATCAGGGACACTCAGGATCCATCCCGTGGGATTTTTATGGAATTGGGGGGTGGAAAAGGGAAGGGAGACCCTTCCTGGAGTCCTGAATTCCCAATGAAACCCCTGGATCCCAAAATTCCTTCCTGGAGAGGAGTTGGGATGGGGCTGGATCCAACCCCAAGGCTGGGAGAGCTGGGAATGGAGGGAATTCCCTGGCAGAGGGGGAGATGGGATTCGGGAAGGAATTCTCGGCAGGAAAATTCCCATCCCAGGGATTCCAGAGGTGGAAAAGGAGGATCAGGAACCATCCCAGGCCTTACCTGAGCCCCGAGTCTCGGCGGCTTCTGGGGGGGCCCCGTGAATTGCGCTGCACCCGGAGCGAGGGAAAGGAAGGAAAAATCATCCCAGGGAAACGTGGGAATGCCGCAGAATCCCGGGATTTGTGCCACGCCCCCTCCCCAACCCCCCCAACCCATCCCAGCTTCCCACAGGATCCCAAAATCCCAGGATAAGCAACCCAGGAATGCGGGATTTCACTCCCGGTGTGAAATATTCCCGAGGCTCCAAGCGGGAATTCCAGGAATTCCAGGAACTCACTGTAATCCGTCTCCTTCTCCGGGAGCAGCTGTGGGGGAAGGGGAAAGGAAAATCAGGAATTAGAGGCCCCAAATCCAGGGATGGAGGGATGGAAGAGCCCATTCCCTCCTGGAATGTCAGGAAGGATCCTGGGATCCAAAATCCCGTTTTTTTCCGGATGAATTTTCCCCAAATAAATGAATAAATTAAGAAATAAATATTTTTCAGCCAACAGTGGGAAAGGGGATGAGGAGATGAAGATATTCCCAAAAAAAAAAAAAAAGGGGGTTGGAGCCTGGATTTTCCAGGGATCTCTGGAATCACTCACCGGAGGGATGTTGTTGTTCAGGAAAACCTTGGGATCCTGGAAAAGGGGGAAAAGGTCAAGTGAGGGGTGGAAAAATGGGGGAAAAAGGGGAAAATGGAAAAGGGGGAAAAAAGGGGGAAAAGAGAGGGAAAAAGGGAGAAAAAGAGAAAAAAGGGGGGAAAAGGGAGGAAAAGGGAAAAGGAAAACGGGAAAGGACCCCGGGATCATCCAAGAAAAGTTTGGATCACGCCGAGATCGCGGGGTTGAGCCGGGCTGGGATTTCACCTCCCCGCGGCGTTCCCGGGCAGATTCCCGAGGGATTTCTGGGATGATTTCTGGGATTCCTGGGGTTCCTGGGGTGGCTCACCAGGCTCTTGACCTCCTCGCGGAGCCAGCGGTCGTCCTCGAGCATCTGCCGGTGCTGGCGCTCCACGGCCTGCTGGACACGGAGCCGCTCCAGCTCCAGCAGCTGCTGCGCCTCCTCCCGGCTGCGCGGGCGGCGGAAATCCTCCTCCTGAATTCCCGGGAAAAACACGGGAGTGGTGGTGATGGGGGGCCCGAAATGTCCCAAAAAGGGGGGGAAAAAGGAGGGAATGGGGAGAAAAGAGGGAAACAGGAAATGGAGAGAAAGGAGGAAAAAGGGGGAAGGGAGAAAAAAGCTGGAAATCTTCCTCCTGAACCCTGGGAAAACACGGGAGGTGAAATTTGGGATCAAGGGGGAAAAAAGGAGGAAATGGGGAGAAAAGAGGAAAAAAGGAGATGGAGAAAAAGGAGGAAAAGGGAGAAGGAAGCAAAAAGGGGAAAAGGGGGGAAAGGGAAAAAAGGAGGAAATGGGGGGAAAGGAGGAAAAAATTGGGATAAAGTGGAAAAGGGGGAAAGAGGGGGAAATGGGAGGGAGGAGGGGAAAAAGTGAGAAAAAAATGGGGAAAAGGAGATAAAATGGGAAAAATGCAGGAAAAGAAGAGAAAAAGGGGGGAAAGAAGGTAGGGGAAAAGAGGGAATTTGGATTTCCAGCAAGGAGAGGCAACCACGACTCCCAGCACCACATTCGCGGCTCAGTGCATCCCAACATCCCAGAAATGTTGGGATTGCACCCAAGGAATTCCACCACAGCTCTGGAATTCCAGCTGGGATCCCGAGGCGGAATTCCCGAGGAGCGGCAGCCACGCGTTTCCACGCTCCGTGTTTTTTGGGAAAGCTCATCCCACAAAATCCAGGATACGGGGAAAGGGGGAGAAACCGCACACGGAGACATCCCAAAGATTGGTTTTCCCATCGGGAATGGGATCTGGCTTTCCCACAACATCCGACGGATCCAACATCGAGCCGGAAGCAGCGGGAAGAAGCAGCAGCGAGCGGGAAGCGGCAGCAGCGGGAAGATCCCAAAAGATCCCAAAGATTTGGATCCCAAAGATTTGGAACACAAAGATTTTGATCCCAAGGATTTGGATGCCCATGATTTTTATCCCAACGATTTAGATCCCAATGATTTGCATCCCAACGATTTGGATCGCAAAGATTTGGATCCCAAAGATTTTGATCCCAAAGATTTTTATCCCAAAGATTTGAATCCCAAAGATTTGCATCCCAAGGATTTTGGTCCAAAAGATTTTGGTCCCAACGATTTGGATCCCAAATATTTGAATCCCAAAGATTTTGATCCCAAAGATTTGGATCCCAAAGATTTTGATCCCAAGGATTTGAATCCCAACGATTTGAATCCCAACGATTTGAATCCTAACAATTTTAATCCCAATGATTTGAATCCCAAAGATTTGAAGCCCAAAGATTTTGATCCCAAAGATTTGAATCCCAACGATTTGAATCCCAAAGATTTTGATCCCAAAGATTTGGATCCCAAAGATTTTGATCCCAAGGATTTGAATCCCAACGATTTGAATCCCAACAATTTTAATCCCAATGATTTGAATCCCAAAGATTTGAAGCACAAAGATTTTGATCCCAAAGATTTTGATCCCAAAGATTTGAATCCCAAAGATTTGAATCCCAAAGATTTTGATCCCAAAGATTCGGATCCCAAAAGTTTGGATCCCAAAGATTTGAATCCCAAAGATTTGAATGCCAACGATTTGAATCCCAACAATTTTTATCCCAACGATTTGGATCCCAAAGATTTGGATCCCAAAGCTTTTGATCCCGAATATTTGCATCCCAAGGATTTGAATCCCAAAAATTTGGATCCAAATGATTTGGATCCCAAAGATTTTTATACCAAATATTTAGATCCCAAAGATTAGAATCCAAAAGATTTTGATTCCAAAGATTTGAATCCCAAAGATTTTGATCCCAAAGATTTTGATCCCAACAATTTTTAACCCAATGATTTTGATCCCAAAGATTTGGATCCCAAATATTTGAATCCCAACGATTTTGATCCCAAAGATTTTTATCCCAAAGATTTGGATCCCATCAATTTTTATACCAATGATTTGGATCCCAAAGCTTTTGATCCCAAAGATTTGCATCCCAATGATTTTGGTCCCAAAGATTTTGGTCCCAAAGGTTTGGATCCCAAAGATTTGGATCCCAAAGATTTGCGTCCCAAAGATTTGCGTCCCAATGATTTGAATCCCAACAATTTGAATCCCAAAGATTTTTATCGCAAAGATTTGAATCCCAAAGATTTGGATCCAAAAGACTTGTATTCCAACGATTTGCATCCCAAAGATTTGGATCCCAAAGATTTTGATCCCAAAGATTTTTATCCCAAAGATTTGAATCCCAAAGATTTGGATCCAAAAGATTTTGATCCCAAAGATTTGAATCCCAAAGATTGGGATCCCAAAGATTTGAATTCCAAGGATTTGGATCCCAAAGATTTGGATCCCAAGGATTTTTATCCCAAAGATTTGAGTCCCAAATATTCGGATCCCAACGATTTGAATCCCAAGGATTTGCATCCCAACAATTTTGGTCCCAAAGGTTTGAATCCCAAACATTTGGATCCAAATGATTTGGATCCCAAAGATTTGCATCCCAACAATTTGCTTCCCAATGATTTTGGTCCCAAAGATTTTGGTCCCAAAGCTTTTAATCCCAAAGATTTGCATCCCAACGATTTTGGTCCCAAAGCTTTGAATCCCAAAGATTTGCATCCCAAAGATTTGCATCCCAACGATTTTGGTGCCAAAGATTTGAGTCCCAAAGATTTGAATCCCAACGATTTTGGTCCCAAAGGTTTGAATCCCAAAGATTTGAATCCCAACGATTTGCATCCCAACGATCTTGGAGGATTTTTGGGCATCGTCCCTTCCGGACGGCGAATTCCCGGCGGGAATTCCGGGCTTACCCTCATGCTGTGGCGCTTGAAGACGTTGTGGCGGCTGGGAGGAGGCGTGCGCCGGGCGCTGGCCGGGCTCTGGTACTCGGCGGGGCTGGCGAGGGTGGGAGAGCTGGCACAGAGCCCCTCCGGAACCTGGGAATTCCGGGAATGGCGCGGGAGCGGCGGCGGGAGCGAGAGAAGCCCGAGGAGAGGGGTCAGTGCGGCACAGAGCGCGGGAAGAGCGGGAATTGCGGCGGGAGCTGGGATTGGGATTGGGATTGGTCTGGTCCTAATGACGAGTTTGGGAAATTTGGATCTTTCCGACCTCACAGGAGCTCGTCCCGAAAAATTGGGAATGGCTGAGGGAGCTGAGTTCAACCGGGAGAAATTCCCTCTGGAATTTTATGGAATGATCGGGATCTGCCCACAGGGAATGAGGGATGGGATGAGGGAATGGCCTCCAGCTGTTGGGATATCGGGAATAATTCCAGCCTGGAAAATCCATCCAGCCCTGGCACAGTGGTGGAGGAATCCCCATTCCTGGATGGATTCAAATCCATGAGGATTTGCCAGGGATGGGATGAGGGAACGGCCTCCAGCTTTTCCAGGGGAGGTTTTTTGGAATATCGGGAATAATTCCAGCCTGGAAAACCCATCCAGCCCTGGCACAGTGGTGGAGGAATCTCCATTCCTGGATGGATTCAAATCCATGAGGATTTGCCAAGGAATGAGGGATGGGATGAGGGAAAAACCTCCAGCTGTGCCAGGGGAGATTTTTTGGGATATCAGGAATAATTCCAGCCTGGAAAATCCCTGGCACAGTGGTGGAGGAATCCCCATTCCTGGATGGATTCAAATCCATGAGGATTTGCCAGGGATGGGATGAGGGAATGGCCTCCAGCTTTTCCAGGGGAGGTTTTTTGGGATACCGGGAATAATTCCAGCCTGGAAAATCCATCCAGCCCTGGCACAGTGCTGGAGGAATCTCCATTCCTGGATGGATTTGAATTCCCATTCCTGGATGGATTCAAATCCGTGAGGATTTGCCAGGGAATGAGGGATGGGATGAGGGAACGGCCTCCAGCTGTTGGGATATCGGGAATAATTCCAGCCTGGAAAATCCCTGGCACTGTGGTGGATGAATCCTCATTCCTGGATGGATTCAATTCCATGAGGATTTGCCAGGGATGGGATCAGGGAACGGTCTCCAGCTTTGCCAGGGGAGATTTTTTGGGATACCAGGAATAATTCCAGCCTGGAAAACCCATCCAGCCCTGGCACAGTGGTGGAGGAATCTCCATTCCTGGATGGATTCGAATCCATGATTTGCCAAGGGAATGAGGATGGAGGGACGGCCTCAGCTGTTGGGATATCGGGAATAATTCCAGCCTGGAAAATCCCTAGCACTGGTGGAGGAATCTCTCATTCCTGGATGGATTCAATTCCATGAGGATTTGCCAGGGATGGGATGAGGGAACGGCCTCCAGCTTTTCCAGGGGAGGTTTTTTGGGACATCGGGAATAATTCCAGCCTGGAAAATCCCTGGCACAGCGGTGGATGAATCCCCATTCCTGGATGGATTCAAATCCTTGAGGATTTGGTGGGGACACAAATCCAGGGTTGGACTCCAAGAGCTTTTCCAACCTCAAGAATTCTGGGATTCCCTGATGGACCAAACCCGGAGCGTCCCGCCGGAACGGTGACGTGGATCCCGAAATCCCGGAGATTCCCTCCCATCCTCACCCCCGGCCCAGATCCCAGAGGGATTCTCCGGATTCTCACCTGGAATTGCAGCTTGGGAGCCAGGAGATTATTCTGGGATGGCGGCTTGTACATGGGCCTGCTGGGCTGTGAGGGAAAAAACGGGAAAAGGCGGGAATTCCTCTGGGATCCAATCCGGGAATTCCCAGCTGGGTGTGTCCAACGGAGGGTTGGTTCCCGACCTTGGGAGGCGGCTCCTGGAATGCCGGCGGCTCCAGGATTTTGGGAGGCCGGTGCCGGTTGTTCCTCTCCTGCTCCTTGGCCAGCTCCTTCTCCATCAGGTAAATGTCACTGCAGGGAGGGGACACGGAACGGGAAAATCCCGGGAATTCCGGCACCCCGGAGAGTCGGAGCACACCGGAATTCCCATTTCCCAGTGAAATTTGGGAGCAGAATTCCCTGCAGTTCGTTTTCCCAGGAAGCAAAGCTCACCCATCCCAAAGGGTCTCCAAGGCTTCTCCAATTCCGGAGTTTTCCATAAAAAATCCCGATCTGAAACTTTTCCCAGATTTCCCCCCACATTCCCACCCCTCATTCCATGGATCCTCCGGAATTCCAGGCTCACCTCAGGCTGTAAAGCAGCTCCTGGAATTTGGGCTTGGAGGAGCCTTGGAGACCCTTTGGAATTGGGAATGTTTTACTTCCCGGGAATGGATCTCCAAAGGGTATCCAGTGTTTCTCCAAGCCCAAACTTTTCCATAAGAGCTCCCGATCCAAAGCTTTTCCCAGATTTTTCCTCCACACATTCCCACCTCTCCATCCCACCGTGAACTTCCCAGAATTCCCAGCCTTGGAGACCCTTTGGAATTGGGAATGTTTCACTTCCCAGGAATGGATCTCCAAATCCTCTCCAATGGTTCTCCAAGCCCAAACTTTTCCATAAAAGCTCCTGATCCAAATCTTTTCCCAGATTTTTCCTCCACATTCCCACCCCTCATTCCACGGATCCTTCAGAATTCCAGGCTCACCTCAGGCTGCAAAGCAGCTCCTGGAATTTGGGCTTGGAGGAGCCTTGGAGACCCTTTGGAATGGGAATGTTTTGCTTCCCAGGAATGGATCTCCAATTCCCCTCCAAGCCCAAACTTTTCCATAAGAATTCCCAATCTGAAGCTTTTCCCAGATTTTCCTCCACATTCCCACCTCTCCATTCCACTGTGAACTTCCCAGAATTCCCAGCCTTGGAGACCCTTTGGAATGGGAATGTTTCCAGGATCCTTCAGATCAGCTACCCCTGGCTGAAACGCTCTGAAGGGCTTAGCCTTGGGCCCGAGGTAGTTTCCAAAAACTCCAATCCAAACTTTTCCCAGTCTTTCCTCCACATTCCCACCAATCCATCCACGTAACTTCCCGAATTCCAGCCTTGGAGACCCCTTTGGAATTGGGAATGTTTTACTTCCCAGGAATGATCTCCACCCTCCAAGCCCAAACTTTCCATAAGAATTCCCAATCTGAAGCTTTCCCCAGATTTTTCCTGGGAATTCTGACATCTCCATCCCACTCTGAACCTCCCAGAATTCCCAGCCTTGGAGACCCTTTGGAATGGGAATGTTTTGCTTCCAGGGAACCGATTTTCAATTCCCCTTCAAGTCCAGACTTTTCCATGAGAGCTCCCGATCCAAAGCTTTTCCCAGATTCCCCCTCACATTCCCACCCCTCATTCCACGGATCCTCCGGAATTCCCGGCTCACCTCAGGCTGCAAACCAGCTCCTGGAATTTGGGCCTTTCCCCGGGGTCGTAGTCCCAGCAGCGCGTCATGAGGGTGTAGAGGACGGGCGGGCACAGGTCGGGCTTGGGGAGCCGATCCCCCTTTTCCAGGACTCCGATCACATCCTTGTTTTCCAGCCAGAAGAACGGCTGCTTCCCGAAGCTCAGGATCTCCCACATGCACACGGCTGCGGGAGCAACCGGGACAACCTCAAAACACGGGAATTCCCGGGATTTGGGAGGGAAAAAAAAAAAAAATCGGGATTTTTTTTTTTTTTTTTTTTTTTTTTTTTGGGACGGGATCTTGGTGGAATTCCTGATTCCGGAGTGGGAAGAGCAGCGGGTGGGAATTGGGGTTTTAGGGATGGGTGGATGGGAAGAGGGTGGAGATTTGGAGGAGGGAGGGTTTAACTCATCCCAAAATTTCCCTGAAATCCCGGGATGAGGAGGAGGAAGCCCCCAAGGATGGGTGAATGGAAGCGTTTTCCTAGGATGGGAAAAAATTTGGGATAATCTGGAATTCCGGAGCGGGATTCGTCCTTGTGCGTGCCATGGAATGGGATCAATCCCGGGATCCCATCCTGAATCCTGGGATCCCAATCCATGCCACAGGAATTGGATCAATCCTGGGATCCCATCCTGAATCCTGGGATCCCAATCCATGCCACAGGAATTGGATCAATCCCGGGATCCCATTCTGAATCCTGGGATCCCAATCCATGCCACGGGAATGGGATCAATCCCGGGATCCCATCCTGAATCCTGGGATCCCAATCCATGCCACAGCAATTGGATGAATCCTGGAATCCCAATCCATGCCATGGGAATGGGATCAATCCCAGGATCCCAATCTACACCACAGGAAGCGGATTGATCCCGGGATCCCATTCTGAATCCCGGATCCCAATCCACACCATGGGAATTGGATCAATCCCGGAATGCTGCTCCATGCCGTGGAATCAGGTGAATTCCAGGGTCCTGCTCCATGCCATGGGAAATGGATGAATCCTGGGATCCCATTCTGAATCCCGGGATCCCAATCCACACCATGGGAAATGGATCAATTCCGGGATCCCAATACACAGCACGGGAAGCGGATCAATCTCAGGATCCCGCTCCATTCCATGAAAATTGTATCAATTCCAGGATCCATTCTGAATCCCGGGATCCCAATCCGCACCACAGGAATTGGATCAATTCCAGGATCCCATTCTGAATCCCGGGATCCCAATCCACACCACAGGAATTGGATCAATTCCAGGATCCCATCCTGAATCCCAGGATCCCAATCCACGCCACGGACAATGGATCAATCCCAGGATCCCATCCTGAATCCCAGGAACCCTCTCCACGCCACAGGAATTGGATCAATCCCGGAATCTTGCTCCATGCCATGGGAATTGGATCAATCCCAGGATCCCATCCTGAATCCCAGGATCCCAATCCACACCATGGACAATGGATCAATCCCAGGATCCCATTCTCAATCCCAGGATCCCAATCCACACCATGGGAATTGGATCAATCCCAGGATCCCATCCTGAATCCCAGGATCCCATCCTGAATCCCAGGATCCCTCTCCATGCCACGGGAATTGGATCAATCCCAGAATCCCGCTCCATACCATGGGAATTGGATCAATCCCAGGATTCCATCCTGGATCCAGGAACATCCAGACGTCGCTGGCCGTGGTGAAGCGCCGGAAGTTGATGGATTCCGGCGACATCCACTTGATGGGAAGGCGGGTGACGGAAGCTGGAATGATCCAGGAATGCTCCAGATCTCCGCCCGCTTTCCCAGGACCCGGAGGAATCCCGGGATTCCCGATCCCACGGGATCCTACCTTTGTAGTACTCCTCGTCCTCGATGTAGCGGGAGAGGCCGAAGTCTCCCAGCTTGACGCACTCCGGAGAGGCCACCAGGATGTTCCTGACGGCGATGTCCCTGCGGGGACAGGAACCCTCGGATAACGGGAGAGGGGACGGGATAACGGGATAGTGGGGTAACGGGGCAATGGGATCCATGGGATAATGGGATGATGGGATCCATGGGATGATGGGATCCATGGGATGATGGGATCTATGGGATCTATGGGATAATGGGCTAATGGGATCCATGGGATAATGGGATAATGGGAGAATGGGATAATGGGATCTATGGGATAATGGGATCTATGGGATAATGGGGTAATGGGATCCATGGCATAATGGGATAATGGGAAAATGGGATAATGGGATAATGGGATAATGGGATAATGGGATCCATGGGATGATGGGATCTATGGGATAATGGGATCTATGGGATAATGGGGTAATGGGATCCATGGGATAATGGGATGATGGAATCCATGGGGTAATGGGATCCATGGGATAATGGGGTAATGGGATTCATGGGATGAATGGGATAATGGGATGATGGGATAATGGGATGATGGGATGGGGATGGGATAATGGGATAATGGGATAATGGGATAATGGGATAATGGGATAATGGGATAATGGGATAATGGGATAATGGGACCCATGGGATAATGGGATCCATGGGATAATGGGGCAACGGGATCCATGGGGTAAAGCCGTAATGGGATGATGGGATCCATGGGATAATGGGATCCATGGCATAATGGGATGACGGGATGATGGGATAATGGGATCCATGGGATAATGGGATAATGGGACCCATGGGATGATGGGATCCATGGGATGATGGGATAATGGGAGAGGGGATAGGATAATGGGATAATGGGATAATGGGATAATGGGATAATGGGATAATGGGATAATGGGATGATGAGATAATGGGATAATGGGAGAGGGGATGGGATAATGGGACCCATGGGATAATGGGATCCATGGGATAATGGGGCAACGGGATCCATGGGGTAAAGCCGTAATGGGATGATGGGATCCATGGGATAATGGGATCCATGGCATAATGGGATGACGGGATGATGGGATAATAGGATCCATGGGATAATGGGACCCATGGGATAATGGGATAATGGAACAGGGGATGGGATAATGGGACCCATGGGGTGATGGGATCCATGGGATGATGGGATCCATGGGATAATGGGATCCATGGGATAATGGGGTAATGGGATCCATGGGATAATGGGATAATGGGATAATGGGACAGGGGATGGGATACTGGGACCAATGGGGTAATAGGATAATGGCATAGTTATCCATAATGGGACAATGAGATAATGGGATTGGATGGGAATGCAGGATTGGGGTGGGGTGGGATCCACAGGATGTGATCCACGGCATGGGATGGGATAATGGGATAATGGAATGGGATCCATGGGATGGGATAATGGGATAATGGGATAACGGGATAACTGGATAACGGGATAATGGGATAATGGGATGGCATGGGATAATGGGATAATGGGATTGGATAATGGGATGGGATGGAATAATGGGATGGCATGGGATAATGACGTAATGGGATGATGGGATGAGATAATGGGATGGGACTGGATAATGGGATGAGATAATGGGATAGTGGGATAGTGGGATAGTGGGATAGTGGGATAGTGGGATAGTGGGATAGTGGGATAGTGGGATAGTGGGATAGTGGGATGGAGACAAGACAAGACACAGTCAGGACGGGATGGGATAATGGGATGGAAAACAGATGGAAAAGGAGAACCCTCACCTGCCCAACGGAGCTTCCCAAATATTCCACACCCCTCCCGCCCCTCTTCCCACTCCCACTTCCCACCATCCCAGCTCCTCCCACCCACCCCGGAGCCCCGCCCCAGCCCCGCCCCCTCACCTGTGCACGCAGTTGATGGCCTCCAGGTAGGCCAGGGCCTTGCTGACCTGCAGCGCGTAGAGCACCAGGGTGGGCACGGCCAGCCCCAGCCGGTTCTGCTCCAGGTACTGCCCCAGCTGCAACCAACGGCACATTCCCGGCCGGATCAGCGCCGGGAACGCCGGGAGAGGCTCGGGAATGGCGGGAGGGGAAGGGGGTCGCACCTCTCCGTAGGGATAGAGCTCCATGATGATCCAGGTGGGCTCGTCCTCGGCGATGCCGATCAGCTTCACGATGTGGGGGTGGTCCAGCTTCTTCATCAGCACTGCGGGAAGGGCGGGATTCCCACCTTGGAATGGCGGGATTCCCACCTTGGAATGGCGGGATTCCCACCTTGGAATGGCGGGATTCCCAATTCCCTGGGGGAATCCCAATCCACGGCCCGGAAGGGATCCCGCCCCAGGAGGAAAATCTGGGGTTTGCCAAAGGGGTTGGAGCTCCTGGTTTTTAGGGGTTGATGCTCGCCATCATCAGGGATTCCCCACTCCTATAATCCCTTCCCATAATCCAAGGGTTTTTCCCAAAATCCAGGTTTCCAGGCATGGATCAACTCCCTTTTCCTCCATGCTGAATTCCAAAGGCCTCTTGTTCCCAAAAAATCCACCGGGAGATGCCAGGACAAGGTTGTGCCATCCCCCACCCCGTGTGAGCACTGAACTGGATATTATCCCAAAAAACCACCTTGGTAGGACCCTTGAGATCCCAAAAAAACCCTGGCAGGACACTCAGGATCCCAAAAAATCCCAGCAGGACCCTCAGATTCCCAAAAATCCCATCAGGACCATTGGGATCCCAAAAAATCCCAGCAGGACATTCAAGATCCCAAAAAAGCCTGGAGGGAGCCTTGGGATCCCAAAATAGCCCAGCAGAACCTTCAGGATCCCAAAAATCCCTGGGAATTCCCTCAAGATCCCAAAAAACCCCAGCAGGACCCTCAGAATCCCCAAAAACCCTGGCAGGACACTCAGAATCCCAAAAATCCCTGCAGGACCCTCAGATTCCCAAAAATCCCCATTAGGACCATTGGGATCCCAAAAAATTGTAGCAGGACATTCAAGACCCCAAAAAAAGCCTGGAAGGACCCCTGGGATCCCAAAAAACCCCAGCAGGACACTAATGATCCCAAAAAATCCCTGCAGGACCATCAGATTCCCAAAAATCCCATCAGGACCATTGGGATCCCAAAATACCCCAGCAGGACCCTCAGATTCCCAAAAATCCCATCAGGACCATTGGGATCCCAAAAAATCCCAGCAGGACATTCAAGATCCCAAAAAAACCTGGAGGGACCCTTGGGATCCCAAAATAGCCCAGCAGAACCTTCAGGATCCCAAAAATCCCTGGGAAGTCCCTCGAGATCCTAAAAAACCCCAGCAGGACACTCGGAATCCCAAAAAAACCCTGGCAGGACCCTCAGAATCCCCAAAAATCCCAGCAGGACCCTCAGATTCCCAAAAATCCCCATCAGGACCATTGGGATCCCAAAAAATCTCAGCAGGACCCTCAGATTCCCAAAAAACCCATCAGGACCATTGGGATCCCAAAAAATCTCAGCAGGACATTCAAGATCCCAAAAAAGCCTGGAGGGACCCTTGGGATCCCAAAATAGCCCAGCAGAACCTTCAGGATCCCCAAAATCCCTGGGAAGTCCCTTGAGATCCCAAAAAACCCCAGCAGGACCCTCAGAATCCCCAAAAACCCTGGCAGGACACTCAGAATCCCAAAAAATCCCAGGATCCCCAAACAAAAAACATCCCAAGATCCCCCAAAAAAACCCATCCCAGGATCCCAAAAAAACCCTGGCAGGACACTCAAGATCCCAAGAATCCCATGAAGACGCTCAGAATCCCAAAAATCCCATGGGGACCATGGGGATACCGGCTTCTCTCAGGAATTTTTCCCGGTTTTCCGGGCTGCAATCCTTCTTGCAGGTCTTCACGGCCACGTTGATCTGCTCTCCTTTCTGCTCGGAGAAGGAAAAGCGGGAATGGGATATCCCAAATTCCAACGGGATTTGATGGATTTGGTGGATTTGGGATTTGGGATAACGGGGAAGGGAGGAAAAGCGGGAATGGGACATCCCAAATTCCAGCCGGATCCCGGATTTAGGATGACGGGGAAGGGAGGAAAAGTGGGAACAGGACATCCCAAATCCTGCCCAGATCCTGGATTTGGGATGACAGGGAAGGGAGGGAAAGCGGGAATGGGACATCCCAAATTCCACCCGGATCCCGGATTCGGGATGATGGGGAAGGGAGGAAAAGTGGGAATGGGATATCCCAAATTCCATCTGGATCCCGGATTTAGGATGACGGGGAAGGGAGGGAAAGCGGGAATGGGACATCCCAAATCCTGCCCGGATCCTGGATTTGGGATGACAGGGAAGAGAGGAAAAGTGGGAATGGGATATCCCAAATCCTGCCCAGATCCTGGATTTGGGATGAGAAGGAAGAGAGGAAAAGCAGGAATGGGACATCCAAATTCCACCCGGATCCCGGATTTCGGATGACGGGGAAGGGAGGAAAAGTGGGAATGGGACATCCCAAATTCCACCTGGATTTGGGATTTGGCGGATTTGGGATTTGGGATGACAGGGAAGGGAGAAAAAGTGGGAATGGGACATCCCAAATTCCACCTGGATCCCGGATTTGGGATGACAGGGAAGGGAGAAAAGCGGGAATGGGATATCCATAATCCCGCCCGGATCCCGGATTTGGGATGACGGGGAAGGGAGGAAAAGCGGGAATGGGACATCCCAAATTCCACCTGGATCCCAGATTTGGGGTGATGGGGAAGGGAGGAAAAGAGGGAATGGGATATCCTAAATTCCACCCAGATCCAGGATTTGGTGGATTTGGGATTTGGGATGACAGGGAAGGGAGGAAAAGTGGGAATGGGACATTCCAAATTCCACCTGGGTTTGGGATTTGGTGGATTTGGGATTTGGGATGACAGGGAAGGGAGGAAAAGCGGGAATGGGACAGCCCAAATTCCACCTGGATTTGGGATTTGGTGGATTTGGGATTTGGGATGACAGGGAAGGGAGGAAAAGCAGGAATGGGACAGCCCAAATTCCACCTGGATCCCGGATTTGGGATGACAGGGAAGGGAGGAAAGCGGGAATGGGATATCCCAAATTCCACCTGGATCCCGGATTTGGGATGACAGGGAAGGGAGGAAAAGTGGGAATGGGATATCCCAAATTCCATCCTGATCCCGGATTTGGGATGACGGGGAAGGGAGGAAAAGCGGGAATGGGACAGCCCAAATTCCACCTGGGTTTGGGATTTGGTGGATTTGGGATTTGGGATGACAGGGAAGGGAGGAAAAGCGGGAATGGGACAGCCCAAATTCCACCTGGATTTGGGATTTGGTGGATTTGGGATTTGGGATGACAGGGAAGGGAGGAAAAGCAGGAATGGGACAGCCCAAATTCCACCTGGATCCCGGATTTGGGATGACAGGGAAGGGAGGAAAGCGGGAATGGGATATCCCAAATTCCACCCGGATCCCGGATTCGGGATGATGGGGAAGGGAGGAAAAGTGGGAATGGGACAGCCCAAATTCCACCTGGATTTGGGATTTGGTGGATTTGAGATTTGGGATGACGGGGAAGAGAGGAAAAGTGGGAATGGGATATCCCAAATCCTGCCTGGATCCCGGATTTGGGATGACGGGGAAGGGAGGAAAAGTGGGAATGGGACATCCCAAATTCCACCTGGATTTGGGATTTGGGATGACGGGGAAGGGAGGAAAAGCGGGAATGGGACATCCCAAATTCCACCTGGATTTGGGATTTGGTGGATTTGGGATGACAGGGAAGGGAGAAAAAGTGGGAATGGGACAGCCCAAATTCCACCTGGAACCCGGGATTTGGGATGACAGGGAAGGGAGGAAAGCGGGAATGGGACATCCCAAATTCCACCTGGATCCCGGATTTGGGATGACGGGGAAGGGAGGAAAAGCGGGAATGGGATATCCCAAATTCCACTCGGATCCCGGATTTGGGATGACAGGGAAGGGAGAAAAGCGGGAATGGGACATCCCAAATCCCGTCTGGATCCCCGATTTGGGATGACAGGGAAGGGAGGAAAGCGGGAATGGGACATCCCAAATTCCACCTGGATCCCGGATTTGGGATGACAGGGAAGGGAGGAAAGCGGGAATCTCACCGGGGTGGTGTAAATTCCCTCGTAGACCTCTCCGAAGAATCCTCCCCGAGGATCCGGCCCAGCGCGACGTCGTCCCGGGAGATTCCGTAGTGCTGGACTGCACGGATGCGGGAAGAGGGAGGAGACGAGTTTATTCCGGATCATTCCGTGGGCGGATCCCACCGGAATTACAGGCAGGTGTCCCGGGGTACTGATGCTCGCCATGCGGGAGGATCCATGGATCCTGATATCCCCATCATTCCATGGATCCTGATCTCCCCAACATTCCAAGGATCCTGATCTCTCCAACATTCCATGGATCCTGATCTCTCCAGCATTCCATGGATCCATGGATCCTGATCTCTCCAACATTCCATGGATCCTGATCTCCCCATCATTCCATGGATCCTGATCTCTCCAACATTCCATGGATCCTGATCTCTCCAGCATTCCATGGATCCTGATCTCTCCCCATCATTCCATGGATCCATGGATCCTGATCTCTCTCCAACATTCCATGGATCCTGATCTCTCCAGCATTCCATGGATCCTGATCTCTCCAGCATTCCATGGATCCTGATCTCTCCAACATTCCATGGATCCATGGATTCCATGGATCCTGATCTCTCTCCAGCATTCCATGGATCCTGATCTCTCCAACATTCCATGGATCCTGATCTCTCTCATCATTCCATGGATCCTGATCTCTCCCCATCATTCCATGGATCCTGATCTCTCCAACATTCCATGGATCCTGATCTGTCCCCATCATTCCATGGATCATTCCATTCCATGATCCTGATCTCTCCATCATTCCATGGATCCTGATCTCTCCCATCATTCCATTCCATGGATCCTGATCTCTCTCCAACATTCCATGGATCCTGATCTCTCCCACATTCCATGGATCCTGATCTCTCCCAGCATTCCATGGATCCTGATCTCTCCAGCATTCCATGGATCCTGATCTCTCTCCAACATTCCATGGATCCTGATCTCTCCAACATTCCATGGATCCTGATCTCTCTCCAACATTCCATGGATCCATGGATGCTGCCCTCTCCATCCAGGAGGATCCACGGATCCTACTCTTTCCAACATTCCATGGATCCATGAATCCTGGCATCTCCATCCGTGAGAATCCATGGATCCTGCCCTCCCCATCATTCCATGAATCCACGGATTCTGCCCTCTCCATCCAAATAGATCCATGGATTTGACCGCCTCAAACATTCCAAGAATCCATGGATTCTGCCTCTCTGACATTCCAAGGATCCGTGGATCCTGATCTCTCCAATATTCCAAGGATCCTAGGATCCTGATCTCTGCAACATTCCATGGATCCATGGATCCTGCCTTCTCCATCCAGGAGGATCCACGGATCCGGATCTCTCCAACTTTCCATGGATCCATGGATCCTGGCATCTCCATCCATGACAATCCATGGATCCTGCCCTCCCCAACATTCCAAGGATCCATGGATCCTGATCTCTCCATATTCCATGAGGATCCACGGATCCTGCTCTCTCCATCATTCCATGAATCCATGGATCCTGCCCTATGGCTCGTCCCAGCTCCTCCAGGACAGTCTGAGAGGTTTGCCGAGGATGGGCCGGGAATTTGGGACAGCTGAGATGGAGAATTCCCAAGGGAAGCACCTACTTCCGGATCTTGGCCTCGAGGATTCATCCAGGATTTCAGCGTAAATTTCGGAATCTGGGGAAAAACGGGATGCAGGAACGGGATCAGGAAGCTCCAGCATCTCCAGAGGGTCTGGTGCTCCCCCAGGATGCATCCCAACCCTCTGGAAAAGAGCTGGGGGTGTCCAGCCTTCCCAAATCCCGCATGGAATGTGTCCCAAATCCCGGGATGGTGGGAGGAGTCCAAACTCACCGCCGCTGACGCTGTGGGACAGCGTGGAATGCCTCTCCCCGAGATTCCTGAGGGTGGGAAGAGGGGCATGGAGCGGGATTTGGGATATGGAGGGGGATCCCAACCCCGAGTGGGGGCCGGGAATCCCGGGAGAAGGGTGGGGATCACTCACGGGGCCGGGATCTGCGGGAGGCTGATCCTCTTCTCCCGGTCTGCAGAGAGGACAGGGAAAGGTCCCGTCACATCCCAGCCCAATCCCTGCTCCATTCCCAGTCCCATCCCGTTAATCCCATTAATCCCATAATCCCATCCTATCCCACGCCACCCCATTATCCCATCCCATTATCCCACCCCATCCCATTTTACCACACTCCATCCCATTCCATGAAAAGCCCCATCCCATCCCATGGATCCCATGGATCATATTATCCCATTATCCCATCCCATCCCACTCCATCCCATTCCATCCTCATCTCCATCCTTATCCCATCCAACTCCATTCCATCCCAATCCCACCCTGCCCAATCCCCATAAGGTCCAGTCCCATCCCATTATCCCATTATCCCATTATCCCATTATCCCTGTATCCCATCCCTGTATCCCATTATCTCATTATCCCATCCCATTCCAATTTATTCCATTATCCCATCCTATTATCCCATTATCCCATCCTATCCCAATCCCACCCCTACTCCCATCCCATCTCTGTATGACATTATCCATCCCATCCCATCCCATCCCATCCCATCCATTATCCCATCCCTGTATCCTGTTATCCCATCCCATCATCTCATTATCCCATCCTTGTATCCCATTTTCCCATCCCATCCCATTTTCCATTATCCCATTCTATCCCAATTCCATCCCATCCCATCCCATCATTCCATTATCCCATCCCATCCCCATCCCCATATCTCATCATCCCATTCCTACTATCCCATATCCCATCAATATTCCTCAATCCCATCCCATCCCATCCCATCCCATTATCCATCCCATCCCATTATCCCATCCCATCCCATCCCATCCCATCCCATCCCATCCCAATCCATTCATCCCATTATCCCCATTTCCATCCCATTATCCCATTATCCCATGATCCCATTATCCCAATATCCCATTATCCCATGGATCCCATCCCATCCCATTATCCCATCCCATGGATCCCATCCCATCCCATTATCCCATTATCCCATTATCCCATTATCCCATCCATTATCCCATTATCCCATTATCCCATCCCATCCCATCCCATCCCATCCCATCCCCATCCCATCCCATTATCCCATTATCCCAATATCCCAATCCATTATCCCATCATCCCATCCCATGGATCCCATCCCATCGATCCCATCCCATCCCATTATCCCATTCCACGGATCCCATCCCATCCCTGTATGCCATTATCCCATCCCAATCCCATTCCCGTTGTTACCCCGTTATCCCGTTATCCCACCTTTCCTCGGGAATGCGATCAGCGATGTCTCCGGGTCCCCCTGCAGCCGGCAGTAGCCGTCGATGAGGTCGGCCATGTTTTCCGCCTCGGCCAGCGACGCTGTCCTGATGGCCAGGGACTGGGAATGCCGGGATGGGGGATGGATGAGCCCGGAGCAGGGATCCCCCCTTCTCCACCAACATTCCCGGTTTTCCATATCCTGTATCCCATATCCTGTACCCCATATCTCATATCCTGTATCCCATGTCCCATATCCCACATCCCATATCCTATATCTTGTATCCTGTATCCCATACCCTGTATCCCATATACCACATCCCATATTCCCTATCACCATATCCTGTATCCCATGTCCCATATCCCACATCCCATATCCTATATCCTGTATCCCATACCCTGTACCCCAAATCTCATATCCCATATCCCGCATCCCATATCCTATATTCTGTGTCCCATGTCCCATATCCCATATCCCATATCCTGTATCCCATATCCCATATCCTATATTCTCTGTCCCATACCCTGTATGCAATATACCACATCCCATATTCCCTATCCCCATATCCTGTATCCCATGTCCCATATCCCACATCCCACATCCCACATCCTGTATCCCATATCCCATATCCCATATCCCATATCCCCCACATCCCATATCCCACATTCCATATCCCCACCCACATCCCATATCCACATCCACATCCCACATCCCATATCCCATATCCCATATCCCCATCCCATCCCACATCCCACATTCCATATCCCACATCTCATATCCCATATCCCATATCCCACATCCCACATCCCACATCCCATATCCCACATCCCACATCCCATATCCTGTATTCCATGTCCCATATCCCATATCCCACATCCCATATCCTATATCCAATATCCCACATCCCACATTCCATATCCCACATCCCATATCCCACATCCCATATCCCATATCCCATATCCCACATCCCACATCCCGTACCCCACATCCCAAATCCCACAGACGGAGTCTCCGCAGGGATCCCGCCCATCCCACTCAGCATTCCCAGGAATTCCCTTCCCGGCTCCTCACCGGGGGGTTCCCGCTGAGCCCCAGCTGCAGCAGGGCCTGCCCGTCCTCCACCGCCGAGCACCGGATGGATTGGATATCCCGGAATTCCGCCAGGCACGTGGGCTGGGACGGGAGGGAGGATTCCAGGAAGGAAGGAAGGAAGGAAGGAAGGATTCCAGGAAGGAAGGAAGGGTTCCAGGAAGGAAGGAAGGGTTCCAGGAAGGAAGGAAGGATTTCCAGGAAGGAAGGAAGGATTCCAGGAAGGATTCCAGGAAGGAAGCAAGGAAGGAAGGATTCCAGAAAGGAAGGAAGGAAGGATTCCAAGAAGGATTCCAGGAAGGAAGGAAGGATTCCAGGAAGGAAGAAAGGAATGATTCCAGGAAGGAAGGAAGGAAGGAAGGAAGGAAGAAGGTATTCCAGGAAGGATTCCAGGAAGGAAGGGTTCCAGCAAGGATTCCAGGAAGGAAGGAAGGATTCCAGAAAGGAAGGAAGGATTCCAGGATTCCAGGAAGGATTCCAGGAAGGATTCCAGGAAGGAAGCAAGGAAGGAAGGATTCCAGAAAGGAAGGAAGGATTCCAGGAAGGATTCCAGGAAGGAAGGAAGGATTCCAGGAAGGATTCCAGGAAGGAAGGAAGGAAGGATTCCAGGAAGGAAGGAAGGATTCCAGGAAGGAAGGAAGGAAGGATTCCAGGAAGGAAGGAAGGAAGGAAGGAAGGAGGCATTCCAGGAAGGATTCCAGGAAGGAAGGAAGGGGGAATTCATCGGGAATTTGAGCCGTGGGAAGGGGAATCCCGCTGGATCCGGACCGGGAGCCCCCAGTTCCCAGAGCAGAATTCCCACCTTGGCGTCGGTGCCGGTGAGCTGGCGGATGCCCTTGGGGCCGATGACCAGATCCACGTGATGTTCCACCCTTGCTGCGGGAGCAGGAGCGGCCGGCAGGTTGGGATCGAGGGCAGGAGCCATCCCATTGTCCGTTATCCGTTATCCCCTTATCCCATTATCCCGTTATCCCATATCCTATTATCCTGTTATCCCGTTATCCCATATCCCATTATCCCATCATCCCATTAGCCCATCCCATTCTCACCTAACTGCACCCCACCTCATCCACTGTCCCACATCCTGTATCCCACACCCTGTATCCCACATCCTGTTTTCCATATCATGTATCCCATATCCCATATCCCCTATTTCCGTATCCCATATCCCACATCCTGTATCCTGTATGTGACGCCCCATAATCCATATCCCATACCCCATATCCCACATCCTGTATCCCATATCCCACATCCCATACCCCATAACCCACACCTCATATCCTACATCCCATATCCCATATTCCCTATCCCACATCCTATATCCCATATGCCACATGCCATATTTCTTATCCCACGTTCCACATCCCGTATCCCATATCCTGCATCCCACATCTTGTATCCCATAACCCATATTCCCATATCCCACACCCCGTATCCCATATCTCGCATGCTGTATCCCACATCCCACATCCTGCATCCTGTGTCCCATATCCCGTATCCCATATCCCACATCTCGTATCCCCTATCCCATATTCTGTACCCCATATTCCCTATCCTGAATTCCACATCCCGAATCCCCTATCCCACATCCTGAATCCCCTATCCCACATCCCATATCTCAAATCCCATATCCCCATCCCATATTCCCTATCCTGTATCCCAAATCCCAAATCCCATATCCCACATCTTGTATCTCATATCCCATATTCCCTATCCCATATCCCAAATCCCATATCCCACATCCCCTATAACCTATCCCATATCCCACATAGCACATTCCCTATCCCATATCCCACATCCCATATCCCAAATCCCATATCCCCATCCCATATTCCCTATCCCATATCCCACATCCCCTATCCCACCCCCCACATCCCATACCCCGTATCCCCCATCCCATATTCGCTATTCCCTATCCCCTATCCCACATCCCACACCCCGTATCCCGTATCCCAAATCCCATATTCCCTATCCCGTATCCCGTGTCCCGTATCCCGTATCCCCTATCCCGTATCCCCTATCCTGTATCCCGTATCCCCTATCCCCTATCCTGTATCCCGTATCCCGTATCCCCTATCCCGTATCCCCTATCCCAAATCCCGTATCCCGTATCCCCTATCCCGTATCCCATATCCCACATCCCCTATCCCGTATCCCGTGTCCCATATCCCGTATCCCAAATCCCAAATCCCGTATCCCCTATCCCACACCCCCTATCCCGTGTCCCGTGTCCCGCGTGGCACTCACGACGAGCTGGCAGCGGAAGCTCTCCTGGTCGATGGGGGCGAAGGTGCCGAGGGTGTGCAGGAACTTGAGGACGCACTCCTCCTCCCGCAGGAGCGCGTACTGCTGGAACGTCTGCTGGATCATCCTGCGCAGCTGCCGCGGCTGCGCGGCACCGGGACACGGCACCGCGTCGGCAACGGCAACGGCAACACCGGCACGGACACGGGAACACCGGCACGGACACGGGAACACCGGCACGGACACGGGAACAGTGTCGGGATGGACACGGGAACAGTGTCGGGATGGACACGGGGACACCGGCACGGACACGGGGACACCGGGATGGACACGGGAACGGCAACACCGGCACGGACACAGGAACACCGGGACGGGAACGGGAACACCGGGACGGACACGGGAACACCGGGACGGACACGGGAACACCGGGATGGACATGGTGTCGGGAAGGGGAACGGGAACACCGGGACGGACACGGCAACACCGGCACGGACACGGGAACACCGGCACGGACACGGGAACACCGGGATGGACATGGTGTCGGGAAGGGGAACGGGAACACCGGGACGGACACGGGAACACCGGGACGGACATGGGAACACCGGCACGGACACGGGAACACCGGGACGGGAACGGGAACACCAGGACGGGAACGGGAACACCGGGATGGACATGGTGTCGGGAAGGGGAACGGGAACACCGGCACGGACACGGGAACACCGGCAGGGGAACACCGGGATGGACACAGTGTCAGGAATGGGAACACCGGGACAGGGCACGGCGTCAGGAACGGGAACACCGGGACGGACACGGGAACACTGGCACGGGAACGGGAACACCGGCACGGGCATGGGGTCGGGAACGGGAACACCGGGACGGGAACGGGAACACCGGGATGGGCACAGTGTTGGGAATGGGAACACCGGGACGGGAATGGGAACACCGGGACGGGAACAGGAACACCGGGATGGGAATGGGAACACCGGGATGGGCACGGTGTCGGGAACGGGAACACCAGGACGGGAACGGGAACACCGGGATGGGCATGGTGTCGGGAACGGGAACACCGGGATGGGAACGGGAACACCGGGATGGGCACGGTGTCGGGAACGGGAACACCGGGACAGGAACGGGAACACCGGGATGGACACAGTGTTGGGAACGGGAACACCGGGATGGACACAGTGTTGGGAACAGGAACACCGGGACGGACAGGGTGTCGGGTATGGGAACACCGGGATGGACACGGTGTTGGGTACAGGATCATCGGGATGGGGCGAGTCGGGAATGGGAACAACGGGATGGGAACAGCGTTGGGAAAGGGAACACCGGGATGGGGCGGTGTTGGATACAGGAATAGGGTGTTGGGTACGGGAAACTACAGACACACACACGGACACACGGACAGAAACACACACGGACACACAGACGGAAACACACACGGACACACACACGGACACACGGACACACACACGGAAACACGGACACACACACGGAAACACGGAGACACACACGGACACACACACGGACACACGGACACACACAGACACACATGGACAGACACACGGACACACACACGGACACACGGACACACACACGGAAACACGGACACACACACGGACACACACACGGACACACGGACACACACAGACACACATGGACAGACACACGGACACACGCACACACAGAGGGACAGACACACACACGGACACACGCACGGTCACACACAGGGACACAGGGACACACACACATGGACAGATACACGGACACACACAGGGACACACACGGACACAAACAGGGACACACACACGGACACACACACAGGCATGGACAGACGGACACACACAGGGAATCACACAGGAAAACACACACGGACACACGGACACACACACACACACAGGGACACACACGGACACATACACAAGGACAGATGCACAGACACACACACAGGGACACAGGGACACTCACGCACGGACACACGGACACACAAAAACATGGACACACAGAGACACACATGGACAGACACATGGACAGACACACAGAGGGACAGACACACACACGGACACTCGCACGGACACACGGACATACACACAGACACACAAAAACACGGACACACACGCACGGACACACGGACACATACACACGCATGGACACACACACAGAGGGACACACGGACACACGCACAGACACACACACACGGACACATGGATACACACAGGGACACACACAGAGACACACACACAGAGGGACACACAGACACGCACAGAGACACACGGACACACACACGGACACACGAACACACACACACAGACACACGCACACAGACACACAGACACTCACACGGACACACACAGACACACGGACACAGGGACACACACATGGACACACGGACGGAGACATGGATGAACACACGCACAGACACACGGACACATTCACGGACACACGGACACACACACACACGGACACATGCACAGGGACACACGGACACACACACACAGACACACGCACACAGACACACAGACACTCACACGGACACACACAGACACACGGACACAGGGACACACACATGGACACACGGACGGAGACATGGATGAACACATGCACAGACACACGGACACATTCACGGACACACGGACACACACACACACACGGACACACGCACAGGGACACACGGACACATGGATGGACACACGGACACACGGATGGACACACGGACACACGCACAGGGACACATGGACACACGGATGGACACACGCACACACGCACACAGACACACACACAGGGACACACAGACACTCACACGGACACAGGGACACACACACGGACGGAGACATGGATGAACACACGCACAGACACACGGACACATTCACGGACACACGGACACAGGCACACACACACGGACACACGGACACATGCACAGGGACACACGGACACAGGCGTGTCGCGCTCCCGTGTCCCCCCAGGTGCCACCCCTGTGTCCCCTGTCCCCCCGTGTCCCTCACCTTGAGGTTCTCCAGCATCTGGCTGGGGAAGAACAGGTCCAGCCCCACCTCCTTCCTGCGGAGCACAGAATCCCGGGAATGTCAGCGGGAATTCCCGATCCCAGGGAGGAGGGGAGCAGAGATTCCCGGGAATTCCCAATCCCAGGGAGGAGGGGAGCAGAAATTCTGGGAATTCCCGAACGCAGGGAGGAGGGGAGCAGAGATTCCCGGGAATTCCCAATCCCAGGGAGGAGGGGAGCAGAGATTCCCAGGAATTCCCAATCCCAGGGAAGAGGGGAGCAGAAATTCTGGGAATTCCCGATCGCAGGGAGGAGGGGAGCAGAGAATCCCAGGAATTCCCAATCCCAGGGAGGAGGGGAGCAGAAAATCCCGGGAATTCCCAATCCCAGGGAGGAGGGGAGCAGAGATTCCCGGGAATTCCCAATCCCAGGGAGGAGGGGAGCAGAGATTCCCGGGAATTCCCAATCCCAGGGAGGAGGGGAGCAGAGAATCCCGGGAATTCCCAATCCCAGGGAGGAGGGGAGCAGAGAATCCCAGGAATTCCCAATCCCAGGGAGGAGGGGAGCAGAGAATCCCGGAAATTCCCAATCCCAGGGAGGAGGGGAGCAGAGAATCCCGGAAATTCCCAATCCCAGGGAAGAGGGGAGCAGAGATTCCCGGGAATTCCCAATCCCAGGGAGGAGGGGAGCAGAGAATCCCGGGAATTTCCAATCCCAGGGAGGAGGGGAGCAGAGATTCCTGGGAATTCCCGATCCCAGGGAGGAGGGGAGGGTCCCAGAGGGGTCTGAGGGGGATCCAGGGGTGGGGGAGAGGGGGCGGAGGGTTCCCATCCCCCTCTCCAAGGAGGAGGAGGATGAGGAGGATGAGGAGGATGAGGAAGATGAGGAAGATGAGGAAGATGAGGAGGATGAGGAGGATGAGGAGGATGAGGAGGATGAGGAGGATGAGGAGGATGAAGAGGATGAGGAAGATGAGGAAGATGAGGAAGATGAGGAAGATGAGGAGGATGAGGAGGATGAGGAGGATGAGGAGGATGAGGAGGATGAGGAGGATGAGGAGGATGAGGAGGATGAGGAGGATGAGGAGGATGAGGAGGATGAGGAGGATGAGGAAGATGGGGAAGATGGGGAAGATGAGGAGGATGAGGAGGATGAGGAGGGTGAGGAGGGTGAGGAGGACAAGGAAGACGAGGAGGACGAGGAGGATGAGGAAGATGAGGAGGGTGAGGAGGATGAAGAGGATGAGGAGGATGAGGAGGATGAGGAGGATGAGGAAGATGAGGAAGATGAGGAAGATGAGGAAGATGAGGAAGATGAGGAAGATGAGGAAGATGAGAAGGGTGAGGAGGGTGAGGAGGATGAAGAGGATGAGGAGGGTGAGGAGGATGAGGAGGATGAGAAACTGGGAAGATGAAGAGCTCTGGGAGGATGAGGGGCAATGGCAGGATGAGATGTGGGAGCATGAGGAACCACAGGAGGATGAGGAGGATGAGGATGATGAAGATGACGATGATGAAGATGAGAAGGATGAGGAAGATGACGAAGATGACGACGATGAAGATGAGGAGGACAAGGAAGATGATGAAGATGATGATGAGGAGGATGAGGGGGACGAGGAAGATGATGAAGATGATGAAGATGATTAAGATGATGAGGATGATGAGGATGATGAGGATGATGATGAGGAGGATGAGGAAGATGATGAAGATGAGGATGATGAAGAAGATGAGGAGGATGATGAAGATGATGAAGATGACGATGGCGAAGATGATGAAGATGACGATGGCGAAGGTGATGAAGATGAGGAGGATGAGGAGGATGATGATGAGGAAGATGAGGAAGATGACAATGATGATGAAGATGATGAAGATGAGGAGGATGGGGAGGATGAGGAAGATGATGATGATGATGAGGAGGATGAGGATGATGAGAAAGAAGATGAGGAGCTGCAGGAGGATGATGAGGATGAAGGCGAGGATAATGAGGAGGATGAGGAAACTGAGGAGGAGAAGGACGATGAGGAGGAGGAGAAGAAGCCACAGGAGGATGATGAAGATGAGGAGGATGAGGAGGATGAAGAGGAGGATGAGGAAGATGATGATGATGAGGAGCCATTGGAGGGTGATGAGGATAATGAGGAGGATGAGGAAGATGAGGAGGAGGAGGAAGATGATCATGATGATGAGGAGGAGGATGAGGAGGATGATGAGCCACAGGAGGATGATGAGGTGAGGAGGATAAGGATGATGATGAAGATGAGGATGACGAAGATGAGGAGGATGACGATGACGAAGATGAGGAGGATAATGAAGATGAAGATGAGGAGGATGATGATGAGGAAGATGAGGAGGATGAGGATGATGATGAGGAGGATGAGGAAGATGATGAAGATGACAATGATGAAGATGACGATGATGATGAAGAGGAGGATGAGGAGGATGAGGAGGATGAGGAGGATGATGATTACGATGATGATGAAGATGAGGAGGATGAGGAAGATGATGAGGATGACAATGAGGAGGATGAGGAGGATGAGGAGGATGAGGAGGATGAGGAGGATGAGGAGGATGAGGAGGATGAGGAGGATGAGGAGGATGATGATGATGAAGTTGAGGAGGATGAGGAAGATGATGAAGATGACAATGATGAAGATGACGATGAGGAGGATGAGGAGGATGATGATGATGAGGAGGATGAGGAGGTGAGGAGGGTGAGGAGGATGAGGAGGATGAGGAGGATGAGGAGGGTGATGATGAGGAAGATGAGGAGGATGATGAAGATGAGGAGGATGAGGAGAGTGAGGAAGATGAAGAAGATGACGATGATGATGAAGATGATGAAGATGAGGAGGATGATGACGATGAGGAGGATGATGAAGATGGGGAGGGTGAGGAGGGTGAGGAAGGCCCCGCAGGGTCGGGCTGGGGGCTCCGGGTCTGGGCTCACTCCAGGAAGTCGAAGTTGGATTTCTTGTCCAGCGCGTTCTGGGGCATGTCCTTGTAGAACCTCCTGGGGACAGACGGACGGACAGACGGGGACATCAGCCGTGGCACGTGCCACCCTCGTGTCCCCCATGATGGACAGGGACATCAGCCATGGCACGTGTCACCCTCGGATGGACGGGGACATCAGCCGGGCACGCGTCACACCCCGTGTCCCCCATGACACAGACGGGACATCAGCCATGGCACGTGGTCACCTCGACAGACGGGACAACGCCCATGGCACGTGTCACCCTCGGATGGACGGGGACATCAGCCATGGCACGTACACCTCGTGTCCCCATGACACAGACGGGACATCAGCCATGGCACGGTCACCTCGACAGACGGGACAACGCCATGGCACGTGGTCACCCTCGGATGGACGGGGACATCAGCCGTGGCACGTGTCACCCTCATGTCCCCCATGACACAGACGGGGACATCAGCCATGGCACGTGTCACCCTCGGACAGACGGGGACAACGGCCATGGCACGTGTCACCCTCGGATGGACGGGACATCAGCCATGGCACGCGCCACCCTGCGGTCCCCATGACACAGACGGGGACATCAGCCATGGCACGTGTCACCCTCGGACAGACGGGGACAACGGCCATGGCACGTGTCACCCTCGGATGGACGGGGACATCAGCCATGGCACGTGCCACCCTCGTGTCCCCCATGACACAGACGGGGACATCAGCCATGGCACGTGTCACCCTCGTGTCCCCCGTGATCGACAGGGACATCAGCCATGGCACGTGTCACCCTCGTGTCCCCCATGATGGACGGGGACATCAGCCGTGGCACGTGCCACCCTCGTGTCCCCCATGACACAGACGGGGACGTCAGCGATGGCACGTGTCACCCTCGTGTCCCCCATGACACAGACGGGGACATCAGCCGTGGCACGTGCCACCCTCGTGTCCCCCATGACATGGACGGGGACATCAGCCATGGCACGTGCCACCTTCAGATGGACGGGGACAACGGCATGGCACGTGCCACCCTCGTGTCCCCATGACATGGACGGGACATCAGCCATGGCACGTGCCACCTTCAGATGGACGGGGACAACGGCCATGGCACGTGCCACCCTCGTGTCCCCCATGACATGGATGGGGACATCAGCCATGGCACGTGCCACCCTCGTGTCCCCCATGACATGGATGGGGACATCAGCCATGGCACGTGTCACCCTCGGATGGATGGGGACATCAGCCATGGCACGTGCCACCTTCAGATGGACGGGGACATCAGCCATGGCACGTGCCACCCTCGTGTCCCCCGTGATGGACAGGGACATCAGCCATGGCACGTGTCACCCTCATCCCTCACATCCCTCGTGTCCCCCATGTCCCCCCATGTCCCCATATCCCCTATGTCCCTCCATGTCCTCATGTCCCCATATCCCTCCATGTCCCCCATGTCCCTTTGTCCCCACATTCCCCATGTCCCCCATGTCCCCACATTCCCAGTGTCCCCCCATGTCCCTCTATGTCCCCCATGTCCCCCCACGTCCCCACATCCTCCTTGTCCCCCCATGTCCCCAATGTCCCTCATGTCCCTCCATGTCCCCATGTCCCTCCATGTCCCCATGTTTGCCACTATGTCCCCACGTCCCTCATGTCCCTCCATGTCCCCATGTCCCTCCATGTCCCCCTGCCACCTCCAAAAGACCTGGAATTTCCCCACTCTTCCCCATTCCCATTATTCCCATTATTCCCATTATTCCCATTATTCCCGTTATTCCCATCCCCGTTCCCATTATTCCTATTATTCCCATTATTCTAATTATTCCCATTATTCCCATTCCCATTATTCCAATTATTCTCATTATTCCCATTATTCC
This sequence comes from Muscicapa striata striata, assembly GCA_030060385.1. Classification (NCBI taxonomy): domain Eukaryota; kingdom Metazoa; phylum Chordata; class Aves; order Passeriformes; family Muscicapidae; genus Muscicapa; species Muscicapa striata. The sequence continues at coordinate 169,990 of JAREIS010000545.1, read as the reverse complement.
CATTCCCATTATTCCCATTATTCCCATCCCCATTCCCATAATTCCCATTCTCATTATTCCCATTATTCCCATTATTCCCGTTATTCCCATTCCCATTATTCCCATCCCCGTTCCCATTATTCCCATTATTCCCGTTATTCCCATGATTCCCGTGATTCCCATTCCCGCTCTCCCCTACCATGGATGCAGAGGGAACAGGAGAGACACAGGGACACGGGGACACAGGGACACGGGGACATGGGGACACAGGGACAGAGGGACAAGGAGGATGTGGGGACGTGGGGGGACATGGGGGACATAGAGGGACACGGGGACACAGGGACAGAGGGACATGGGGACAGAGGGACACGGGGACACGGGGACACAAGGGGACACACAGAGGGACACAGGGACATGGGGACATGGGGACACAGGGACACGGGGACAGAGGAACACAGGGACAGAGGGACACGGGGACACAGGGACAGAAGGACACAGGGACAGGGGGGCAGAGGGTGACACAGATGGACACTAGGACAGAAGGACAAAGGGACACAAGGGGACACAAGGGGACACGCATAGGGACACAGGGACACACGTGGACACACGGACAAAGGGACACAAGGACACGCAGGGGAACAAGGGGACACATGGGGACACATGGGGACACATGGGGACACATGGGGACACGGGGGGACACAGGGACCCAGATTCACTGAGACACATGGGGACTAAGGGGACACGGGGGGACACACAGATATGGGGACCCAGGGACACACAGGGACAAGGACACAGGGCCACACGGGGATAAAGGGCCACAGGAGGACACAGGGGACACATGGGGACAAGGGGACAAATGGGGACACAGGGGACAAGGGGACACAAGGGGACAAGAGGACAAGGGGACAGGGCCGTACCTGAGCTCCAGACAGCCGAGCTGCAGCGCCATGGGGACACACAGGGTGACACAGGTGACACACAGGTGACACAGGTGACACACAGGGTGACACACAGGTGACACACAGGTGACACACAGGTGACATACCTGAGCTCCAGACAGCCGAGCTGCAGCGCCATGGGGACACACAGGGTGACACAGGTGACACACAGGTGACACACAGGGTGACACAGGGTGACACACAGGTGACACACAGGGTGACACAGGTGACACAGGGTGACACAGGGTGACACACAGGGTTACACACAGGTGACACAGGTGACATACCTGAGCTCCAGACAGCCGAGCTGCAGCGCCATGGGGACACACAGGGTGACACAGGGTGACACAGGTGACACAGGTGACACACAGGTGACACACAGGTGACATACCTGAGCTCCAGACAGCCGAGCTGCAGCGCCATGGGGACACACAGGGTGACACAGGTGACACACAGGGTGACACACAGGGTGACACACAGGGTGACACACAGGTGACACACAGGTGACACAGGTGACACACAGGGTGACACACAGGGTGACACACAGGGTGACACAGGTGACACACAGGGTGACACACAGGTGACACAGGTGACAGTCATACCTGAGCTCCAGACAGCCGAGCTGCAGCGCCATGGGGACACACAGGGTGACACACAGGGTGACACAGGGTGACACAGGGGACACACAGGGTGACACACAGGTGACACACAGGTGACACACAGGTGACACAGGTGACACAGGTGACATACCTGAGCTCCAGACAGCCGAGCTGCAGCACCATGGGGACACACAGGGTGACACAGGTGACACACAGGTGACACACAGGTGACACACAGGTGACATACCTGAGCTCCAGACAGCCGAGCTGCAGCGCCATGGGGACACACAGGGTGACACAGGGTGACACACAGGTGACACACAGGTGACATACCTGAGCTCCAGACAGCCGAGCTGCAGCGCCATGGGGACACACAGGGTGACACAGGGTGACACACAGGTGACACAGGTGACACACAGGTGACATACCTGAGCTCCAGACAGCCGAGCTGCAGCGCCATGGGGACACACAGGGTGACACAGGTGACACACAGGTGACACAGGTGACACACCTGAGCTCCAGACAGCCGAGCTGCAGCGCCATGGGGACACACAGGGTGACACAGGTGACACAGGGTGACACACAGGGTGACACACAGGGTGACACACAGGGTGACACAGGTGACACACAGGGTGACACACAGGTGACACAGGTGACAGTCATACCTGAGCTCCAGACAGCCGAGCTGCAGCGCCATGGGGACACACAGGGTGACACACAGGGTGACACAGGGTGACACAGGGGACACACAGGGTGACACAGGGTGACACACAGGTGACACAGGTGACACACAGGTGACACAGGTGACACAGGTGACATACCTGAGCTCCAGACAGCCGAGCTGCAGCGCCATGGGGACACACAGGGTGACACAGGGTGACACACAGGGTGACACACAGGTGACACACAGGTGACACACAGGTGACACAGGTGACACAGGTGACATACCTGAGCTCCAGACAGCCGAGCTGCAGCACCATGGGGACACACAGGGTGACACAGGTGACACACAGGTGACACACAGGTGACACAGGTGACACACCTGAGCTCCAGACAGCCGAGCTGCAGTGCCATGGGGACACACAGGGTGACACAGGGTGACACAGGTGACACACAGGTGACATACCTGAGCTCCAGACAGCCGAGCTGCAGCGCCATGGGGACACACAGGGTGACACAGGGTGACACAGGTGACACACAGGTAACACACAGGTGACACAGGTGACATACCTGAGCTCCAGACAGCCGAGCTGCAGCGCCATGGGGACACACAGGGTGACACAGGTGACACAGGTGACACACAGGTGACACAGGTGACACAGGGTGACACACAGGTGACACAGGTGACATACCTGAGCTCCAGACAGCCGAGCTGCAGCGCCCATGGGGACACACAGGGTGACACAGGTGACACAGGTGACACACAGGTGACACAGGTGACACAGGGTGACACACAGGTGACACAGGTGACATACCTGAGCTCCAGACAGCCGAGCTGCAGCGCCATGGGGACACACAGGGTGACACAGGTGACACACAGGTGACACACAGGTGACACACAGAGTCCAGACACAGCCCTGAGCTCACAGGGTGACACAGGTGACACGGTGACACACAGGTGACATGAGCTCCAGACAGCCAGCTGGGGACACACAGGGTGACACAGGGTGACACAGGTGACACAGGTGACACACAGGTGACACAGGTGACATACCTGAGCTCCAGGCAGCCGAGCTGCAGCGCCATGGGGACACACAGGGTGACACAGGTGACACACAGGTGACACACAGGTGACAGTCATACCTGAGCTCCAGACAGCCGAGCTGCAGCGCCATGGGGACACACAGGTGACACAGGGTGACACAGGGTGACACACAGGTGACATACCTGAGCTCCAGACAGCCGAGCTGCAGCGCCATGGGGACACACAGGTGACACAGGGTGACACACAGGTGACACAGGTGACACACAGGTGACATACCTGAGCTCCAGACAGCCGAGCTGCAGCGCCATGGGGACACACAGGGTGACACACAGGTGACACAGGTGACATACCTGAGCTCCAGACAGCCGAGCTGCAGCGCCATGGGGACACACAGGGTGACACACAGGTGACACACAGGTGATACACAGGTGACATACCTGAGCTCCAGACAGCCGAGCTGCAGCGCCATGCCCTCGCTGACCTTGCTGGCGAAGTTGTGCATGTACTCACTGCGGAGCTGAGGGGACAGCGCGTCACCGCGGGGACACGGGGACAGCAGGGACAGCAGGGACACCCGGGGACAGCAGGGACAGGGATGGTGACAGGGGACAATGACAGGGATGGTGACAGTAGGGATGGGGTCAGGGCATGGTGGAGGAATGTCAGGAAAGGGTGACAGGGATTGGTGGCAGGGGACAATGACAGGGATTGGTGGCAGGATGGTGGCAGGGAGGGCCACAGGGGACAGTGACAGGGATGGTGACAGGACAGAGGATGGCGATGGGACAATGACAGGGGATGGTGACAGGGAGGGTGGCAGGGATTGGTGACAGGATGGTGACAAGAACAGTGACAGGGAATAGTGACAGAGATTGGTGGCGGGAATGGTGACAAGGACAGTGACAGGGAATAGTGACAGAGATTGGTGGCAGGGGACAATGACAGGGGACAATGACGGGATGGTGACAGGGAGGGTAGCAGGGATTGGTGGCAGGAATGGTGACAAGGACTGTGACAGTGAATAGTGACAGAGATTGGTGGCAGGGAAGGTGACAAGGACAGTGACAGGGAATAGTGACAGGGATTGGTGGCAAGGGACAGTGACGGGGACAATGACGGGATGGTGACAGGGAGGGTGGCAGGGATTGATGGCAGGAATGGTGACAAGGACAGTGACAGGGAATAGTGACAGGGATTGGTGGCAGGGGACAATGACAGGGAATGATGACAAGGGTGGTGACAGGATGGTGACAGGAATGGTCAGATGGTGACAGGTGTCAGCAGTGATGCTGACAGGGGACGGTGGAGGAGTGGCAGGGGATGGTGACAGGGATTGGTGACAAGGATGGGGACAGGGGACAATGACAAGGGGTGGTAGCAGGAATGGTGACAAGGACAGTGATGGGATTGTGACAGGAATGGTGGCAGGGGACAATGACAGGGATGGTGACAGGGATTGGTGACTTGGGATGGTGACAGGAATGGTGACAAGGACAGTGATGGGATTGTGACAGGAATGGTGACAGGAGATGGCGACGGGGATGGTGACAGGGGACAATGACAGAAATGGTGACAGGGATGGTGACAGGGTGAGGGAGACAGATGGCGACAGAAGTGATCGTGCGTCACGGTCGGACAAAACAGATGGTGACAACGGAATGGGAGGTTGGGATGATGGACGAATGGGATGGATGGACGGGATGGACTGGGACGTTTGGGATCGACTGGGACTGATGGGAATCTGGGATTCGATTGGATCGGAATTCTGGGATCGGATTGGATTGGGATCGATTGGGATTCAGAATGTGCAGATTTGGGATCTGGAATCTGGACTGGATCTGATACAATCTGGGGACTGGAATTCGGGGATTCGGACTGGAGATCTGGGATCTGGGATTCTGGGGATTCGGATCTGGGAATTCTGGGAGTTCTGAGATTCTGGGATCTGGAGGATTCTGGGATCTGGGGATCTGGGATCGGGATTCTGGGAGATTCTGGGGAATTGGAGAATCTGGGGATTCTGGACTGGGATCGGATGCAGGATTCTGGGATTGGGAGTTCTGGGATTCTGGGATTCTGGGAATCTGGGATTCTGGGATTCTGAGGGATTCTGGGGATTCTGGGACTGGGATTCTGGATTCTGGGATCTGGGATTCGAGGATTGGACTGGAATTCTGGGGATCTGGGGATTCTGGGATTCTGGGATTCTGAGGGATTCTGGGATCTGGATTCTGGGATTCTAGGATTCTGGGATTCTGGGAATTCTGGGATTCTGGAGGATTCTGGATCTGGGATTCTGGGATTCTGGAATTCGGGGATTCTGGATTCTGGGATTCTGGGGATTCGGGAATCTGGGAATTCTGGGATTCTGGGGATTCTGGGATTCTGGGATTCTGGGGATTCTGGGATTCTGGGAATTCTAGGGGATTCTGGGATTCTGGGAATTCTGGGGATTCTGGGATTCTGGGATTCTGGGAATCTGGGATTCTGGGATTCTGGGGATTCTAGGATTCTGGGAATTCTGGGAATTCTGGGGATTCTGGGGATTCTGGGGATTCTGGGATTCTGGGGATTCTGGGAATTCTGGGATTCTGGGATTCTGGGATTCTGGGAATCTGGGAATTCTGGGGATTCTGGGATTCTGGGGATTCTGGGATTCTGGGGATTCTGGGGATTCTGGGAATTCTGGGGATTCTGGGATACTGGGATTCTGGGAATTCTGGGATTCTGGGAATTCTGGGGATTCTGGGATCTGGGATTCTGGGATTCTGAGATTCTGGGATTCTGGATTCTGGGAATCTGGGATTCTGGATTCTGGATTCTGGGGATTCTGGGGATTCTGGAGGATTCTGGGATTCTCGGGGATTCTGGGAATTCTGGAGATTCTGGGATTCTGATTTGGGATTCTGAGATTGAATTCTGGAATTCTGGATTCTGGGAATTCTGGGAATTCTGAATTCTGGGGATTCTGGATGGATTCTGGGAATTCTGGGATTCTGGGAATTTGGGATTCTGGAATCTAGGATTCTGGGATTGAATTCTGGGATTTGAATTCTGGGAATTCTGAGATCTGGATTCTGAGATTAATCTACAGGGAATTCTGGGGATTCTGGGAATTCTGGATTCTGGGATTCTGGGATTCTGATTTGAATTCTGGGGATTCTGGAGAGATTCTGGGATCTGGGAATTCTGGGAATTCTGGGAATTCTGGGGATTCTGGGGAATTCTGGGATTTGGGATTCTGGGAATTCTGGGGATTCTGGGATTCTGGGATTCTGGAATTCTGGGATTCTGGGGATTCTGGGAATTCTTGGGATCGGGATTCTGGGAATTCTGGGAATTCTGGAATTCTGGGAATGAATTTGGAATTCTGGGAAATTCTGGGGATTTGGATTCTGTCTGAATTCTGGGGATTCTGGGAATTGGGATTCTGGGAATATTTGGGATTCTGGGAATTTGGAATTCTGATTGGATTCTGGGAATCTGGGAATTCTGGGATTTGGGGATTCTGGAAATTCTGGGATTCTGGGATTCTAATTCTGGGGATTCTGGGATTCTGGGGATTCTGGGAATTCTGGGATTCGAGGAGTTCTGGGACTGTCTAGAATTTGGTTCGGGATTCTGGGTTTGAGATTCTGGAGGATTCTGGGAATATGGATCTGGGAATTCTGGGAATGATTCTGGATTCTGGGAATTGGGATTCTGGGATTCTGGGGATTCTGGGATTCTGGGATTCTGGGAATTTGGGAATCTGGGAATTTGGGATTCTGGGATTCTGGAATTTGGGATAGGATTCTGGGATTCTGGAATTCTAGGATCTGGGATTCTGGGAATTTGGATTTTGGGGATTCTGGGAATTTGGGGATTCTGGGATTCTGGGATTCTGGAATCTAGATTCTGGGAATTCTGAATTTGGGAATCTGGGATTGGATTCTGGGGATCTGGATTCTGGATCTAGAATTCTGGGAATCTGGGATCTGGGATTGTCTGGAATTCTGAATCTGGAATCTGGGATTCTGGATTGGGTTCTGGGATTCTGGGATTCTGGGATTCTGGGATTCTGGATTCTGGGATTCTGGGATCTGGATTTTCTGGGATTAGATTCTGGGAATTCTGGGAATTCTGGGGATTCTGGGGATTCTGGGGATTCTGGGAATTCTGGGAATTCTGGGAATTCGGGGATTCTGGGGATTCTGGGAATTCTGGGGATTCTGGGGATTCTGGGGATTCTGGGAATTCTGGGGATTCTGGGGATTCTGGGAATTCTGGGGATTCTGGGGATTCTGGGAATACTGGGGATACTGGGGATTCTGGGGGTTCTGGGAATACTGGGAATTCTGGGAATTCTGGGGATTCTGGGAGTTCTGGGGGTTCTGGGGATTCTGGGAATTCTGGGGATTCCGGGGATTCCGGGGATTCTGGGGATTCTGGGAATTCTGGGGATTCTGGGGATTCTGGGGATTCTGGGAATTCTGGGGGATTCTGGGGATTCTGGGAATTCTGGGGATTCTGGGGATTCTGGGGATTCTGGGGATTCTGGGAATTCTGGGGATTCTGGGGATTCTGGGAATTCTGGGGATTCTGGGGATTCTGGGGATTCTGGGAATTCTGGGGATTCTGGGGATTCTGGGAATACTGGGAATTCTGGGGATTCTGGGAATTCTGGGGATTCTGGGGATTCTGGGATTCTGGGGATTCTGGGGATTCTGGGAATTCTGGGGATTCTGGGAATTCTGGGGATTCTGGGGATTCTGGGAATTCTGGGAATTCTGGGGATTCTGGGGATTCTGGGAATTCTGGGAATTCTGGGGATTCTGGGGATTCTGGGGGTTCTGGGGATTCTGGGAATTTTAGGGGATTCTGGGGGTTCTGGGGATTCTGGGAATTCTGGGGGTTCTGGGAATTCTGGGGATCCTGGGGATTCTGGGGATTCTGGGGATTCTGGGAATTCCGGGAATTCCGGGGATTCCGGGGGTTCTGGGGGTTCTGGGGATTCTGGGGATTCTGGGCATTCTGGGCATTCTGGGCATTCTGGGAATTCTGGGGATCCTGGGGATCCTGGGGATCCTGGGGATTCTGGGGATTCTGGGAATTCTGGGGGTTCTGGGGATTCTGGGAATTCTGGGGATCCTGGGGATTTTGGGAATTCTCGGAATTCTGGGAATTCTGGGGATCCTGGAGCAGGCCTGACCTGCTGGTAGAAGTAGAGCAGCGTGGTCCTGTCCTCCTGGAAGCGCTCCACGAAATCCTCGGGCAGGTACCGGATCTGCAGGTCGTACCTGGGAAAAAACAAAACGGGAGCTGCTCCGTGAGATCCTCCCCAAATCATCCCAAAAATTTGGGATGGGTTGATGTGGCAGAAATGTGGGTTCTGTCCCCATCTGTCCCCAGCTGGGGCAGTGCCCCTGATCTCCTGGCACACATTATCTGCTCATGGGCAGCTTTAAACCAGCTGGGGCAATCATCTTTATCTTTCCACAGCCCATCCTCCCTCCAGGAGAGATCTCCTGTTCATGGCCAGTGAGTCCCAGGGCATGGCTGATAAAATTCCATCATCCCATGGGAGATGCTCCAGCCAGGGCAGGAGCCAAGCCTTTCCTACCCAGAGGAAAACTGACATTTGGAACACCAGAGCAGCCTTTGCCACTGGATCCCAGAGGAAAACCAGACCCTGCCACATCATCCCTGCACCTTCAGAGGGAACTGCACCTTCTCCAGGAGCACTGCTCCAGCTGAGCCACATCTGCCACTGCAGGAGGATGCAGCCACCATGGAATGGGACTGTGCCAACACCCTGACTGACTGACGGGTGTCAGCTTGGATTCTGACTCTGGCAGGGTTTGGGATTGTTCTTTGTAATGCTGCATTTCTATTTTAATTGTCCTGGTAAAGAACTGTTATTCCTAATTCCCATCTCTTTGCCTGAGAGCCCCTTAATTTCAAATTTATAATTATAATAATAACATATAACTATATATTATATTATATTATATTATATTATATTATATTATATTATATTATATTATATTATATTATATTATATTATATTATATTATATTATATTATATTATATTATATTATATTATATTATATTATATTATATTATATTATATTATATTATATTATATTATATTATATTACATTATACTACATTACATTACATTATATTCATTATTATAATATTTTATTGCATATATTTATATAGTATAAAAATATATTATATGTATAATATGTATAATATATAAAACACATAATGTATAATATAATAATTATTATATATAATAATATTATATTATATAATAATATATTATATATATTATTATATATTATGTATATAATATATATAATAAATATAGTATATTTATATACTATATAATATACAGTATATACACTATATACTATATATATGTATAATATATATATATAATATATATATCATTATATAGTATAGATAATATATATACTATATAATGATATATAATGATATATAATGATATATAATGATATATAATATAATATAATATAATATAATATGATATGATATTATATTATATTATATTATATTATATTATATTATATTATATTATATTATATTATATTATATTATGTCATATTATATTATATTATGTCATATTATATATATACTATAATAATTATTATATATTAACATTATATAACATAACAACATACTATATAATATCTATTCCTAACTCCCACATCTTTACCCGAGAGCCCCTTAATTCCAAAATTACAATAATCCGGAGGGAGGGGCGTTTACACTCTCCATTCCAGAGAACCTCCTGCCTTTCCTGGCAGACACCCGTCCCCAAACCAGGACAACGTGACAGGAGGACAATCCCACCTCCACTCGGCCTCCAGGTGGAGGCACTCTGCACTTCTCCTGGACCTCCCCATTGTGAGGCGGGGATGCAGCCAGTGCATCTCCTCGGATTTGACGTGCTTGAGGCGCAGCCCGTAGCACTCGGCCAGCCGGATGTCGGGCCCGATCCGCCCGCTCAGCAGGATGGAGCGGATCACCTCCTGGGAACGGGGATCCCGCCAGAAATCATGGAATTGTGCCATGGGAAACGGCTGAAATCCCCTCCCGGTCCAACCCCGATACTGCTGTGATCCCAACTTTCCATGGATGCTCCCAGGGGTTCTCTGGGAATTCCAGCCCAGCCGGGAATTCCTTCCCAAGCTCCCCTTTCCCAGTGGGAGCCATTCCCTGGCTCCTGCCCCTCCAGCCCTTTCCCAAATCCCAGCTCTCCTTTCCCTCTGCAAGAGGCTCCGAGGATTCCCTGGATCCTTCCCTGATCCAGCTGCACATTCCCGGCTCTCCCAGCCTGGGGTTGGATCCAGCCCCATCCCAACTCCTCTCTGGGAAGGAATTTTGGGATCCAGAGGCTTCACTGGGAATTTGGGACTCCAGGAAGGGTCTCTCTTCCCTTTTCCATCCCCAAATTCCATAAAAATCCCTCGGGATGGATCCTGAGTGTCCTGGATACCAGAATCTCAGAATGGTTTGGGATGGGATCCGTGGATCTTCAATCCCATCCCATTCCAACCCCACCACCCCACCAAATCCACCCTTGGACTCTCCCAGGGATCCAGGGATTCTCTGGGAATTCCAGCCCAGCCAGGAATTCCTTCCCAAGCTCCCCCTTTCCCAGTGGGAGCCATTCCCTGGCTCCTGCCCCTCCAGCCCTTTCCCAAATCCCAGCTCTCCTTTCCCTCTGCAAAAGGCTCCGAGGATTCCCTGGATCCTTCCCTGATCCAGCTGCACATTCCCGGCTCTCCCAGCCTGGCTCCAGGAGATCCCCGTGGCCTCCTCGGGAATTCCTCCAGCTCAGCATTCCCAGCCGAGCTCCAGGCAGCGGAATCTCAGGAATTCAGGAATTTCCCCAGAGTGAAGCCCCAGCCCCCGAGAGCTCCATGAGCACATTCCCAATATCCACACCCCATTCCCTGGCTGGAATCTGGCAGATGCCAACCACACCCATGAAGGAATCACCCCAAAACCCTTCCCTGGCTGGAATCTGGCAGATCCCAACTCAATCCCAGCCACACCCATGAAGGAATTGCCCCAAATTCTTTCCCTGGCTGGAATCTGGCAGATCCCAACCCAATCCCAGCCACATCCATGAAGGAATCACCCCAAAACCCCTCCCTGGCTGGAATCTGGCAGATCCCAACCAGATCCATGAAGGAATTACCCCAAATCCTTTCCCTGGCTGGAATCTGGCAGATCCCAACCCAAACCCAGCCACACCCATGAAGGAATTACCCCAAATCCTTTCCCTGGCTGGAATCTGGCAGATCCCAACCCAATCCCAGCCACACCCATGAAGGAATCACCCCAAAACCCTTCCCAGCGGAAAATCCCAGAAAAACCATGGAATGCTTTGGGTGGGAGCTCAAAACTCATCCCGACCAACATTCCTGACTCCTCCACTCCCAACCAGGCGGGAAACGAGGCTGGATCCGACCCCAGGATTGCCAAACCATCCCGGAATTCCCGATCCCGCTTTTCCCCCACGTGTGGATCTCCGTGGCCACGGAGCACTTGACCAGCTTGAAGTTCTTGCCCAGGTTGAAGCTGCTGCTGTAGTAGCAAACCTTGAGGATGCGCGTCTCCTCGTGATCCCGGGGATCGCGGGGATCGCGGGGATCGCGGGGATCGCGGGGATCGCGGGGATCCGTGTCCGGCGTGGCCATGGCCTCGGGAGCGGCGGAGAGGCTGCGGGAGGAGCTGCTGCGGGGGCGGCCCAGCGCGTCGGGAACGGCCGCCATCCTCAGGGCGTTAGGAGAGGAGCATCCCTTCCCTGCGGGAATAACGGCGCGGTGGGATCGGGGAGGGACCGGGAAGGGAGAAGGGGGAAAAGGGATAAAAGGGAAAAAGGGGAAAAGGGATAAAAGGGATAAAAGGGATAAAAGGGAAAAAAGGGAAAAAAGGGAAAAAAGGGATAAAAGGGATAAAAGGGATAAAAGGGATAAAAGGGATAAAAGGATAAAAGGATAAAAGAAACGGAGGAAACAGAGGAAAATGGGGAAAACGGGAAAAACGGGAAATACGGGAAAACGGGGAAAAGGAAAAAAGGAAAAAAGGAAAAAAGGAAAAAAGGAAAAAAGGAAAAAAGGAAAAAAGGGAAAAAGGGAAAAAGGAAAAAAGGAAAAAAAGGGGAAAAGGGAAAAAAGGAAAAAAGGAAAAAAGGAAAAAAAGGGAAAAAAGGAAAAAGGAAAAAAGGAAAAAAGGAAAAAGGAAAAGGAAAGGAAAAAGGAAAAAGGAAAAAGGAAAAAAGGGAAAAAGGAAAAGGAAAAAGGGAAAAAGGAAAAAAAAAAAAGGAAAAGGGAAAAAGGGAAAAAAGGGAAAAGGGAAAAAGAAAAAAGGAAAAAAAAAAAGGAAAAAGGAAAAAGAGGAAAAAGGGAGGAAAAAAGGAAAAAGGAAAAACGAGGAAAACGGAGGAAAACGGAGGAAAACGGAGGAAAACGGAGGAAAACGGAGGAAAACGGAGGAAAACGGAGGAAAACGGAGGAAAACGGAGGAAAACGGAGGAAAACAGGGAAAAAAGGAGAAGAGAAATGGAAACAGAAATGGAAACAAATGGAAACAGAAATGGAAAAGGGCACCTGGGGCGTTGGGAGCGGAGCATCCCTTCCCTGCGGGAATAACGGAGCGGTGGGGTTGGGGACAGCCCAGGAAGGGAAAAGGAAAAATGAAAAAAGGGGGAAAGAAAGGAAAAAAAAAAAAAGAGGAAAATAAAAAGGAAAAAAAAAAAAAAAAGGAAAAGAAAAAAGGAAAATAAAAATGAAAAAAAAAGGAAAAAAAAAAAAAGAAAAAAGGGTAAAAAAAAAGAGGGGGAAGGAAAAAAAGCAAAATAAAAAGGAAAATAAAGAAAGAAAAAAAGGAAAAAATGAAAAAAAGGGGAAAAAAGGAAAAAGAAAAGAAAGGGAAAAAAAAGGAAAAAAGGAAAAAAGGAAAAAAAGGAAAAAAATGAAAAAAGGAAAAAGGGAGAAATAGGGGGAAAAGGGGGAAAGGGATGTCCCCACCATGCCCAGAGCAATGCCCATGTCCTTGTCACCTCCTGAGTGACACCTCCACACCCCCGTCACCTCCACAGTGACAGCTCTGTGTCCCTGTCACCTCCAGAGCAACACCTGTGTCCTTGTCACCTCCATATCCCTGTCACCTCCATGGCGACACCTCTGTGTCTTTGTCACCTCCATGGCGAGACCTTTTGTCACCTCCAAAGTGACACCTGCATGTCCCTGTCACCTCCAGAGTGACACCTCCAACTCCCTGTCACCTCCATGGTGACACCTCCAACTCCCTGTCACCTCCAGGGGGACACCTCTGTGTCCCTGTCACCTCCACAGTGACACCTCTGTGTCCTTGCCACCCTCACAGTGACACCTGCATGTCCTTGTCACCTCCACAGTGACACCTCTGTGTCCCTGTCACCTCCACTGTGACAGCCCCACCCCGATTTAGATCAATTTTCTCTTTAATTTTCAGAAGAAAAAAAAACAACAAAAACAAAAAAACCCCCAAATTCCCATTAAAAAACGTCCCTGCAGCCAAACGGGAAACGGCTCCGGTCCTCCCTTCCCAAAAAAATAAAAAATAAAAAATAAACGGGATCTGGGATAATCCAAAGGAATCCCAAATCCACCCAAAAAATCTGGATCTGGGATAATCCAAAGGGATCCCAAATCCTCCGAAAATCTGGATCTGGGAAAATCCAAAGGGATCCCAAATCCTCCAAAAATCTGGATCTGGGATGATCCAAAGGGATCCCAAGTCCTCCAAAAAAAAAACCCAAAAAACCCTGGATCTGGGATAATCCAAATGGATCCCAAATCCTGCAAAAAATCTGGATCTGGGATAATCCAAAGGGATCCCAATTCCTCAAAAAAAAAACTGGATCTGGGATGATCCAAAGGGATCCCAAATCCTCCAAAAAATCTGGATCTGGGATAATCCAAAGGGATCCTAAATCCTCCCAAAAAATCTGGATCTGGGATAATCCAAAGGGATCCCAAATCCTCCCCAAAAAAATCTGGATCTGGGATAATCCTAAGGGATCCCAAATGCTCCTTTTCCGAGGATTATGGGATGGAGGGATTGCCCGGGTCGGGTTTTCCGCCCCGAGCGAAGGTGTGCCCGAGCCTGGGAATGTGGGAATGTGGGAATGCGGGAATGAGGGAATGCGGGAATGCGGGAATGCGGGAATGCGGGAATGTGGGAATGCGGGAATGCGGGAATGTGGGAATGCGGGAATGTGGGAATGTGGGAATGCGGGAATGTGGGAATGCGGGAATGTGGGAATGCGGGAATGCGGGAATGTGGGAATGTGGGAATGTGGGAATGCGGGAATGCGGGAATGTGGGAATGTGGGAATGCGGGAATGTGGGAATGTGGGAATGCGGGAATGTGGGAATGCGGGAATGTGGGAATGTGGGAATGCGGGAATGTGGGAATGTGGGAATGTGGGAATGTGGGAATGCGGGAATGTGGGAATGCGGGAATGAGGGAATGTGGGAATGAGGGAATGTGGGAATGTGGGAATGCGGGAATGTGGGAATGAGGGAATGTGGGAATGAGGGAATGTGGGAATGAGGGAATGTGGGAATGTGGGAATGAGGGAATGTGGGAATGTGGGAATGTGGGAATGAGGGAATGTGGGAATGTGGGAATGAGGAATGTGTGAATGCGGAATGAATGTGGGAATGTGGGAATGCGGGAATGTGGGAATGTGGAATGAGGGAATGTAGGAATGCGGGAATGGTGAGGAATGTGGGAATGTAGGAATGTGGGAATGCGGGAATGCGGGAATGTGGGAATGTGGGAATGAGGGAATGCGGGAATGCGGGAATGCGGGAATGTGGGAATGTGGGAATGTGGGAATGCGGGAATGTGGGAATGTGGGAATGTGGGAATGTGGGAATGCGGGAATGCGGGAATGTGGGAATGTGGGAATGTGGGAATGCGGGAATGCGGGAATGCGGGAATGCGGGAATGCGGGAATGCGGGAATGTGGGAATGCGGGAATGTGGGAATGTGGGAATGTGGGAATGTGGGAATGCGGGAATGTGGGAATGTGGAATTCCGGATCCGGCTGCGGCTGGAGCCCAGCCCAGGTTAAAGGTTAAACCTGCGGGAGCCGTTCCAGGGGAGCTGGGAGAGCCGGGAATGTGCAGCTGGATCGGGGGAGGATCCAGGGAATCCTCCGGGATTCCAGAGGGAAAGGAGAGCTGGGATTTGGGAAAGGGCTGGAGGGGCAGGAGCCAGGGAATGGCTCCCACTGGGAAAGGGGAGCTTGGGAAGGAATTCCTGGCTGGGCTGGGATTCCCAGAGAACCCCTGGGAGCGTCCAAGGGTGGGTTGGATCACCCTGGGATCATGGGGTTGGAATGGGATGGGATTGAAGGTCCATGGATCCCATCCCAAACCATTCCAGGATTCTGGGATCCAGGACACTCAGGATCCATCCCGAGGGGTTTTTATGGAATTTGGGGATGGAAAAGGGAAGGGAGACCCTTCCTGGAGTCCAGAATTCCCAGTGAAACCCCTGGATCCCAAAATTCCTTCCCAGAGAGGAGTCGGGATGGGGATGGATCCAACCCCAGGCTGGGAGAGCCGGGAATGGAGGGAATTCCCTGGGAAAGGGGAAATGGGATTTGGGAAGGAATTCCCGGCTGGGCTGGAATTCCCAGAGAACCCCTGGGAACATCCAAGGAAATCTGGATCACTCTGGGATATCGGGATGGGATTGAAGGTCGCTCTCACCCCAACCCATTTTGGGATTTTTTCATTCTCTGGGGTTTGGGTTTTTTGGGGTTTTTTTTGTTTTTTGTTTTTTGTTTTTTTTTCCCCACCTCAGAGTTTTTGGGTTTTTTGTTTTTTTGTTTTTTTTTCCCCACCTCAGAGTTTTGGGGTTTTTTTTGGTTCTCGTCACCCCCGGGGCCCCTCGATGAAGCCACATCCTCTGCACAGCCGGTGACACGCGGGCCTTGTCCCCTCCGCGGGGGACAGCCAGGCCACCTCCCCCAAAAAACCTCCTCCCTTCCTGTCCCCAAAATCCCCCATCCCGATAAAACCCGGATCTGTCTGGGAATGATCCCAAATCCAGCCCCGGGGACAGGGATGAGAGCGGCCACAGGTGATTTTTTAGGGAATGTTGGACCAGAAAACAAAAAAATTCCATTTATGGGTTTTTGGTGGTTTTTTTCGCCCCCGGTTTTTCCTCGTTCCCGGAAAACATTCCAGGATTTCTCCCTCCCAGCCCGGTTCCCGCGGGGACAGCAGGGCTGGGATGTCCCCAGGGTGTCCCCGCGCTGGGGACGGGATTCAGGGATGGAGAATCCCATGGAATATCCCAAGGGGAATTCCCGGCAGCGCCCTCACGGCCACAGCTGGGGACATCAGGGGACATCCAAGGACATCAGGGGACATCACGGCACATCAGGGGACATCAGGGGACATCAACAAGCCCCGCAGGGGACACGAGTGACAATCCCGCCCTCCCCCTCCATCCCGGATTTTCCCATCCCAGTTTTCCCAGCTCCACACCTGGCAAAGCGCTCCCGGCCACAGCCTGACCCCCTTTTGTCGCCGCTCCTGTCACCTCCCCTCCGCCTTGGGGACAAACCCCGTGACGCAACCCCCGGGGCAAGGAGGCGACTCGGAGGAAACGGAACCGAGCCCGGCGCTGTCACCAAGGTCCCCTCCCTGCCCCCTCCTCGTGTCCCCTCGGGCCACCCCGCCGTGTCCCCTCCTGTCGCCTCCTCCTCGCGGCGACACCGGGAAAGTCCCCGCGGGGCCACCTCCCGCACCAGGAAGTGGCCCCGGTGGCTCCCGCACAAGCTGGCGCTGTCGCCAACGCCGGGCCGCGGGCGGGTGGCACCTCGGTGACACTTTTGTGTCCCCTCTGCCCCCCCTCACCGGGCGCGGTCCCCTCGGGAATTCTCCGGGATGAGTTTCCCGGGATCCGCCCCTCCCTGCGCCAGGTGAGGGGCGCGGAATTCCCGGAATTCCCGGAATTCCCGGGGCGCGGGGGCGAGCGGCACTTACGGAGGGCTGGCTTGTCCCCGATGTCCCCCTTGGGTGGCCCCGATGTCCCCTCGGAGCGGCCCAGGTGGCCCCTGGGGGTGGCCCGATGTCCCCCCGGGGTGGCCCCGATGTCCCCTCGCAGCGGCCCAGGTGGCCCGGGTGGCCCCTGGGGTGGCCTCGCTGTCGCCGCTGTCCCCTGGGGGTGGCCCAGGTGGCCCCGATGTCCCCTCGGGGTGGCCTCGCTGTCCCCCAGGGGTGGCCCAGGTGGCCCGGGTGGCTCCTGGAGGTGGCCCCTGGGGTGGCCCCGATGTCCCCTGGGGGTGGCCCCTGGGGTGGCCCCTGGGGTGGCGTCGCTGTCGCCGCTGTCGCCGAGCGCGCGCTGGCGGCGCTTCCTGCTGTGACTGACACGGGTGCGCAGAGGGACCGGCAGCGGGACCCGGAACCGGCACCAGAACCGGCACCGGGACCGGCGCCGGGACCAGAACCGGGACCGGGGCCGGCCGGCACCGGGACCCAGAACCGGCACCGGGACCCGACACCCGGCACCACAACCGGCACCGGAGCCGGCACCGGGACCAGAACCGGGGCCAGAACCGGCACCCGGACCTAGGACCGGCACCGGGACCAGAACCGACACCGAGACCCAGAACCGGCACCGGACAGCAGGACCCGACATCAAAACCGGCACCAAAACCGGCACCCAGACCTAGAACCGACACCAGGACCCAGAACCGGCACCCGACACCGGAACCCAGAACCGGCACCCGACACCGGAACCAGCACTGGGACCCAGAACCGGCACCGGCACCCGACAGCAGCACCGGGACCCGGGACCCAGAGCCGGCACCCAACACCGGAACCGGCGCCAGAAACGGCACCCAGACCCAGAACCGGCACCGGGACCGGAGCCAGCTCCGAGACCCAGAACCGGCACCTGACAGCAGGACCCGGCACCAGAACCGGCACCCGGACCTAGAACCGGCACCGGGACCCAGAACCGGCGCCCGACGGGGATACAGAGACCCAGAACCGGCACCGAGACCCGGGACCCAGAACCGGCACCGGGACCTGGAAATGGCACCCGACACCGGAACCGGGGCCAGAACCGGCACCTGATACCGGGACTCGGCACCAGAACCGACACCCGACAGTGGAACCAGCACTGGGACCCGGCACCTGACACCAGGACCTGGCACCGGCACCAGAACCGGGACCTGGCACCCACAGTGGCACCAGAACTGGGACCAGGACTGAGACCAGCACCAGGACCCAGAACCGGGACCAGAACTGAACACCGAGCACCCAACACCGACACCGGAACCAGCACCAGGACTGGGATTCAGCACCAAAACCAGCACCAGACTGGGACCCAGCACCGAAACCAGCACCAGGACTGGGACCCAGAACCGGACCCAGCACCAGGACTGGGACCCAGCACCGAAACCAGCACCAGGACTGGGACCCAGCACCGGACCCAGCACCAGGACTGGGACCAGAACCGGGACCAAGAACTGGGACCCAGCACCCAAAGCTGGTACTGGGACCAGAACCGGGACTAAAAAACAGGACCCAGCACCCAACACCAACCCCAGAACCAGCACTGGGACCAGGACCCAGCACCCAGCATCAGGACTGGGAGCAGAACCAGGACCCAGAACCAGCACCGGGACTGGGACCGGGATCCAGAACCAGGACCCAGAACCCAGCATCAGGACTGGGAGCAGAACCAGGACCCAGAACCGGGACCCAGCACCCAACACCGGCATTGGGATCAGAACCGGGGCCAAAAACCAGGACCCAGAACCAGCACCGGGACTGGGATCCAGAGCCAGGACCCAGCACCCAGCATCAGGACTGGGAGCAGAACCAGGACCCAGAACCGGGACCCAGCACCCAACACCCGCTGCCCAAAGCCAGAACCGGCACCGGCACCGTCCTGGGCGCTCCCGGCGCCGCTGGAATTCCCATTCCGCTCCAAACCCCAAATCCCAGATCCCAAAGCTCCTCGGCCGGGTGGGAACGGGATGTGGGAATGCCGCCGGAATTTTGGGAATGGGGGGACCCGTGACTCACCCCGGAGCTGATCCCAGATTCCAAACCCTCATTCCTGCATCCGGTGGGATCGTGGCTCCATCCAGGGAAAAGCCAAATCCCGGGAGCAGGAGCCGATCCCTGAGTCACCATTCCCGGGAGGCTCCGGCTCTGATCCCAGCCCTGCCCGATCCAGGCAGGAATTCCAGTGACTCACGGGATCATCGCTGCGTTTCCCAGGGAACAGCCGGGAGCAGCCCCCACAGCCCCCCCCATCCCCCCCCAATCCAAACCAGTGAATTCCCACTGGGTAAACTGGGAATGGGGACGGGAGATCCCAGAGGGATCATCCCTGAGGGGCTCAGGATCCTGGGATGGTTTGGGAGGGAAAGGATCTGAAATCCCATCCCAGTCCTGCCCCGGCAGCTCCAGGACCCCAGGGTGATCCAAATGCACCCTTGGATATTCCCAGGGATTCTCTGGGAATTCCAGCCCAGCCGGGAATTCCTTCCCAAGCTCCCCTTTCCCAGTGGGAGCCATTCCCTGGCTCCTGCCCCTCCAGCCCTTTCCCAAATCCCAGCTCTCCTTTCCCTCTGCAAAAGGCTCCGAGGATTCCCTGGATCCTTCCCTGATCCAGCTGCACATTCCCAGCTCTCCCAGCCTGGGATTGGATCCAGCCCCATCCCAGCTCCTCTTCTGGAAGGGATTTCAGGATTCAGGGGCTTCACTGGGAATTCGGGACTCCAGGAAGGGTCTCCCTTCCCTTTTCCATCCCCCAATTCCATAAAAATCCCCTCGGGATGGATCCTGAGTGTCCTGGATCCCAGAATCCTGGAATGGTTTGGGATGGGATCCATGGACCTTCAATCCCATCCCATTCCAACCCCACCATCCCAGGCTGATCCAAATCCACCCTTGGACTCTCCCAGGGATTCTCTGGGAATTCCAGCCCAGCCAGGAATTCCTTCCCAAGCTCCCCTTTCCCAGTGGGAGCCATTCCCTGGCTCCTGCCCCTCCAGCCCTTTCCCAAATCCCAGCTCTCCCATTGTTCCATGGGGTTATTCCCCACTCCTGGCAGTCATTCCACCTTTTCCAGAGTGGGAAAACATTGGAGTGGGTGAGGCTGGGAGCGAGGCTGGGCAGAGACTCACATCCCAGCTGCCCTGCATCCCATTCTCCCTGTTTCCCACTTTTCCCTGCATCCCATTTTCCTGTGCTCCCCATCTCCACTTTCATCCCAGTTTCCCTGCATCCCATCTCCTCATGCTCCCCATTTTTCCTGCATCCCATCTCTCTTGTATCCCACCTTCCCACTCTTCTCCTTTTCCCTGTATTCCATTCTTTAATTCCATTTTTTAAATTCCCATTTATCCTCCTGTATCCCATTTTCCCATATTTCCCACCTCCACCTACATCCTGGTTTCTCTGCTTCCCATTTCCACCTGCATCCCATTTCTCCTGCTTCCCATCTCCTCTGCTTCCCATTTTCCCACCTCCCCCTGTATCCCATCTCCTCCAGCTCCCCACTTTTCCATCCATCCCATTTTCCCATCTCCACCTGTATCCCATTTTCCCTGTATCCCATTTTCCCTGATCCCATTTTCCCTGATCCCATCTCTCCCTGCTTCCCATTTTTCCTGCATCCCATTTCTCCTGCTTCCCATCTCCTCTGCTTCCCGTTTTCCCTGTATCCCATCTCCTTTGCTCCCCATCTCCACCTGTATCCCATTTTCCCAGTTTCCCACCTCCCCCTGCATCCCATTTTCCTCTGCTCCCCATTTCCTCATTCATCCCATTTTCCCAGCTTCCCATCCCCTCTGCTTCCCATTTTCCCTGTATCCCATCTCTCTTGTATCCCCTTTTCCCACACTTCCCATTTTCCCAGTTTCCCACCTCCCTCTGCATCCCACTTTCCTGTGCTCCCCATTTCCACCTGTATCCCATTTTCCCTGCATCCCAGTTCCACCTGCATCCCATCTCCTCTGCTCCCCATTTTCCTGCATCCCATTTTCCCTGCTTCCCATCTCCTCTGCTTCCCATTTTCCCATCCCATTTTCCCTGCTTCCCATCTCATTTGCTTCCCATTTCCACTTCTATCCCATCTCCTCTGTATCCCATCTCTCTTGTATCCCATTTTCCCATATTTCCAGTTTTCCCTGCATTCCCTCTCCTCTGTATCCCATCTCCCCTGCATCCATTTTCCCACGCTTCCCATTTTCCTTGTATCCCACTTTCCAACACTTCCCATTTTCCCTTTTCCCCATCTCCTCTGCTTCACATTTTCCCTGTGTCCCATTTTTCCCAGCTTCCACCTCCTCATCCCATCTCCTCAGCTCCCATTTTTCCCATTTTCCTCATCCCATTTTCCTTCTATCCATTTTCCTTCATCCTTTTCCTTTCATCCTAATTTTTCATCCCATTTTCCCTTATCCTATTTCTCCATCCCATTTCCTTTCCTTTCCTTATCCATTTTCCTTCATCCCATTTTCTTCCTTCATCCCATTTTTCCCATTTCTCATCCCATTTTCCTCATCCATTTTCCTTCTTCATCCCATTTTCCCTCCATCCCATTTTCCCTTCATCCCATTTTCCCTCCATCCCATTTTCCCTGCATGCCATTTTCCCTTCATCCCAATTTTCTCTTCATCCTGTTTTTCCCTTCATCCCATTTTCCCTTCATCCCGTTTTCCCTTCATCCCGTTCTCCCTCCATCCCATTTTCCCTTCATCCCCTCCATCCCATTTTCCCTTCATCCCATTTTCCCTTCATCCCATTTTCCCTTCATCCCATTTTCCCTGCATCCCATTTTTTTATCCCAATTTTTTTTCATCCCATTTTCCCTGCATCCCGTTTTTCCCTTCATCCCATTTTCCCTTCATCCCGTTTTCCCTTCATCCGTTCTCCCTCCATCCCATTTTCCCTTCATCCCATTTTTCCTCCATCCCTTTTTTCCCTTCATCCCATTTTCCCTTCATCCCATTTTCCCTCCATCCCGTTTTCCCTCCATCCCAATTTTCCCTTCATCCCATTTTCCCTTCATCCCATTTTCCCTCCATCCCATTTTCCCTCCATCCCATTTTCCCTTCATCCGTTCTCCCTCCATCCCGTTTTCCCTTCATCCCGTTTTCCCTTCATCCCATTTTCCCTCCATCCCAATTTTCCCTTCATCCCATTTTCCCTTTATCCCAATTTTTTTTCATCCCAATTTTTTTTCATCCCGTTTTCCCTCCATCCCGATTTTCCCCGTTTCCCTCCTTTCCCCCCATGCCCTTTTCCCGGGAATCCGCCCCCGGGAGGATCCCACGCTCCGGGAATGACTCAGGATCGGCAGCTGCGCGTTCCCGACGCTCCCGAGCCGGGAGCGGATCCCGGCCCGACCATCTGGGAGGGAAAAGCTTCTCCAGATGGGAACAGCCTCGGGAAGCAGCGCCTGGAATTCCGGGAAGTTCCCGGGAAATTCAGGGATCCTCGATCCCATGGGGTTTGGGGTGTTGTTTTGGGTTTTTTGGGGGGTTTTTTGGGTTTTGGGTTTTTTTTTTTTTTTTGTTTTTTTTTTTTTTTTTTTGGGGGTTTTTTGGTTTGTGGTTTTTTTTTGTTTTGTTTTGTTTTTTGGTTTTTTTTGTTTTGTTTTTTTTGTTGTTTTTTGGGTTTTTTTTTTTTTTTTGAGGTTTTTTTGTTTGTTTTTTGGGGTTTTGGGTTTTTTTGGGGTTTTTGGTTTTTTGTTTGTTTGTTTTTGTTTTTTTGTTTTTGTTTTTGAGGTTTTGTTTCTTTGTTTGTTTTTTGGGGGTTTTGGTTTTTTGTTTGTTTGTTTTTGGTTTTTTTTTTGGTTTTTGAGGTTTTGTTTGTTTGTTTTTGGGGGTTTTTGGTTTGGTTTTTTGTTGTTTTTTGTTTGTTTTTTGTTTTTGGGGTTTTTTTGGGTTTTGAGGTTTTTTGTTTGTTTTTAGGGGTTTTGTGGTTTTTTTGTTTTTGTTTTTTTGTTTTTTTGTTGGGTTTTTTTGTTGTTGTTTTGGTTATTTTGTTTTGGTTATTTTGTTTTGGGTTTTGTTTGGGTTTTTTTTGTTGTTGTTGCTGTTGCTGTTGTCTTTTTTTGTTTTATTTTGGTTTTTTTTTTTTTTTTGTTTCGTTTTTAGTTTTTTTCAGGTTTGTTTGGATTTTTTTTTTGTTGGTTTTTGTTTTTTTGGGGGTTTTTTTGCTATTGGGAATGTGATTCCTGATCCATAAAACCTCTGGAATTCTGGCTGGCTGTTCCCAGCCTCGTCATTCCCTGCCCTGCAGCCAGTCCCAGGAATTCCATCAGATCTCATCATTCCCAGATATCCATCATTCCCATATTCCCATCATTCCCAGATATCCATCATTCCCATATTCCCATCATTCCCAGATATCCCATATTCCCATATTCCCATCATTCCCAGATATGCATCATTCTCATATTCCCATCATTCCCAAATATCCATCATTCCCATATTCCCATCATTCCCAGATATCCCATATTCCCACTTACCAGTCATTCCCATCATTCCCTTATATCCATCATTCCCATATTCCCTTATTCCCATTTTCCCATCATTCCCATAATTCCCATATTCCCATTATTCCCATATTCCCTTATTCCCATTTTCCCATCATTCCCATGTATCCATCATTCCCATTTTCCCATCATTCCCATATTCCCATCATTCCCATTTTCCCTTATTCCCATTTTCCCATCATTCCCACGTATCCATCATTCCCATTTTCCCATCATTCCCATATTCCCATCATTCCCATTTTCCCATCATTCCCATATACCCATATTCCCATCATTCCCATATTCCCATCATTCCCATCATTCCCATCATTCCCATGTATCCATCATTCTCATTTTTCCCATAATTCCCATCATTCCCATATTCCCATCATTCCCATATTCCCATCCGTCCCATTTTCCCATAATTCCCACGTATCCATCATTCCCACATTCCCTTAATCCCAAAATCCCCTATTTCATCTCAAACCCCATTCCCACTTTTTTTTTTTCCCTCGGGAAATTTTCCCGCTTGGAATCAGCCCCAATCAATCAATCAATCAATCAACTCCCTTCATTTCTATCGACATTCCCGCTTTTCCAGCCTCAATCTCCAGCTGGAAAATCTTGGAATCCAACAGGAAAATCCTGGGATCAGGATCCCGCCGGGATAAAAGCAGGGAAAATTCAGATCCCAGGAAAATTCTGTGGAATCCTGGAAATCATTTCTATTTTCCTGGGATGTAACAACTCCACCCCTCCAAACATCCCGGTTTTCTCGGATTTCTGGGATGCTCTGTGGATCCACTGGATCCCAGGATTTTCCTGTTGGATCCCAGGATTTTCCTGTTGGATTCCAGGATTTTCCTGCTGGATCCCAGGATTTTCCTGCTGGATCCCAGGATTTTCCTGCTGGATCCCAGGATTTTCCTGCCAGATTTGGGCATTTTGCCATCAGATCCTGGGATTTTCCTGTTGGACCCCAGGATCTTCCTGTCAGATCCCAGGATTTTCCCACCGGATCCCCGGGATATTCCTGTCAGATCCCGGGATTTCCCTGCTGGATCCCGGGATTTTTTGGGCCGTTTCCTGCCCCAGTTCCGGAGCTTCCCGAGGTTTCCCGGGGGCTGTCGGGAGCCTCGGCCCCTTCCTGTTCCCCTTTGGTTCTGCCGCTTCCTCAAACGGCCTCGCCGTGATCCCAGTGCTGCTGGATCCTTCCCGGGATCCTTCCCGGGATCCTTCCTGGGATCCTTCCCGGGATCCTTCCCCAGATCCTTCTCAGGATCCTTCCCGGGATCCATCCCTGTTCTTTCTGGGATCTTTTCTGGGATTCTACCCAGGATTCTTCTCAGGATTCTTCCTGGGATCCTTCAAGGGATCCCTCCCTGTTATTTCTGGGATCTTTTCTGGGATTCTACTCAGGAGCCTTTCCGGGATCCTTCCCAGGATCCATCCCTGTTCTTTCTGGGATCTTTTCTGGGATTCTACCCAGGATTCTTCTCAGGATTCTTCCTGGGATCCTTCCAGGGATCCCTCCCTGTTCTTTCTGGGATCTTTTCTGGGATTCTACTCAGGATCCTTTCCGGGATCCTTCCCAGGATCCATCCCTGTTCTTTCTGGGATCTTTCCTGGGATTTTTCCCAGGATTCTTTCTGGGATCCATCCCTGTCCTTTCCAGGATCCTTCCTGGTATCCTTCTCAGGATTTTTCCTGGGATTCTTCCCAGAATCCTTCCCGGGATCCTTCCCCGGATCCTTCCTGGGATCCTTCCCGGGATCCATCCCTGTTCTTTCTGGGATCTTTTCTGGGATTCTACCCAGGATTCTTCTCGGGATTCTTCCCGGGATCCTTCCCAGGATCCTTCTCAGGATTCTTCTCGGGATCATTCCTGGGATCCTTCCAGGGATCCATCCCTGCCCTTTCTGAGATCCTTTCCGGGATCCTTCCTAGGATCCATCCCTGTTCTTTCTGGGATCTTTTCTGGGATTCTTCCCAGGATCCTTCCCAGGATCCTTCCCGGGATCCTTCCCAGGATCCATCCCTGTTCTTTCTGGGATCTTTCCTGGGATCCTTCCCGGGATCCTTCTCAGGATCCTCCCCAGGATCCATTCCTGTTCTTCCTGGGATCTTTTCGGGATTCTTCCCAGGATTCTTCCCAGGATTCTTTCTGGGATCCTTCCCTGTCCTTTCCAGGATCCTTCCTGGGATCCATCCCTGTTATTTCTGGGATCTTTTCTGGGATTCTACCCAGGATTCTTCTCGGGATTTTTCCTGGGATGTTTCCCGGGATGTTTCGGGATCATTCTCAGGATTCTTCTCGGGATCCTTCTTGGGATCCTTCCCAGGATCTTTCCCAGGATTCTTTCTGGGATCCTTCCCAGGATCCTTCCCAGGATCCTTCCCAGGATCCATCCCTGTTCTTTCTGGGATCTTTCCTGGGATTTTTCCCAGGATTCTTTCTGGGATCCATCCCTGTCCTTTCCAGGATCCTTCCTGGGATCCTTCGCAGGATTTTTCCTGGGATTCTTCCTGGAATCCTTCCAAGGATCCCTCCCTGCTCTTTCTGGGATCTTTTCTGGGATTCTTCCCAGGATTCTTCCTGGGATTCTTCCTGGGATCCTTCCCTGTCCTTTCCAGGATCCTTCCTGGGATCCTTCCCAGGATCCTTCTCAGGAATTTTCCCGGGATTCTTCCAGGGATCCCTCCCTGTTCTTTCTGGGAACCTTTCCTGGATTCTTCCCAGAATTCTTCCTGGGATTCTTTCTGGGATCCTTCCCTGTCCTTTCCAGGATCCTTCCTGGGATCCTTCCCAGGATCCTTCTCAGGATTTTTCCCGGGATTCTTCCTGGGATCCTTCCAGGGATCCTTCCCTGTTCTTTCTGGGAACCTTTCCTGGATTTTTCCCAGAATTCTTCCTGGGATTCTTTCTGGGATCCTTCCCAGGATCCTTCCCAGGATTTTTCCCAGGATCCTTCCTGGGATCCTTTCCAGGATTCTTCCCAGAATTCTGCCTGGGATTTTTCCTAGCATCCTTCCCAGGATGTTTCACAGGATTCTTCCTGGGATTCTTCCTAGGATCCTTCCAGGGATCCTCCCTGTTCTTTCTGGGATCTTTCCTGGGATCCTGTCCAGGATCCATCCCACAATCCATCCCTGCTCTTCCTGGGATCCATCCCTGTCCTGTCTGGGATCCATTCCTGCTTTTCATGGGATCCTTCCCAGGATCCATCCCTGTCTTTTCTGGGATCCATCCTGGGATACTTCCCAGGACCCATCCCTGTCTTTCCTGGGATCCTTCCCAGGATCCATTCCTGTTTTTCCTGGGATCCTTCCCAGGATCCTTCCCTGTTTTTCCTGGGATCCTTCCCAGGATCCATTCCTGTTTTTCCTGGGATCCTTCCCAGGATCCTTCCCTGTTCTTCCTGGGATCCTTCCCAGGATTCTTCCCTGTTTTTCCTGGGATCCTTCCCAGGACCCATCCCTGTTTTTCCTGGGATCCTTCCTAGGATCCAGCCCTGTTTTTCCTGGGATCCTTCCCAAGATCCATCCCTGTTCTTCCCAGGATCCATCCCTGTCCTTTCTGGGATCCTTCCTGAACCTGTCCCTGTCCTTTCCAAGATCCTTCCCGGGATTCTTCCCAGAATCCATCCCTGTTCTTCCTAGGATCTATTCCCCTCCTTCCTGGGATCCTTCCTGGGATCCTTCCCAGGATCCATCCCCATCCTTTCCCGGATCCTTCCCAGGATCCAACCCAAGGGAAAACTCCGCCAAACCAGCGGGATTTTCCCACGGGAAAACCTCCTTTATCCCTGCGGGATTTCCCTGCCGGTTATCCCAGCTTTAACCCTTTCCGGTGCAAATCCCACCCGGGAGAATTCCCAGATTTCCAACTTCATCCTCCACCAGGAAAAAAAGGCGCAGGGGATTCCAACACTGCATTCCCAGCCTTTGGAAAAGCTCGAGGAGATCCTGGAGGCCGGGATTTGCATCCTGCTCCCGGGATCTCTCACCTGCAGCACCCCCGAGATTCCCAAACCCTTCCCGATTCCCGGTCAGACATTCCCTGGATATCCCAATCCCAGTGCTCCGGATCCCAAGGGAATTCCTGGATCCAACAACATTCCCAATTCCCCCTTCCCTACTCCGGGAAAACTTGGATTCCAGCAGATCCCAGGGAATTCCCGATCCTCGGCTCCCACATTCCCAAATTCCCGAGCTTCCCAACGCCACCTCCGGGGCTCATCCCGGTTTTCCCACCTGGCCGGAATGTTGGGAATGGGATCCTGCTCCCATTCCCGGCTTTTCCCGAGGCTGGGAAGCGGCTCTCACCTTCCCGCTGGATCCCGCTGGATCCCGCTGGATCCCGGTGGGATCGGATCCCGCGCGTGCCTGAATCACTTTCAGAAAACTCCCCCCGGGATGAAAAAAATGGGAAGCAGGAAAAACTCCGGGATCCCCTCACCTGCACGGGGTGGGGGGAGGGATCCCACCGGCGTCCCGCAGAGTTTTGGGAATCAGCCGGGAATTCTGGCGCGGGATCCCCGGGAATCCCCTTCTCCAGGTGCGGCGGGGGGGGGGGGGGATCCCGGGTGGATTTTGGGAAAAGCGGGAGCGGCTCGCGGAGCGCGGAAGGAGCCGGGGCAGGAAGGGGGAAGGAGCGGGAGGCGGTCCCGGGGCGCCGCCCCTCCCCCGGGAAGCGGCGGCACCTTCCCGGCCCCGGGATCCCCGGGATGGATCCCTGGAATTCGACGAGTCCCGATCCCGATCCCCGGAACGGGAATGCCGGGAGGAAAAGCGGGAAGGGGAGCGGAGCATTGGGGTGCTGCTCATCCCGAAATTTGGGGGGGTGGCTGCTGTCCCGGGATGGGCTGGGAATTCCGGCTGGGAATTCCAGGTGGGAATTCCAGGTGGGAATGGGGAAATGAGGGGAGTGAGCGCTCCCCTAAATTCCAGGTGGGAATTCCGGCTGGCAATGGGGATATGAAGGGGTGAGTACTTCCCGAAATTCCAGGTGGGAAGAGGGATATGAGGGGGTGAGATCTTCCCGAAATTCCAGGTGGGAATTCCTGTGCATTTACAGCCCCTCATCCAGCCGGGATTGTCCCAGGCCAGAGGATCCTTCCCTGCCTGGGATCCACCTGGGAATGGTGTCCAGGCCCATTCCCCATTCCCATTCCCCATTCCATTCCCATTCCCATTCCCATTCCCCATTCCCATTTCCCATTTCCCATTCCCATTCCCCATTCCCATTCCCATTCCCATTCCCTGCTCCCATTCCCATCCCCATTCCCATTCCCATTCCCCATTCCCATTCCCATTCCCTGCTCCCATTCCCATCCCCATTCCCATTCCCATTCCCACTCCCATTCCCATTCCCATTCCCATTCCCATTCCCACTCCCATTCCCATTCCTGCTCCCTCTCCTTCCCTGCTGCTCCCAAATTTTCCAGGTGGGACAAGCTGGACACGACCCCTGAAAGACGGGCGGGAATCCCGAGGGAATTCGGGGCTCCCCCCATTCCCCAAAACCCCCCAAAAATTCCCATTTTTTGGAATTCCAGTTCCCGGCTAATCCATCTCAATTTCACTTTTTAGGGACCCCAAATCCTTTTCCCGAAAGGATGAGGCACAGAAATCCCGGGATTTTGGGGAAAATCCCTCTCTCCAGAGCCGGGAAAATCTGGGATCCTTCCGTGGATCCCTGGATCCCCGCCGTGGATCCCTGGATTCCCATTCCCACCCCTGGAATTCTCCCCGAGCTCCGGCAGCGCCTCTCCCACACTCGGAGCTGCGCAATTCCCCCGCTCGGGCTCCGGCGGGATCCGCAGGGCCGGGAATCTCCGCGGGAATCCGTGGATAAAGGGGGAGAGAATTCCCAAAAATCCCCACGGGAATCTTCGCGGGAATCCATGGATGGGGGGGAGAGAATTCCCAAAAATCCCCACGGGAATCTCCGCGGGAATCCATGGATGGGGGAGAATTCCCAAAAATCCCTCCGGGAATCCCTCCAGGAATCCATGGATGAGGTGGGGAGAGAATTCCCAAAAATCCCTCCGGGAATCTCCGCGGGAATCCATGGATAAGGGGGAGAGAATTCCCAAAAATCCCCACGGGAATCTCCGCGGGAATCCATGGATGGGGGGGGGGGGGGAGAATCCCCAAAAATCCCCACGGGAATCTCCGCGGGAATCCATGGATGGGGGGGAGAGAATTCCCAAAAATCCCCACGGGAATCCATGGATGGGGGAGAGAATTCCCAAAATCCCTCCGGGAATCTCCGCGGGAATCCATGGATGGGGGTGGGGGGAGAATTCCCAAAAATCCCTCCAGGAATCCATGGATAGGGGAGAGAGAATTCCCAAAAATCCCTCCGGGAATCCATGGAAGGGGAGAATTCCCAAAAATCCCTCCGGGAATCCATGGATGGGAGGGGGAAGAATTCCCAAAAATCCCTCCAGGAATCCATGGATGGGGGAGAGAATTCCCAAAAATCCCTCTGGGAATCTCCTGCGGAGTCCATGGATGGGGGGGGAGAATTCCCAAAAATCTCTCCAGGAATCCATGGATGGGGGGGGAGAGAATCCCCAAAAATCCCTCCGGGAATCTCCGCGGGAATCCATGGATGGAGGGAGAGAGAGAATCCCCAAAATCCCCCCGGGAATCCATGGATGGAGAGGGAGAGGATCCCCAAAAATCTCTCTGGGAATCCATGGATGGGGGGGGGGAGAGAATTCCCAAAAATCCCTCCGGAAATCTCCGCGGGAATCCATGGATGGGGGGGAGAGAATTCCCAAAAATCCCTCCGGGAATCAATGGATGGGGGGGGGAGAAAATTCCCAAAACCCCTCTGGGAATCCATAGATGGAGTGGGGGAAGGATCCCCAAAAATCCCTCCGGGAATCTCGGCAGGAATCCATGGATATGGGGGGAGAGAATTCCCAAAAATCCCTCTGGGAATCTCCTGCGGAGTCCATGGATGGGGGGGAGAGAATTCCCAAAAATCCCCACGGGAATCTCCGCGGGAATCCATGGATGGGGGGGAGAGAATTCCCAAAAATCCCCACGGGAATCCATGGATGGGGGGGGAGAGAATTCCCAAAAATCCCCACGGGAATCTCCGCGGGAATCCATGGATGGGGGTGGGGAGAGAATTCCCAAAAATCCCTCTGGGAATCTCCTGCGGAGTCCATGGATGGGGGGGGGGGGGAAGAATTCCCAAAAATCCCTCCGGGAATCCATGGATGGGGGAGAGAATTCCCAAAAATCCCCCCGGGAATCTCCGCGGGAATCCATGGATGGAGGTGGGGAGAGTCCCCAAAATCCCCCCGGGAATCCATGGATGGAGAGGGAGAGGATCCCCAAAAATCTCTCTGGGAATCCATGGATGGGGGGGGAGAGAATTCCCAAAAATCCCTCTGAGAATCTCCTGCAGGAGTCCATGGATGGGGGAGAATTCCCAAAATCCCTCCGGGAATCCATGGATTGGGGGAGAAAATTCCCAAAACCCCTCTGGGAGTCCATGGATGGGGAGAGAATTCCCAAAATCCCTCCGGGAATCTCGGCGGAGCTGGGATCATCCCGCTCCCTCCTCCTCCTCCTCATCCCAACCTCGCCCACACAAAGTTTGGGAGAATCCCTCGGGAAAAGCGCAGCTCCCCTTCCCCATCCCCAGATCCCAGCGGATCCCAAATCCCTGCCCCATTCCCGGCGCGGACTCACAGGAGAACTGCCCGAGGAGGCGGCTCAGCCATCCCATCCTCTCCTTTTTTTTTTTTTTTTTTTCTTTTTTTTTTTTGTTCCTTTTTTCCTTTTTTCCTTCCCCCAAAGGCGATCCCGTCGCTCCGGGAAACCGCTGCTCCCTCCCACCCTTCCCTCCCCTCTTCCCAAATCTCCCTTTTTCCATTGGCACGGAGAGCTGGGAATCAAAAATCCGCCGGGATTTATTCGCTCCAGGGAAAAAAAAAAAAAAAATTTAAAAATGGGTTTCACTTTTTTTTTTTTTTTTTTTTTTTTTTTTTTTTTTTTTTTTCCCGGGATTTGGGATGGGATGGAGCTGCTCCCACTCCCGGGAATGCCGCGGGTTCCTGCTGCCATCTTCCGGCTGGAAAACCTGGAGCTGGAAAAAAATCCCAGGAAAAATCATCCTCCCCCCGCCTCCCCCTGCTTCCCGCAGCATTCCCGGGAATTCGGAAAATTCCAAGGAATCGGGAGGATTCCAGCAAGGCGGCGATTCCATGGTTTCCTCAGAGAATTCATTCCGGGTTGAGTTTTAGGGGATGGAAAATTGATTTTTTTTTCCAAAGCAAATCCTGGGAATGAGGGTGGGATGAAGGGGTCAGGTCACCCCAGGGGGCTTTTCCCGATTTTCCTCATCCTTCGGGAGCAGCGGGATTTGGGTTGGGAAGGGATTGGGAGAGGGGATCAGGCCAAAAAAAAAAAATCCCGGATTTTCCCCTTCTTTTCCCATCTCAGCATTCCTGGA
Source organism: Muscicapa striata striata (assembly GCA_030060385.1). Taxonomy (NCBI): domain Eukaryota; kingdom Metazoa; phylum Chordata; class Aves; order Passeriformes; family Muscicapidae; genus Muscicapa; species Muscicapa striata. The sequence continues at coordinate 137,697 of JAREIS010000545.1, read as the reverse complement.
GGGAATTCTTTGGACGGCTGGAGCAATCCCACTTCCAAAGGGAACGGGAGAGGGGTCGGGATATCCCAAAATCCGGGATAATTCCATAAATGATCCCCTGGAACATTCCCCCCAAACCAGCCCCAAACAGGGGCGAAATTCCCTGGAAAAGGAACATTCCCGGGATCTCCAGGGAGGGAAGAGAGGAGCATTTGGGGTGCCAGAGGTCGGGAATTTTTTCCATGCGGGGCCCTGGCGGCGCCCCCCATCCCTCCCCTCCCCCCACATCCCATATCCCATTCCCGGCCTCCTGCGATTTCCATGGAAACTGCGGGTGCAAATTCCATGGCAACCCCATGGCAACGCATCCCGGGGGCGGGAGAGGCCCGGGAATGCTGAGCGGGGACAGAGCTCCTTCCTGCCTTCCATGGAATCCATGGAATTCCCAGGAATGCTGGAGCTCGGGGTGGAGGAGAAGGGATTATCCCGGAGGCTGGGAATGGGGAGTGGGATCCAGGGGTTCTCTGGGAATCCCAGCCCAGCCAGGAATTCCTTCCCAAGCTCCCCTTTCCCAGTGGGAGCCATTCCCTGGCTCCTGCCCCTCCAGCCCTTTCCCAAATCCCAGCTCTCCTTTCCCTCTGCAAAAGGCTCCAAGGATTCCCTGGATCCTTCCCTGATCCAGCTGCACATTCCCGGCTCTCCCAGCCTGGGGTTGGATCCAGCCCCATCCCAACTCCTCTCTGGGAAGGAATTTTGGGATCTCGGGAATTCCCCGGGAATTCAGGACTCCAGGAAGGGTCTCCCTTCCCTTTTCCATCCCCAAATTCCATAAAAACCCCTCGGGATGGATCCTGAGTGTCCTGGATCCCAGAATCCCGGAATGGCTTGGGATGGACCTTCAATCCATGGACCTTCAATCCCATCCAATTCCAATCCCACCATCCCAGGCTGCTCCAAACTTTTCTTGGATATTCCCAGGGATTCTCTGGGAATTCCATCCCAGCCCCTCCTCTCATTCCGAACCCATCCCCATTTCCCTGTGACTGGATGCCAGTGGGAAAAAGCGGGAAGAGCTCTCCCGGTGCCATTTTTCCCGGTGTTTCCCACGGAAACGCGCCGGGAGTTGGAAAATTGGAAGGGGGGCGGCGCCATGATGCTCCTACCGTTGCTAAGCAACGAGAGCCGCCACCGCGCATGCGCAGCGGCTCTCCGTTGATTTCCCCACCCGTTGCTTGGCAACGATTAATGCCCCCATGTCTACGCATGCGCAGCAGCGCTCAGGTCACACCACACCCATTCGTTGCTCGGCAATGACGGCGCTCCCAGATCTGCGCATGCGTAGCAGCTGTCCTGTGCTGCTGCGCCCACGCGTTGCTTGGCAACGAGGGACGCTCCCGTACCCGCGCATGCGCAGTAAGGGGCGCGCACCTGCGTTCAGGTGACGCCATGGAGCAGGAGCAGGAGGGGGCGGCGCCGGCACCGAACCCGGAGCTCGCAGAGCTCGAGCCCGAGCCTAAACTCGATCCCAAATCTCAGCCCGAGCCCGAGCCCGGTGCTGAGCCCAGTCCCGGTGCCGGCCCCGGTGTTGAGCCCGGTGCCGATCCCGGTGCTGAGCCCGGTCCCGGTGCTGAGCCCGGTCCCGGTGCTAAGTCCATTCCCGGTGCTGAGTCCCGTGCCGGTTCTGATCTCGGTCTCGGTGCTGATCGCGGTTCCCGTATTGAGCTCGGTTCTGATCGCGGTGCTGGTTCTGATCTCGGTCTCGGTTTTGAGCCCGGTCCCGGTTCTGAGCCCGGTCCCGTTTCTGAGCCCGGTTCCGAATGGGAGCGCCAGCAGCGGATCGCCGCCCGCCGCGGCCGCGTGGATGTCCGGCGCCGGTGAGGAGCGGGGGCCGGGCCGCCATTCCCGGCGGGATTCTCCCGGTTTTCCAGAGCGGGGCTGGGATAGGGCGGGAGCTCAGGGGCTCCCCCCAAACCTAAACCGGGGCTCAAAGCTGAGCTGAAGCTCCGGATTCGTCCCAAACCCAACCCCAGGATTCAGGGTCCATCCCAAACCCAATCCCAAAGGCTCAGGATCCATCCCAAATTCATTCCCAGTACTCAGGATCCATCCCAGGGCTCAGGATCCATCCCAAAGCCAATTCCAGCCTCAGGATCCAATCTGAAACCCAATCCCAAAGGCCCAGGATCCATCCCAAACTCAATCCTGGAGGCTCAGGATCCATCCCAAACCCAGTCCTTGACCTCAGGATCCATCCCAAATCCCAGAATTCAGGATCCATCCCAAATCCCAGAATTCAGGATCCATCCCAAACCCAATCCCAGAATTCAGGATCCATCCCAAACCCAATCCTCGAATTCAGGATCCATCCCAAATCCCAGAGGTTCAGGATCCAATCCCAAACCCAATTCCTGAGCTCAAGATCCATCCCAAATCCAATTCCAGGCTCAGGATCCATTCTAAGGCTCAGGATCCAATCCCAAACCAAATCCCAAAGGCTCAGGATCCATCCCAAACCCAATCCCAAAGGCCCAGGATCCAATTCCAAACCAAATCCCAGAGTTCAGGATCCAATCCCAAATCCCAGGCTCAGGATCCATCCCAAACCCAATCCCAAAGGCTCAGGATCCAATTCCAAACTCAATCCTGGAGACTCAACCCAAACCAAATTCCAGAATTAAGGATCCATCCCAAAACCGATCCCAGGCTCAGGATCCATCCCAAAGGGTCAGGATCCAATCTCAACCCCAGGGATCAGGATCCAATCCCAAACCAAATCCCAGAGATCAGGATCCATCCCAAAGGCTCAGGATCAATCCAAATCCCAATCCCAGAGCTCAGGATCCATCCCAAACCAAATCCCAGAGCTCAGGATCCATCCCAAAGGCTCAGGATCCATCCCAATCCCAATCTCAATCCCAATCCAAATCCCAATCCCAATCCCAATCCCAATCCCAATCCCAGAGCTCAGGATCCATCCCAAACCAAATCCCAGAGTTCAGGATCCATCCCAAAGGCTCAGGATCCATCCCAATCCCAATCCCAATCCCAATCTCAATCCCAATCCAAATCCCAATCCCAATCCCAATCCCAATCCCAATCCCAGAGCTCAGGATCCATCCCAATCCCAATCCCAATCCCAATCCCAATCCCAATCCCAGAGCTCAGGAGCATTCCCGGTTCCCGGAACATTCCCGCAGGAGGGGACAGGGACCCAGGACTGTCCCCAAAGTGTCCCCAGAGCCCGCCCTGGATCCCAAACATTCCCAATTCCTGCAGGAGCTCGGGGATTCCCAATTCCAGGGATCACCATTCCCAATCCAGCTCCTGAGCTGGGGCAGGATCCCACTTTTCCCTGTTTTTAGGGGAAATAAGGATGGAAAGCACCATTTTCCCACAGCCTGATCCAGCAGGAATTCCGAATCCATGGAATCTCGTTTGTCACATTCCTCATGGATCTCATTCCCAACAGGAATTCCAAATCCATGGAATCTCGTTTGTCACATTCCCTGTGGATCTCATTCCCAACAGGAATTCCAAATCCATGGAATCTTGTTTGTCGCATTCCTCGTGGATCTCATTCCCAACAGGAATTCCAAATCCATGGAATCTCGTTTGTCACATTCCTCGTGGACCCATTCCCAACAGGAATTCCGAATCCATGGAATCTCGTTTGTCGCATTCCTCGTGGATCTCATTCCCAACAGGAATTCCAAATCCATGGAATCTTGTTTGTCACATTCCTCATGGATCTCATTCCCAACAGGAATTCCAAATCCATGGAATCTCGTTTGTCACATTCCTCGTGGACCCATTCCCAACAGGAATTCTGAAACCATTGGATCCATAGAATCCCATTTGTCTTTGTCGCATTCCCTGTGGATCATATTCCCAGTGGGAATTCCAGATCCATGGAATCCTATTTGTCACATTCCCCATGAATCTTATTCCCAGTGGGAATTCCGAATCCATGGAATTTCATTTGTCACATTCCCTGTGGATCCCATTCTCAACAGGAATTCCAAACCCATGGAATCTCATCTGTGACATTCCCCGTGGATCTCATTCCCAACAGGAATTCCAAATCCAGGGAATCCACGGAATCCATGCAACCTCATTTGTCGCATTCCCCATGGATCCCATTCCCAACACGAATTCCGAATCCATGGAATCCATGGAATCTCATTTGTCACCTTCCCTGTGGATCCCATTCCCAACAAGAATTCCGAATCCATGGAATCTCATTTGTCACCTTCCCCGTGGATCCCATTCCCAACACGAATTCCAAATCCAGGGAATCCATGGAATCTCATTTGTCACCTTCCCTGTGGATCCCATTCCCAACAGGAATTCCCAATCCGTGGAATCTCATCTGTGACATTCCCATCCCTCCAGGCTCCTCCTTCCCTTCCCATCCCCAAACCCTTTCCCCATCCCAAAATTCCCTCCCTCTTCCCGAGGCGCTGACCCCACATTCCTGGCAGCATTCCCAGCTCCAGAGGGAGGATCCCGGATCCTGTTTTCCCTCGGGAATGCTGTTCCCAGCCCCCTGCTTCCCACGGGAACCTCCTGAGGGGCAGAGAGATCCCTGGGATTGGATCCAGGCCTTTTCCCAGCATTGGGAAGAGGTTGGGGTGGAAAAGATCCCGACTTTTCCCGGTTTTCCTCCCAGGGAAGCCCTTGGAGAGGAGGTGGAGAAGGAGGAGGAGGAGGAGGAGGAGGAAGAGCAGAGAACGAGCCTGAGGCTGATCGAGGAGACCGGGAAGGTGAGGAAGGGCTGGGAATTCCCTCTTGGATCCCTCCTCATCCCTGGTTTTGCTCCTTGGCGGGACAAAATCCGGGAGAGGAGATCCCCAGGACTGGGATTTGGGATCCAATGGGAATTTCCTCTTGGATCCCTCTTTGTTCCTGGTTTTCCTCCTTGATGGGCCAAAAAAACCAGGAGAGGAATTCCCCAGGACTGGGACTGGGGCTGGATCCTTGGGATCCAATGGGAATTTCCTCTTGGATCCCTCTTCGTTCCTGGTTTTCCTCCTTTATTGGCCAAAAAAACTGGGAGAGGAACTCCCCAGGACTGGGGTTGAGGCTGGATCCTTGGGATCCAATGGGAATTTCCTCTTGGATCCATCCACATTCCATCTTTTCCTCCTTGGTGTCTCCTTTATGGGGCAAAAAGCCAGGAGAGAAATTCCAGAGTGGGAATTCTGGCCAGATCCTTGAAATCCAGTGGGAATTTCCTCTTGGATCTCTCCTTGTTCCGTATTTTCCTCCTGGATGTTGCCTTGATGGGACAAAAATCCAGGATAAAAACCCTAGAACCGAAATTTGGGATTCAATGGGAATTTTCTCTTGGATCCCTCTTCGTTCCATCTTTTCCTCCTCGGTGTCTCCTTGATGGGACAAAAATCCAGGAGAAACTCCCCAGCACTGGAATTTGGGATCCAATGGGAATTTCCTCTTGGATCCATGCTTGTTCCATGTTTTCCTTCCTGGTGTTCCCCTTGATGGGACAAAAAATCCAAGATAAAAACCCTAGAACCGAGATTTGGGATTCAATGGGAATTTCCTCTTGGATCCGTCTTCGTTCCTGGTTTTCCTCCTTTATTGGCCAAAAAAACCAGGAGAGGAATTCCCCAGGACTGGGACTGGGGCTGGATCCTTGGGATCCAATGGGAATCTCTTGGATCCATTCTTATCCCTTGTTTTGATCCTTGATGACTCCTTGGTGAGACAAAAAATAGGGAAAGAAACTCCCCAAGACCAGGATTTGTGATGCAACGGGAATTTCCTCTTGGATCTGTTCTTGTTCCATCTTTTCCCCCTGGATGTTGTCTTGATGGGACAAAAAATCCAGGATAAAAACCCTAGAACCGAAATTTGGGATCCAATGGGAATTTCCTCTTGGATCCCTCCACGTTCCATCTTTTCCTCCTTGGTGTCTCCTTTACGGGACAAAAAACCGGGAGAGAAATTCCAGAGTGGGAATTTTGGCCAGATCCTTGAAATCCAATGGGAATTTCCTCTTGGATCCATCCTCATCCCTGGTTTTCCTCCTTGATGGGCCAAAAAAACCCAGGAGAGGAATTCCCCAGGACTTGGACTGGAGCTGGATCCTTGTGATCCAATGGGAATTTCCTCTTGGATCCATCCACTTTCCATCTTTTCCTCCTGGATGTTGTCTTGATGGGACAAAAAATCCAGGATACAAACCTTAGAACTGAGATTTGGGATCCAATGGGAATTTCCTCTTGGATCCATCTTTGTTCCATGTTTTCCTTCTTGTGTTCCCCTTGATGGCACAAAAACCCAGCAGAGAAACCCAAGGATGTGGATTTGGGATCCAATGGGAATTTCCTCCTGGATCCATCCTCATCCCTGGTTTTCCTCCTCGATGGGCCAAAAAAACCAGGAGAGGAATTCCCCAGGACTGGGACTGGAGCTGGATCCTTGTGATCCAATGGGAATTTCCTCTTGGATCCATCCACTTTCCATCTTTTCCTCCTGGATGTTGTCTTGATGGGACAAAAAATCCGGGATAAAAACCCTAGAACCGAAATTTGGGATCCAATGGGAATTTCCTCTTGGATTCATCCTTGTTCCATCTTTTCCTCCTCGGTGTCTCCTTTACGGGACAAAAATCCGGGAGAGAAATTCCAGAGTGGGAATTTTGGCCAGATCCTTGAAATCCAATGGGAATTTCCTCTTGGATCCATCCTTATCCCTGGTTTTCCTCCTTGATAGGCCAAAAAAAACAGGAGAGGAATTCCCCAGGACTGGGACTGGGGCTGGATCCTTGGGATCCAATGGGAATTTCCTCTTGGATCCATCCACGTTCCATGTTTTCCTTCTTGTGTTCCCCTTGATGGGACAAAAACCCAGCAGAGAAACCCAAGGATGTGGATTTGGGATCCAATGGGAATTTCCTCCTGGATCCATCCTCATCCCTGGTTTTCCTCCTCGATGGGTCAAAAAAACCAGGAGAGGAATTCCCCAGGACTGGGACTGGAGCTTGATCCTTGTGATCCAATGGGAATTTCCTCTTGGATCCATCCACATTCCATCTTTTCCTCCTTGGTGTCTCCTTTATGGGGCAAAAAGCCAGGAGAGAAATTCCAGAGTGGGAATTCTGGCCAGATCCTTGAAATCCAGTGGGAATTTCCTCTTGGATCTCTCCTTGTTCCGTATTTTTCTCCTGGATGTTGCCTTGATGGGACAAAAATCCAGGATAAAAACCCTGGAACCGAAATTTGGGATTCAATGGGAATTTTCTCTTGGATCCCTCTTCGTTCCATCTTTTCCTCCTCGGTGTCTCCTTGATGGGACAAAAATCCAGGAGAAACTCCCCAGCACTGGAATTTGGGATCCAATGGGAATTTCCTCTTGGATCCATGCTTGTTCCATGTTTTCCTTCCTGGTGTTCCCCTTGATGGGACAAAAAATCCAAGATAGAAACCCTAGAACCGAGATTTGGGATTCAATGGGAATTTCCTCTTGGATCCCTCTTTGTTCCTGGTTTTCCTCCTTTATTGGCCAAAAAAACCAGGAGAGGAATTCCCCAGGACTGGGGTTGAGGCTGGATCCTTGGGATCCAATGGGAATTTCCTCTTGGATCCATCCGCATTCCATCTTTTCCTCCTTGGTGTCTCCTTTATGGGATAAAAAACTGGGAGAGAAATTCCAGAGTGGGAATTTTGGCCAGATCCTTGAAATCCAGTGGGAATTTCCTCCTGGATCCATCCTCATCCCTGGTTTTCCTTCTTGATGGGCCAAAAAACCCAGGAGAGGAATTCCCCAGGACTGGGACTGGGGCTGGATTCTTGGGATCCAATGGGAATTTCCTCTTGGATCCCTTCTTGTTCCATGTTTTCCTCCTTGATGTCTCCTCAGTGGAACAAAAAAATGGCAGAGAAATTCCAGAGTGGGAATTTGGTCTCCAGATCCTTGAAATCCAATGGGAATCTCCTCTTGGATCCATCCTCGTTCCATCTTTTCCTCCTTGGTGTCCTCTTGATGGGACAAAAATCCAGGAGAAACTCCTTAGGACCAGGATTTGGGATCCAGTGGGAATTTCCTCCTGGATCCATCCTCATCCCTGGTTTTCCTCCTCGATGGGCCAAAAACCCAGGAGAGGAATTCCCCAGGACTGGGACTGGGGCTGGATCCTTGTGATCCAATGGGAATTTCCTCTTGGATCCATCCACTTTCCATCTTTTCCTCCTGGATGTTGTCTTGATGGGACAAAAAATCCAGGATAAAAACCCTAGAACCAAATTTTGGGATCCAATGGGAATTTCCTCTTGGATTCATCCTTGTTCCATCTTTTCCTCCTCGGTGTCTCCTTTACGGGACAAAAATCCGGGAGAGAAATTCCAGAGTGGGAATTTTGGCCAGATCCTTGAAATCCAATGGGAATTTCCTCTTGGATCCATCCTCATCCCTGGTTTTCCTCCTTGATGGGCCAAAAACCAGGAGAGGAATTCCCCAGGACTGGGACTGGGGCTGGATCCTTGTGATCCAATGGGAATTTCCTCTTGGATCCATCCACATTTCATCTTTTCCTCCTGGATGTTGCCTTGATGGGACAAAAAATCCAGGATACAAACCTTAGAACTGAGATTTGGGATCCAATGGGAATTTCCTCTTGGATCCATCCTTGTTCCATCTTTTCCTCCTTGTGTTCCCCTTGATGGCACAAAAACCCAGGAGAGAAACCCAAGGATGTGGATTTGGGATCCAATGGGAATTTCCTCTTGGATCCATCCTCATCCCTGGTTTTCCTCCTTGATGGGCCAAAAAACCCAGGAGGGGAATTCCCCAGGACTGGGACTGGGGCTGGATCCTTGGGATCCTTGGGAAGGATCCGGGATTGGCGCGTTCCAGGCTGGAATTGCGTCCCCTGGCAGGTGCTGGCCAAGCTCCTGTTCCACGGGACGGAGCTGCTGACGAGCGTCCGGGTGGAAGCGGATCTGCGGGAATCGCGGCGGCGGGAAAAGGAGGGGGAGGAGAAGCGGAAGAGGTGAGCGGGAAGTAGGCGGGAATTTGGGAATCCCGCCGGATTCCGATGGGGAATTCAGGCTGGTGAAGGGTTCCCAAATCCCGCCTGAGTTTTGGCAGAGTTTTCCAGGGGTTTGGGATGAAGGATGGAGGGGTGGGACGCAGGGAATGGGATTTCCACTGGGAAAGGGGAGCTTGGGAAGGAATTCCTGGCTGGGCTGGAATTCCCAGAGAATCCCTGGGAGCGTCCAAGGGAAGTTTGGAACCAGCTGCTGGGAATTCCAGGGTCTGGGAATTTGGGGGAGGGGCTCCAACAGGAAGTTCCCAGGGAGCCGCTGCTGCTCCAGGGATGTGGCACTTGGGGACATGGAAATGATGGGAATGGCTGGAATTCCATGGGGTTTTCCAAGCTGAATTCCGTCCGGGGATTCTGGGATGGGACACAGGGATTTGGGGAAGGAATTTGGGGAAGGAATTTAGGGAAGGAAAGGGATTTAAGGAAGGGATTTAAGGAAGGGATTCAGGGAAGGGATTCAGGGAAGGGATTCAGGGAAGGGATTTAGGGAAGGGAAAAGATTTAAGGGAAGGATTTAGGGAAGGGAAGGAATTTAGGGAAGGGATTTGTGGAAGGTATTTAGGGAAGGGAAAGGATTTAAGGAAGGAATTTAGAAAAGGGATTTATGGAAGGGATTTAGGGAAGGGATTTAGGGAAGGGATTTAGGAAAGGAAATGGATTTAGGGAAGAGATTCAGGGAGGGAAAGGGATTTAGGGAAAGGATTTAGGGAAGGAATTTAGGGAAGGGATTTAGGAAAGGAAAGGAATTAGGAAAGGGATTTAGGGAAGGGAAGGAATTTAAAGAAGGGAAGGAATTTAGTGAAGAACTTAGGGAAGGGATGTAGGAAAGGGATTTAGGGAAGGAATATAGGAAAGGAAATGGATTTAGGGAAAAGATTCAGGGAAGAAAAGGGATTTAGGGAAGGGAAGGAATTTAGGGAAGGGAAGGGATTTAGGGAAAGGATTTAGGGAAGGAGTTTAGGGAGGGAATGAAGGGAAGGAATTTAAGCAAGGAATATAGGAAAGGGAAGGAATTTAGGAAAGGGATTTAGAAAAGGGATTTACAGAAGAGATTTAGGGATTCAGGGGAGGGATTTAGGCAAGAGATTCAGGAAAGGAAATGGATTTAGGGAAGAGAAGGAATTTAGGGAAAGGATTTAGGGAAGGGATTTGTGGAAGGTATTTAGGGAAGGGAAAGGATTTAGGGAAGGAATTTAGGAAGGTTTTTAGGGAAGGGAAGGGAAGGGAAGGAAGTGGGGAAGGAAGGGGAAGGGAAGGGAAGGGAAGGGAAGGAAGGGAAGGAAGAAGGGAAGGGAAGGAAGGGAAGGGAAGGGAAGGGAAGGGAAGGGAAGGGAAGGGAAGGGAAGGGAAGGGAAGGGAAGGGAAGGGAAGGGAAGGGAAGGGAAGGGAAGGGAAGGGAAGGGAAGGGAAGGGAAGGGATTAAGGGAAGGGAAGGACTCCAGGCCTGCAGCAATTCCAGCCCACTCCCAGCTCCCTGATTCCCTGCCTTCCCACAGGCTGGAAAAGCTGGAGGCGGAAGCCAAGCACGGCTCGGAAAAGCTGGAGGAGATCAATTCCAAGTGGGCGCTGGCGGGGGATCTGAAAATCCCGCAGGAATTGTGGGAGCTGCTGGAGCAGCAGCGGGATCAGTGCGAGCAGCTCCTGGAGGAGAAGAACCAGCTGATCCGGGAGCTCCAGCAGGTGTTGGGAATGCTGGGAGAGCCGGGAATGTGCAGCTGGATCAGGGGAGGATCCAGGGAATCCTCGGAGCCTTTTGCAGAGGGAAAGGAGAGCTGGGATTTGGGAAAGGGCTGGAGGGGCAGGAGCCAGGGAATGGCTCCCACTGGGAAAGGGGAGCTTGGGAAGGAATTCCTGGCTGGGCTGGAATTCCCAGAGAATCTCTGGGAACGTCCAAGGGTGGGTCTGGATCACCCTGGGATGGCGGGGTTGGAACGGGATGGGATTGAAGGTCCATGGATCCCATCCCAAACCATTCTGGGATTCTGGGATCCAGGACACTCAGGATCCATCCCGAGGGATTTTTATGGAATTCGGGGATGGAAAAGGGAAGGGAGACCCTTCCTGGAGTCCTGAGATTCCCAGTGAAGCCTCTGTATCCTGAAATTCCTTCCTGGAGAGGAGTCGGGATGGGGCTGGATCCAACCCCAGGCTGGGAGAGCCGGGAATGGAGGGAATTCCCTCGGAATGGGGGAGATGGGATCTTGGGAAGGAATTCCCAACTGGGCTGGAATTCCCAGAGAATCCCTGGGAGCATCCAAGGAAACATTGGAGCACCCTGGGATGGTGGGGTGGGATGGGATGGGATGGGATGGGATGGGATGGGATGGGATGGGATGGGATGGGATGGGATGGGATGGGATTGGGATTGGGGTGGGATGGGATGGGATGGGATGGGATGGGATGGGATGGGATGGGATGGGATGGGATGGGATGGGATGGGATGGATGGGATGGGATGATGGAATGGGATTGGGTGGGATGGGATGGGATGGGATGGATGGGATGGGATGGGATGGGATGGGATGGGATGGGATGGATGGGATGGGATGGGATGGGATGGAATGGGAATGGGAATGGGAATGGGATGGAATGGGATGGGATTGGAATGGGAATGGGATTGGGATGGGATTTAAGGTCCCTTCCCACCCAAACCACTCCACGATAATTCCGTGACGATTCCCGCTGAATTCCCGTGGAATTCCCTGCGATTCCAGCCTCCCCTTGGCCGGTTTTTCCCAGGATCTGGAGGCCAAGGACGCGCAGTACGAGCAGGCCTTGAGCAGTAGGCCGAGATCCGGGGCGCTGCTGGAGAGGATGGAGGAGCAGACCCGGAACACGCTGCGGGCACACCGGCACCACGTGCGGAACATCGAGGTGGGAAAAGCGGGAAAAGCGGGAAAAGCGGGAAAAGCAGGAAAAGCGGGAAAAGCAGGAAAAGCGGGGGCAGGGAAGGGATTTAGGGAAGGGATTTAGGGAAGGGAAAAGATTTAAGGGAAGGATTTAGGGAAGGGAAGGAATTTAGGGAAGGGATTTGTGGAAGGTATTTAGGGAAGGGAAAGGATTTAAGGAAGGAATTTAGAAAAGGGATTTATGGAAGGATTTATGAGGATTTAGGAAGGGATTTAGGAAGGAAAGGATTTAGGAAGGATTAAGGAAAGGGATTTAGGAAGGATTTAGGAAGGAATTTAGGAAGGGATTTAGGAAGGAATTGGAAATTTAAGGAAGATTTAGAAGGAAGGAATTTAGGAAGACTTAGGGAAGGGATGTAGGAAAGGGATTTAGGGAAGGAATATAGGAAAGGAAATGGATTTAGGGAAAAGATTCAGGGAAGAAAAGGGATTTAGGAAGGAAGAATTTAGGGAAGAAGGATTTGGGAAAGGATTTAGGGAAGGATTTAGGGAGAATGAAAAGGAATTTAGAAGAATTAGGAAAGGAAGGAATTTAGAAGGATTTAGAAGGAAGGAATTTAGAAGGGAGGATTTAGGAAGAATTCAGGAAGGAATGTTTAGGAAAAGGATTTAGGGAAGGAGATTAGGAAAGGATAGAAGGATTTGGGAAGGTATTTAGGAAGAAAGGATTTAGGGAAGGAATTTAGGAAGGTTTTAGGAAGGGATAAGGGATTTAGGGAAGATTTCAGGAAGTTTAGGAAGGAATGGAAGGAAGGAAGTTTCAGGAGGAAGGAATTTAGGAAGCAGGAAGGAAGTTTCAGGAAGGGATTTAGGGAAGGAAGGAGGAAGTTTCAGGAAGTTCAGGAAGATTCAGGAAGGAAGGAAGGAAGGAAGGAAGTTTAGGAAGTTTCAGGAAGGGAAGTTTCAGGTCAGGAAGTTCAGGAAGTTTCAGGGAAGGGAGTTTCAGGAAGTTTCAGGAAGTTTCAGGAAGTCAGGAGTTTCAGGGAAGTTCAGGAATTTAGGAAGTTTCAGGAAGTTCAGGAAGAAGGAAGGGAAGGAAGGGAAGGGAAGGGAAGGAAGGGAAGGAAGGAAGGGAAGGGAAGGAAGGAAGGGAAGGAAGGGAAGGAAGGAAGGGAAGGAAGGAAGGGAAGGGAAGGAAGGGAAGGAAGGAAGGAAGGAAGGAAGGAAGGAAGGGAAGGGAAGGGATTAAGGAAGGAAGGACTCCAGGCCTGCAGCAATTCCAGCCCACTCCCAGCTCCCTGATTCCCTGCCTTCCCACAGGCTGGAAAGCTGGAGGCGAAGCCAAGCCGCTCGAAAAGCTGGAGGAGATCAATTCCAAGTGGGCGCTGGCGGGATCTGAAAATCCCAGGAATTGGGAGCTGCTGGAGCAGCAGCGGATCAGTGAGCAGCTCCTGGAGGAGAAGAACCAGCTGATCCGGAGCCCAGCAGGTGGGAATCTGGGAGACCGGAATGTGCAGTGGATCAGGAGGATCAGAATCTGGAGCCTTTGCAGAGGAAAGAGAGCTGGGATTTGGGAAAGGCTGGAGGGCAGGAGCAGGAATGGCTCCCACTGGGAAAGGAGCTTGGGAAGGAATTCCTGGCTGGGCTGGAATTCCCAGAGAATCCTGGGAAGTCCAAGGGTGGATCTGGATCACCCTGGGATGGGGGGTTGGAACGGGATGGGATTGAAGGTCATGGATCCCATCCCAAACCATTCTGGATTCTGGGATCAGGACACTCAGGATCCATCCGAGGAGTTTATGGAATTCGGGATGGAAAAGGAAGGAGACCCTTCCTGGAGTCCTGAGATCCCAGTGAAGCCTCTGATCCAAATTCCTTCCTGAGAGGAGTCGGGATGGGGCTGGATCCAATCCCCAGGCTGGGAGAGCCGGGAATGGAGGAATTCCCTGGGAATGGGGGAGATGGATTTGGGAAGGAATTCCCACTGGGCTGAATTCCCAGAGAATCCTGGAGCTCCAAGAAACATTGGAGCACCCTGGGATGGTGGGGTGGATGGGATGGATGGGAGGGATGGATGGATGGATGGGGATGGATGGAATGGGATGGGATGGGATGGGATGGGATGGGATGGGATGGGATGGATGGGATGGGATGGGATGGGATGGGATGGGAGGATGGATGGGATGGATGGGATGGGATGGGATGGGATGAGGATGGGATGATGGGATGGGATGGATGATGGGATGGATGGTGGATGGATGGGAATGGGATGGAATGAATGGAAGAATGGGATGGAATGGGATGATTGGAATGGGAATGGGATTGGGATGGATTTAAGGTCCCTTCCCACCCAAACCACTCCACGATAATTCAGCGATTCCGCTGAATTCCATGAATTCCCGCGATTCCAGCCTCCTTGGCCGTTTTCCCAGGATCTGGAGGCCAAGGACGCAGTACTGAGCAGGCCCTGGAGCAGCAGGGCCGGAGATCCGGGCTGCTGAGAGGATGGAGGAGCAGACCGGAACACGCTGGGGCACACCGCACCAGTGGAACATCGAGGTGGAAGAAGGCGAAAAGCGGGAAAGAAGCGGAAAAGCGGAAAGAAAGCGAAAGCAAGGAAAGCGGGAGCAGGGAAAGCGGAAAGCGGAAAAGCGAAAGCGGAAAGCGAGGGGGAAAGTGGGAAAGATGAGGGGGAAAGGGAAAAGAGGAGAAAATGGGGAAAGCGGAAAGAGGGAGAAAACGGGAAACTGGGAAAAAGCGGAAACTAGGAAATAGCGAAAACTGGGAAAGCGGAAAAGGGGAAAGGGAAAGAGGGAGGAAAAGCGAAAGTGGGAAAAAGGCATAAAAGGGGAGAAAGCGGAAAAGCGGGGAAGGCGGAAAGAGGGGGAAAGGCAGGAAAAGGGGAAAAACAGGAAAATTGGGGGGAAAAGAACAGGAAAACAAAAATGGGGAAAAAGCAGGAAAACTGGGGAGAAAGGCAAGAAAACCTGGATAAAAGCAGGAAAACTGAGGGAAAAAGCAGGAAAATTGGGGGAAAAAGCAGGAAAATTGGGGGAAAAGCAGGAAAATTGGGAGCAAAGGCGTGAAAACCTGGGATAAAAGCAGGAAAACGAGGGGAAAAGCAGGAAAATGGGGGAGGGAGGGGGAGCAGGAAAACCAGGTGAGAAAAAAAGCAGGGAAACTGGAAAATAAAGCAGGAAAACTTGGAGAAAAAGCAGGAAAACTGGGGGAAAAAAGCAGGAAAACTGGGGAGAAAGGCATGAAAACCTGGAAAAGAGGCAGGACAACTGGGGAAAAAGCAGGGAAACCAGGGGGAAATAACCAGGAAAACAGGGGAAAAAACCCAGGAAAATTGGGGAAAAAAAGCAGGGAAACCAGGGGGGAAAAAAAACAGGAAAACAGGGGAAAAAAACAGGAAAATTGGGGGAAAAAGGCAGGAAATCGGGAAAAAAAAGCAGGAAAACTAGGGGGGGAAAATAGGAAAACTGCAGGAAAAAAAGGCAGGAAAACTGGGAACAAAGGCATGAAAACCTGGGATAAAAGCGGGAAAACGGGGGGAAAAAAGCAGGAAAACCAGGAGGAAAACCAGCAAAACTGGGAATAAAAGCAGGAAAACTGTGAAGAAAAGGAAGAAAACCAGGAAAAAAGCAGAAAAACTGGGGAAAAAAGCAGGAAAACTGGGGAAAACCAGGAAAATTGGGGGAAAAAAGGCAGAAAAACCAGGAAAAAAGCAGGAAAATGGGGGGAAAAACAGGGGAAAAAAGCAGGAAAATTGGGAAAACCAGGAAAACTGGGGAAAAAAAGCAGGAAAACTTGGGGGAAAAAAAAGCAGGAAAACCAGGAAAAAGGCAGGAAAACTACGTTGCTCCTCCATATCTTCCAGGAAAAGAAAAAATTTTGAAAAAGACCTTGGAGTTGCGGTGCTTGGATAAAATCTGGGTGGATGAGGCCGGAATCAGGAGCTCTGAGGGGCTGGGAATGAGTTTGGGAAGGAGATTTGGGAAGTGCCGGTGTTCCCGGTGTGGGAATTCCGGGAATTCTGTGAATCCCGCAGGAAGCGTTCGAGGAGGAGCGTCGGGAAATGCTGGCGAGCAACCGGAGGAGGTGGAACGAGGCCATGCAGGCCCACAACGAGCAGGAGGTGAATCCCAAGGGAAGTTTGGGATTTTTGGGAATGGCTGGGGGTGGGAAAGGGCCCAGCCCGGCCGTTCCCAGCAGGGATCGACGCCCCCAAAAGGGCAAATCCACGTGGATTTAAATCCTGTCGGGAATGGGGACTCGGCCCTGCCCTGGGCAGGTTTTCCAGGGTTGGGAATCCCTTTCCAGGTGGGGATTGTTCCAAATGTCCAGCTGAATTCCTCCCCTGGAAGTTTCCCTTGTGAACTGTGGGAGTGGAGTCCAATCCCACCCAGCTCCAGCTTTTTCCGGGAATTCTGGAGAGGGAAAGTTGGCTTTGGAATTCCTTTTTCCAGGCTGAGCCCCTTTCCCAGTGCCTCAGCCCTTCCCAGTGCTGGATTTTTTTGGGATTGGGGTGGGAACAAGCTGGGATTGGGATGGATGGGGTAGGATAGGGTTGGATGGTTCGGGATGGGGTTGGATGGGGTTGGAAGAGTTTAGAAGGGTTTGGATGAGGTTGGATGGGGTTGGATGGGATTGGATGGGGTTGGATGGGGTTGGATGAAGTTGGATGAAGTTGGATTATGTGGGATGAGTTTGGATGGGGTTGGATTGGGTTGGATGGGGTTGGATGGAATTGGATGGGGTTGGATGGGGTTGGATGATGTTGGATGAGGTTGGATGAAGTTGGATGGGGTTGGATGAGGTTGGATGAGGTTGGATGAGGTTGGATGAGGTTGGATGAGGTTGGATGGGGTTGGATGGGGTTGGATGAAGTGGGATGATGTGGGATGAGTTGGGATGGATTTGGAAGGGTTTGGATGAGGTTGGATGGGGTTGCGATGGGGTTGGATGGGGTTGGATGGAATTGGATGAGTTTGGATGAGTTTGGAAGGGTTTGGATGGGGTTGGATGGGGTTGGATGGGGTTGGATGGGGTTGATGGGGTTGGATGGGGTTGGATGAGTTTGGAAGGGTTTGGAAGGGTTTGGATGGGGTTGAGATGGGGTTGGGATGGAATTCGATGGAATTGGATGAGATTGGATGGAGTTGGATGGGGTTGGATGGGTTGGGATGGCTTTGGAAGGGGTTGGATTGGGTTGGATGGGGTTGGATGGAATTGGATGGGGTTGGATGAGTTTGGAAGGGTTTGGATGGGGTTGGATGAAGTGG
Organism: Muscicapa striata striata; assembly: GCA_030060385.1. NCBI lineage: Eukaryota > Metazoa > Chordata > Aves > Passeriformes > Muscicapidae > Muscicapa > Muscicapa striata. The sequence continues at coordinate 120,515 of JAREIS010000545.1, read as the reverse complement.
GATGAGTTGGGATGAGTTGGGATGGGATTGGATGGGGTTGGATTGGGTTGGATGGGGTTGGATGATGTGGGATGAGTTGGATGAGTTGGGATGGGTTTGGATGGGTTTGATGGGGTTGGATGGGGTTGGATGAGTTTGGAAGGGTTTGGATGGGGTTGAGATGGGGTTGGATGGAATTGGATGGAATTGGATGAGGTTGGATGGGGTTGGATGGGGATGGATGGGTTTGGATGAGGTTGGATGTGGTTGGGATGGCTTTGGAAGGGGTTGGATTGGGTTGGATGGAATTGGATGGAATTGGATGAGGTTGGATGGGGTTGGATGGGATTGGATGAGGTTGGATGGGTTGGGATGGCTTTGGAAGGGGTTGGATGGGGATGGGTGGGGTTGGATGGAATAGGATGGGGTTGGATGATTTGGATGGGTTGGGATGGGGTTAGATGGGGTTGGATGGGGTTGGATGAGTTTGGATGGGGTTGGATGGCTTTGAAAGGGGTTGGATTGGGTGGGAAGAGGTTGGATGGGGTTGGATGAGGTTGGATGGGGTTGGGATGAGTTTGGATGAGTTTGGATGAGTTTGGATGGGGTTGGATGAAGTGGGATGACGTGGGATGAGTTGGGATGGGGTGGAATGAGGTGCAATGAGTTGGATGAGGTGGGATCACATGGAATGAGGTTCTCCTGGTTCCCTCAGCTGCAATTCCTGCGGGATAAGCTGGACAAGGCGCTGGAGTTTGAGAAGCTGCTGACGGAGCTGCACGAGGAGAGCGTGGGAAACTACGACAGCTTCAGATTCCAGCTGGAGCAGGATGTGCAGGTGCCGGGAATGGCCCCAGGTCATGGAGCCACCACTGGGAATCATGGAATGGTTTGGCTGGGATTCACGGCCCTCAAATCCCATCCCATTCCAACCCCGACACCTCCCACCATCCCAGGCTGATCCAACCTTTCTCTGGACACTGCCAGGGGTTCTCTGGGAATTCCAGCCCAGCCAGGAATTCCTTCCCAAGCTGCCCTTTCCCAGTGGGAGCCATTCCCTGGCTCCTGCCCCTCCAGCCCTTTCCCAAATCCCAGCTCTCCTTTCCCTCTGCAAAAGGCTCCGAGGATTCCCTGGATCCTTCCCTGATCCAGCTGCACATTCCCAGCTCTCCCAGCCCTGGAGCAGCTGCACATTCCCTGGACTCGCTGCAGCAGCTCCACTCCCTCAATTCCCGATAACCTGGATGTGTGGGATGTGCCCCGGAGCTGTCTCGGGATGGAGCTCAGCATTCCCAGGGAATGCCGTGGAGCCGCTGGAAAGACGGAAAATGTTGGAAAAACAACCTTGAGCTGTGGCTGGGGAAGGCTCTGGAGATAATTTTCCCTCTCCTTATCCCACGGCTTTATCCTGTTTGGGAGCAGCCTTGGGAACAGGGATAATCATGGAGAAATCCCTCAGGCTGTTCCAGGGAAAGTTTTCCGTGGGATATCAGGAATATTTTCTTCCCCAAACGTTTGTAAAATATCCCAATAGTAATTCCAACAAGAGCAGAATTCCCTAAGGAGGAGGAGCAGGAATTGTCTGTGCTCACTGCTTGTGGGGTTAAAAAAAAAAATACTTGGAAGCAGAAATGGAAGCTGGAACTGGGATTTAGGGTGGGAATTCCCAGCTGGGAGAGCCTGGAATTGGGAAGGGCTTCCCTGAGGGTTGTTTAGGAGTTGGCTGAGGTGGAATTTTGGGAATTAAGCCCTGGATCATGGCTTTCCTCCATCCTCTGGAAAGGGAAAAAAAACCTTTGGCCCTGCTGGGATTTAATTCCAGGGTTTTTTGTTGGGTTTTTTTTTGTTTGTTTTGTTTTGTTTTGTTTTGTTTTTTTGTGGGGTTTTTTTTTTGGTTTTTTTTTTTTTTGTTTTTTTTGTGGGGTTTTTTTGTTTTTTGGTGGGTTTTTTTGGTTGGTTTTTTTTTTTTGGTGGGTTTTTTGTTGGTTTTTTTTTTTCTGTTTGTTTGTTTGTTTGTTTGTTGTTATTTTGTTTTATTTTTCCTGAGGAATCCAAACCCTTCTGGGAGTTTCCCTGCGTTTTCCCTAAATTCTGGCCTTGTCTTGATGATTTTTTTTTTTCCCCCTGTGGAATTCCAGTTCCTGGAGAAGAGGCTCCAGCAGATGAAGGGGCTTTACCACCTGAACCAGGTGAAGCTGGAATACAACCTGGACGTGCTCCGGCAGCTGGACCTGGAAAATTCCACGATTCGCTCCCTGCAGAAAAGGAAAATCAACCGGTAAAAGCCCATCCCGGGAATCCCCTCCCATTCCCGAAAGCTTTTCCCACCTCTGGGCATTCCCAAATCCAGGCTCGTTGTCCCTTCCCAGACTCCAGACGTCCCTCAGCGTCCTGAGAACCAAAATGGCCAACCAGGAAAAGAAATTCCAAGAGGAAAAGCAGGGCCTGGAATTGGAGCTGGAGCGGATCACGGAGCAATTCCAGGAGACGTGGAGCCGCATGAGGTGGGAAGAGCTTGGAATTCCGGCCCCGTGGAGCTTCGGGAATGGGGTTGGATGGGATGGGATGGGGTTGGATGAGGTTGGGATGGGATGGGATGGGATTGGATGGGGTTGGATGGGGTTGGGATGGGATTGGATGGGATTGGATGGGGTTGGGATGGGATGGGATGGGATTGGATGGGATTGGATGGGGTTGGATGGGGTTGGGATGGGGTTGGATGGGGTTGGATGGGATGGAGTTGGATGAGGTTGGGATGGGGTTGGATGGGATGAGGTTGGATGGGATTGGATGGGGTTGGGATGGGATTGGGATGGGATTGGATGGGGTTGGATGGGATTGGATGGGGTTGGGATGGGATTGGGATGGGATTGGATGAGTTTGGAAGGAGTTGGATGAGCTGGGATGGGGTTGGATGAGTTTGGATGAGGTTGGATGGGATGGGGTTGGATGGAGTTGGGATGGGGTTGGATGGGGTTGGATGGATTGGGATGAGCTGGGATTGGGTTGGGATGAGGTTGGATGGGGTTGGATGGGGTTGGATGGGGTTGGATGGGATGAGATTGGATGGAGTTGGATGGGATTGGATGGGATTGGATGAAGTTGGAAGGATTTTAATGAGCTGGGATTGGGTTGGGATGGGATTGGATGAGGTTGGATGAGGTTGGATAGGGTTGGATAGGATTGGATGGGATTGGAAGGATTTGGATGAGCTGGGATTGGGTTGGGATGAGGTTGGATGAGGTTGGTTGGGATGAGGTTGGATGGGATTGGATGAGGTTGGATGAGTTTGGATGCGGTTGGATGGGATTGGATGGATTGGGATGGGTTTGGATGAAGTTGGATGAGCTGGGATGGAGTTGGATGGGTTGAGATGGTGATGAAGTTGAGTGATGAGTGAGAGGGTGATGGCGGAATTAGCTTGCTGAAGGACCCATCCAGCTGGGCACGCCATCGGCAGTGTGGTGAGGAGAGGCAAGGCTGACGGAGGGCACCGTTGCGATGGGAATGTGGGATCCGTCAGTGTGCCTGGGACCAAAGGAGCTCCGTGCCCTTAGGATCGATTTGATCCCAGAACCTCCCGGCCTCAACCTGGGCGTCCACTCCGGCGCTCATTCAGGGGATATTCCCAGTGTGTTTTCCCATTTTTCCCCGGTTTCCCAGTCCCAGAAGCAGCTCAAACCCCAGGGCTTCATTTTCATCAACTCGAGCCAGCTCATTTCCAGGGATATTCCCAGTGTGTTTTTCCCATTTTTTCCCCCAGTTTTCCCAGTCCCGAAGCAGCTCAAATCCCAGGAGCTTGGTTTCCATCAACTCCGAGCCAGCTCATTTCAGGGATATTCCCAGTGTGTTTTTCCCAGTTTTCCCCATTTTTTCCCCCAGTTTTCCCACTCCCAAGCAGCTCAAATCCCAGGAGCTTTTTTCCATCAGCTCCAGCCAGCTCATTCCAGGGGATATTCCCAGTGTTTTTCCCATTTTTTCCTCCCAGTTTTCCCACTCCCAAGAAGCAGCTCAAATCCCAGGAGCTTCTGCTTTCCATCAACTCCGAGCCGCTCATTCCAGGGATATTCCCAGTGTGTTTTTTCCCATTTTTTCCCCCAGTTCTCCCACTCCCAAGAAGCAGCTCAAATCCCAGGAGCTTCGCCCGAGCCAGCTCATTCCAGGGGATATTCCCAGTGTGTTTTTTCCCATTTTTTCCCCCAGTTTTCCCAGTCCCAAGAAGCAGCTCAAATCCCAGGAGCTTCGTTTTCCATCAACTCCGAGCCAGCTCATTCCAGGGGATATTCCCAGTGTGTTTTTTCCCAGTTTTCCCCCAGTTTTCCCACTCCCAAGAAGCAGCTCAAACCCCAGGAGCTTCGTTTTCCATCAACTCCGAGCCAGCTCATTCCAGGGGATATTCCCAGTGTGTTTTTCCCCAGTTTTCCCATTTTTTCCCCAGTTTTCCCACTCCCAAGAAGCAGCTCAAATCCCAGGAGCTTCGTTTTCCATCAACTCCGAGCCAGCTCATTCCAGGGGATATTCCCAGTGTGTTTTTTCCCATTTTTTCCCCCAGTTTTCCCAGTCCCAAGAAGCAGCTCAAATCCCAGGAGCTTCGTTTTCCATCAACTCCGAGCCAGCTCATTCCAAGGGATATTCCTAGTGTGTTTTTTCCCATTTTTTCCTCCCCGGTTTTCCCACTCCCAAGAAGCAGCTCAAATCCCAGGAGCTTCGTTTTCCATCAACTCCGAGCCAGCTCATTCCAGGGGATATTCCCAGTGTGTTTTTTCCCAGTTTTCCCATTTTTTCCCCCAGTTTTCCCAGTCCCAAGAAGCAGCTCAAATCCCAGGAGCTTCGTTTTCCATCAACTCCGAGCCAGCTCATTCCAGGGGATATTCCCAGTGTGTTTTTTCCCATTTTTCCCCCAGTTTTCCCACTCCCAAGAAGCAGCTCAAATCCCAGGAGCTTTGTTTTCCATCAACTCCGAGCCAGCTCATTCCAGGGGATATTCCCAGTGTGTTTTTTCCCATTTTTTCCCCCAGTTTTCCCACTCCCAAGAAGCAGCTCAAATCCCAGGAGCTTCATTTTCCTTCAACTCCGAGCCAGCTCATTCCAGGGGATATTCCCAGTGTGTTTTTTCCCATTTTTCCCCCAGTTTTCCCAGTCCCAAGAAGCAGCTCAAACCCCAGGAGCTTCATTTTCCATCAACTCCGAGCCAGCTCATTCCAGGGGATATTCCCAGTGTGTTTTTTCCCATTTTTTCCCCAGTTTTCCCACTCCCAAGAAGCAGCTCAAATCCCAGGAGCTTCGTTTTCCTTCAACTCCGAGCCAGCTCATTCCAGGGGATATTCCCAGTGTGTTTTTCCCCAGTTTTCCCCAGTTTTCCCAGTCCCAAGAAGCAGCTCAAATCCCAGGAGCTTCGTTTTCCATCAACTCCGAGCCAGCTCATTCCAGGGGATATTCCCAGTGTGTTTTTTCCCATTTTTTCCTCCCCAGTTTTCCCACTCCCAAGAAGCAGCTCAAACCCCAGGAGCTTCGTTTTCCTTCAACTCCGAGCCAGCTCATTCCAAGGGGATATTCCCAGTGTGTTTTTTCCCAGTTTTCCCATTTTTTCCCCCAGTTTTCCCAGTCCCAAGAAGCAGCTCAAACCCCAGGAGCTTCGATTTCCTTCAACTCCGAGCCAGCTCATTCCAGGGGATATTCCCAGTGTGTTTTTTCCCAGTTTTCCCATTTTTATCTCCCTGGTTTTCCCACTCCCAAGAAGCAGCTCAAACCCCAGGAGCTTCGTTTTCCATCAACTCCGAGGCAGCTCATTCCAGGACATATTCCCAGTGTGTTTTTTCCCAGTTTTTCCCCCAGTTTTCCCAGTCCCAAGAAGCAGCTCAAACCCCAGGAGCTTCGTTTTCCTTCAACTCTGAGCCAGCTCATTCCAGGGGATATTCCCAGTGTGTTTTTTCCCATTTTTTCCTCCCTGGTTTTCCCAGTCCAAAGAAGCAGCTCAAACCCCAAGAGCTTCATTTTCCATCAACTCTGACAATCCAAAGGTTTTTTTGTTCCCCCTTCCCTCTCTGATTTTCAGGGATCAAGTCTGGAAAACGGGATCAGGGAGGGAGGAGCAGCAGGAAGAAAGGATCGGGACGGGGAGAAGGAAGGAAGGAAAGGCAGGAGAGGCTCAAGGAAAGAGCCACATCCCGGAGAGACGTTTCCAGGGAAACCCTCCTGGATATCCTGGAGCTCCTGACCCAGGAGTCGGTGAGGGCTGCTGGAGCTCGGCATCCAATCCAGTATTTTTTGGGAATTTCAGTGATGTTTTGGTTTTTTGGGGTTTTTTTCTTTGTTTGGTGTTTTTTTTTTTTCTTTTTTTTTTCCTTTTTTTTTTATTTTTTTTTTTTTGTTTTGTTTTGGTTTGTTTGCTTTTTGGTTTTTTTTTGGTTTTTTTTTTTTGTTTTTTTTTTTTTTTCATTGTGTTGTGGATTTTTGGGTTTTTTTTTTTTTTGTTTTGTTTTCCTTTTTGGGGTTTTTTTGTTTGGTTTTTGGGGTTTTTTTTTCTGGGGTTTTTTGTTGTTTTTTGTGGGGTTTTTTGTTTGATTTTTTTGGGGTTTTTTGTTTGTTTTTCTTTTTTTTTTTTTTGTTTTGTGGGTTTTTTTGGGGAGGTTGTTTGTTTTTTGGGTTTTTTTCTGGGTTTTTTTGTTGTTTTTGTGGGTTTTTTTTGGTTTTTTTTGGGTTTTTTTTTGTTTTTTTTTTTTTTTGTTTTGTGGGTTTTTTTGGGAGGTTGTTTGTTTTTTTGTTTTGTTTTTCTGGGGTTTTTTTGTTTGGTTTCTATGGGTTTTTTGTTTTGGTTTTTTTTGGGTTTTTTTGGGTTTTTTTGGGTTTTGGGGGGTTTTTGTTTGGTTTTTTGAGTTTTTGTGTCTTTTTTTGTTTTGTTTTTTTTTGGGGTTTTTTTTGTTTGGTTTTTATGGGTTTTTTTTGTTTGGGTTGGTTTTTTTGTTTTTTTGGGTTTTTTTGGGGGGTTTTTTTTGGGTTTTTTTTGTTTTTGTTTTTTTGGTTTTTTGGGGTTTTTTTTGTTTTGGGTTTTTTTTTATTTTTTTGGCGTTTTTTTGTTTTCTTTTGTTTTGTTTTTGTTGGTTTTTGGGTTTTTTTGGGGGGGTTGTTTGGTTTTTTGGGGGGTTTTTGGGGTTTTTTTTGTTTTTTCGTTTTTTTGTTTTGTTTTGTTTTTTGGTGTTTTTTTTGTTTGTTTTTTTGGTTTTTTTTGTTTTGGTTTTTTTTGTTGGTTTTTGGGGTTTTTTTGGGGCGTTTTTGGTTTTTTGGGGGTTTTTTTTTTGTTGTTTTTTTGGGTTTTTTGGGGGGTTTTTGTTTGGTTTTTTGGTTTTTGTTTTTTGGGTTCTTTGGGGGTTTTTGTTTTGGTTTTTTTTGGGTTTTTTTTTTTTTTGTTTGTTTTTTTGTTTTGTTGGTTTTTGGGGTTTTTTGGGGCGTTTTTGTTTTTTTGGGGTTTTTTTTGTTTGTGGTTTTTTTTGTTTTGTTTTTTGGTTTTGTTTTTTATTTTTTTTTTTTGTTTTTGTTTGTTTGTTTTGTTTGTTTTTTGCTTTTTTTGTTTTTTGCTTTTTTTGTTTTTTTGCTTTTTTTTGTTTGTTTGTTTGGTTGGTTGGTTTTTGTTTGTTTGTTTTGTTTGTTTTTTGCTTTTTTGGTTTTTGGTTGGTTGGTTTTTTGTTTGTTTGTTGTTGGTTGGTTTTTGTTTTTTGTTTGTTTTTGGTTTTTTTGTTGTTTTTTTTTGGTTTTTTGCTTTTTTGTTTGTTTTTTGGTTTTTGGTTTTTTTGTTTGTTTTGTTTGTTTTTTTGTTTTTGCTTTTTGGTTTTTTGCTTTGTTTGTTTGTTTGGTTTTTGTTTGTTTGTTTTGTTTGGTTTTTTTTTTTTTTTGTTTTTTTTTTTGCTTTTTTGTTTGTTTGTTTGGTTGGTTGGTTTTTTGTTTGTTTTTTTGTTTTTTGTTTTTGCTTTTTTTTTTGTTTTTTTGTTTGTTTGTTTGTTTGGTTTTTGTTTGTTTGTTTTGTTTGGTTTTTTTTGTTTTTTGCTTTTTTGGTTTTTTTGCTTTTTTTTTTTTGTTTGTTTGTTTTTGGAGGGTTGGGGGATTTTATTGTTTTTTTGGTGTGGATCCCATTGGAATGAGGGCTGGGAACGCTCACCACGGCTCTGCCCGCTCTTCCCAAGGAATTCCTGGTGGGAAACAAGCTCCTGCGGACGCTGCGGCAGGTGGTGGCACCCGGGACACGGCGGGGCAGCTCCGATCCATCCTGGAGGTGAGCTGGGGCTGGGAATTCCCAGGGAATGGGCTGGGAATGCTCAGCACCAGCGGGATGTGGAGCTGGGAATGCGCAGCTGGAGCAGGGAAGGATCCAGGGAATCCTTGGATCCCAACAGGGGCTCCAGGAAAAAAACGGGATTTGGGAAAGGGGTGGAAGGAAAGGAGACGGGGAATGGGATTCCCAATGGGAATGGGGAGCTTGGGGTGGGATCTTGGGATGGAATTCTTGGCTGGGCTGGAATTCCCAGAGAATCCCTGGGAGCGTCCAAGGGTGGATTTGGATCAGCCTGGGATGGTGGGGTTGGAATGGGATGGGATTGAAGGTCCATGGATCCCATCCCAAACCATTCCAGGATTCTGGGATCCAGGACACTCAGGATCCATCCTGAGGGATTTTTATGGAATTTGGGGATGGAAAAGGGAAGAGAGACCCTTCCTGGAGTCCCAAATTCCCAGGGAATTCCTGAAGTCAGGATGGGGATGGATCCAATGCCAGGCTGGGAGGGCTGGGAATGGAGGGAATTCCCTGGGAAAGGGGAAATGGGATTTGGGAAGGAATTCCTGGCTGGGCTGGAATTCCCAGAGAATCTAAGGTTTGGGATCACAGCAGGTGTCCCTGCCCATGGAATGGGATGAGCTTTGAGGTCCCTTCCCACCCAGAACATTCCATGATTCCCAGATTCCCAACGCCAGCCCATCCCGAGGATTCCAACAGGAATCCAGGACTCCTCCAGCCTGTTCCCAGATTTTTTCCACCTGTGGACATTCCTGACTGACATCCCACGCCACCGTCCCTTCCTTATCCCGCCTTTCCAGAGGGATTTTCCCTCCGCTCCACCCTGACGGAATTCCCGCTTTTCCAGATCCTCCACATCGAGAACGAGGAGGACCTGCGGAAACTCCTGGATTTTTTCCTGTTCCTGGGATACCAGGGAACAACCAGCAGCCAGGTGGGAGATCTGAGGAATCCAGGAATCCCCAAGAATTCCAGGGAGGAGGGTTGGAAAATTCTAGATCCAGCTTTTCCTCCCTCCAGGTTAAGCCGGGAGGAGAAAATCCCACGGATCCGGCTCGGGATGGAGGGAATGGCAGATCCCAATTCCAGAGCTCCATTCCCGCCCGCTCCATCGAAGTGGACAATGTCCTGAAAATCCTGAAGGAATTCCTGAAGGATTATCCCAAGCTGAGGTGGGAATGGGGGTGGAGGCACCGGGATGGAGCCAAACTGGGATCCAGGGAATGTCCTGGGAATTCCTGGATGCTCCTGCTGGGAGGAGGAGCTTCCCAACCTTCCCTGCTCCACTGCAGGGGGATCAGGAGATTCCCAAGGCTGGGAATAACCAGGCAGGAGAGGATCCAGGGCCTGGGAAGGGAGGGAAAGCCGGAGTTTCTTCTCCATCCCAAAAATTTGTTTTCTATTCCCAAGGATTTGTTTTCTATTCCCAAAGATTTGTTCTCCATCCCAGGAATGTGTTCTTCATTCCGAGAGTTTCTTCTCTATCCCAAAGATTTGTTCTCTATTCCCAAAGATTTGTTCTCCATCCCCAAAATATTTTCTCTATCCCAAAGATTTGTTCTTCATCCCAAAGATTTTTTCTTCATCCCAAAGATTTGTTCTTCATCCCAAAGATTTGTTCTCCATCCCAAAGATTGTTGTTCATCCCAGAATTTTGTTGTCCATTCCAAGTGTTTTTATCCATCCCAAGGAATTGTTCTCCATCCCAAGGATCTGTTCTCCATCCCAGGGATTTGTTCTTCATTCCAAGAGTTTCTTCTCCATCCCAAAGATTCATTCTCCTTCCCAAGGATTTGTTCTCTATCCCAAGGATTCATTCTCTATTCCAAGTTTTTTTCCTCTATCCCTAAGATTTGTTCTCCATCCCAAAGATTTGTCGTTCATTCCAAGAGTTTTTCCTCCATCCCAGGAATTTGTTCTCCATTCCCAAGGATTTGCTTTCCATCCCAAAGACTTGCCCTCCATCCCAGGAATTTGTTCTTCATTCCAAGAACTTCTTCTCCATCCCAAACCTTTGCTCTCCATCCCAAGGTTTTGTCTCCATCCCCAAAATATTTTCTCCATCCAAAAGATTTGTTCTTCATCCCAAACATTTGTTCTTCATCCCAAAGATTTGTTCTTCATCCCAAAGATTTGTTGTCCATCCCAGGAATTTCTTCTGCATTCTAAGAGTTTCTTCTCCTTCCCAAGGATTTGTTCCTATTCCCAAGGATTTGCTCTCCATCCCACGAATTTGTTGTCAATTCCAAGAGTGCTTTTCTCCATCCCAAAAGTTTGCTCTCCATCCCAAAGTTCCAATCTCATCCCAAGGATTTTTTTCTCTATTCCCAAGGATTTCTCCTCCATCCCAAGGATTTTTTCTCTATTCCCAAGGATTTCTCCTCCATCCCAAGGTTTTAATCCCCATCCCAAAGATTTGTTCTCTATTCCCAAGATTTCTCCTCCATCCCAAAGATTTGTTCTCTATTCCCAAAGGTTTCTCTTCCATCCCAAGGTTTCTCCTCCATCCCAAGGATTTGATCTCCATCCCAAATTTTTTCTCTATTCCCAAGATTTCTCCTCCATCCCAAAGATTTGTCCTCTGTTCCAAAGATTTCTCCTCCATCCCAAGGTTTTGTTCTGTATTCCCAAGGGTTTCTCCTCCATCCCAAAGTTCCGATCTGCATCCCAAGGATTTGTTCTCTATTCCCAAGGTTTCTCCTCCATCCCAAAGATTTGTTCTCTATTCCCAAAGGTTTCTCCTCCATCCCAAGGATTTGATCTCCATCCCAAATTTTTTCTCTATTCCCAAGATTTCTCCTCCATCCCAAAGATTTGTTCTCTATTCCCAAGATTTCTCCTCCATCCCAAGGTTTTGTTCTGTATTCCCAAGGGTTTCTCCTCCATCCCAAAGTTCCGATCTGCATCCCAAGGATTTGTTCTCTATTCCCAAGGTTTCTCCTCCATCCCAAAGATTTTTTTCTCTATTCCCAAAGGTTTCTCCTCCATCCCAAGGATTTGTTTTCTATTCCCAAGATTTCTCCTCCATCCCAAGGATTTGTTCTCTATTCCCAAGGATTTCTCCTCCATCCCAAGGATTCCTCCTCCATCCCAAGTTTTTTCCTCCATCCCAAAGCTTTCTCCTCCATCCCAAAATTTCGTTTCCCACCCCCAGGGACCACGAAAGGCTCCCCAGGGAGATTCGGGAAGTGCGGGACAACTCGAGGGACGCGGAATACTGGGAATCCATGACCCGCATCATTCCCGAGCGGACGCTCAAACTCTGGGATGCGCTGGGAGCCGCGCTCCTGGAATACCAGTGAGTTCCTGGAGCGGGGGGGGAACCGGGAACAGGATCAATATTGGGATCAGGATTGGGATTGGGATCGGGATTGGGGCCAGGATCAGGATTAGGATTAGGATTGGGATGAGGATTGGGATCAGGATTGGGATAAGGATTGGGACCAGCATCAGGATCAAGATTGGGATCAGGATTGGGATTGGATTTGGATCAGTATTGGTATTAGGATTGGGACCAGATCAGGATCGAGATTGGGATCAGGATTGGGATAAGGATTGGGACTGGGATCAGGATCAGGATCAGGATCAGGATTGGGATAAGGATTGGGACTGGGATCAGGATCAGGATCAGGATTGGGATAAGGATTGGGACTGGGATCAGGATCAGGATCAGGATTGGGATAAGAATTGGGACCAGGATTGGGATCAGGATCAAGATTGGGATCAGGATTGGGATTGGAATCGGGATTGGGGCCAGGATCAGGATTAGGATTAGGATTGGGATGAGGATTGGGATGAGGATTGGGACTGGGATCAGGATCAGGATCAGGATCAGGATCGGGATAAAGATTGAGACTGGGATCAGGATCAGGATCAGGATCAGGATCAGGATCAGGATCAGGATTGGGATAAGGATTGAGACCAGGATTGGATCGGGAACAGAATCAGAATCAGGATTGGGATAAGGATCAGGATCAGGATAAGGATTGGGACCAGAATTCGGATCGGGATCAGGATCGGGATCGGGATCAGGATCAGGATCAGGATCGGGATCAGGATCAGGATTGGGATCAGGATCAGGATCAGGGTTGGGATTGGGATCAGAATCAGGATCAGGACTGGGACTGGGATCAGGATCAGGATCAGGATTGGGACCAGGATTGGGACCAGGATCGGGACCAGGATGGGGATCAGGATTGGGATCAGGATCAGGATCGGGATCAGGATACAGGGCAGGATTTTTGGGATAATCCCACGTTATCCCGGTGTTTCTCTCCCAGCAAAGTGCTGACCCGGAGATCCGAGCTCTTTTCCGAGGCCGCCGCCCTGCAGAGGCAGAACTCGGAGCTGGGAATTCTGCTGGAGGAATATTTGGGATCCCAACCCAGCCAGTGAGCTCGGCCTGGGGGTATTCCAGCCACAAATCCCACTGGGATGCATCCAAACCTGGGAATGGCCAGTGCCAGGTGGGGATTTCCCGGGATTTGAGCCCCCTGGCAGGGGTTAATAAACCATTCCCAAACCTGGATCTGTGCGTGGAGCAGCTCGGGAATGGGAGCAAATCCAGGAGTCCCCGTGATCCAGGGAATTTTTGGAATCCTGGGAAGTGCCACGACACCGTGGGATCTGGGAATCGTCAAATTTTGGGATAGGAGCTTAAATCCCACCCCATTCCAACCTCCCTTTCCTTGGACACTCCCAGGGATGGAGCAGGCACAGGAATTCTCTGGGAATTCCAGCCCAGCCCTTCCCCACCCTCCCTCCAGAGAAAGATTCCCTCCCAAAATCCCAGGGAAGAATTCCTTCCCAAAATCCCAGGGAAGAATTCCTTCCAAAAATCCCAGGGAAGAATTCCTTCCCAAAAAAATCCTGGCTACCCCTGAAAACTCCAAGGATCCACGGGAGTTGGATTTCATTTGGATTTTTCCATTTGGATTTTTTTTTTTTTTTTTTCATTTGAATTCAGTTGGATTTCATGCTCAAGGCTGGAATTCTGCCTGCTGGGAAGGGACCTGGAAACAATTCCTGCCTGGAAAGAGCTTTTCCCTTTTTTATATATATATATATTTTTTTTTAATTTTTTTAACTTTTTTTTTTTTTTTTTTTTTTTTTCCTGGCACAGCTGGGAGATTCCTGCTGGGATTTCAAATCCCTGTGGATTTGGGACACGTGGCCATGCTGGGAATTCGCTGATTCCAGCAGGTTTTCCACCTTAAATAATTCCATGATCCCTTCTTCTTCTTCACCCACACTTTTTCCCAAAAAAAAATCCCACCCCAACCACCTTTCCCTGCCCCACACCTGTCCCTAATTCCCACAATTCCAGCCCGGGATGGCCCCAGAAGCTGCTCCAGGGGCCGGGATTTTTTTCCAGGAGGGATTTTTTTCCCATCCCTGCCAGCCTCCACCGCCCTGTTCCCACCAGTGAAATCTCATATCTCATTCCCAGGGAGGATTTATCTTTAACCTTGGACTCCCAGCCTTTGGAAAACACGGCTCCAACAGTTTCTCATTCCACAGGATTTAAAAAAAATAAATAAATAAATAAAAGGAAGGGGGAAAAAAAAAAAAAAAAAAAGAAAAAAAAAAAAAAAAGGAAAAAAACCCTTACTTCTTTTTTTAAATTTTTTCCCCCTGTTGTTTGGCTTTCCATGGATAATTTTTGGATTTCTCCCGATTCCTATGGCAGGATAGGTTTTCTTTTTGCTGTTTTTTTAATTTTTTAATTTTAATTGTTTTAATTTTTTGGTTTTTGGGGGGTTTTTTTGGGGGTGGTGGTGTTGTTTTTGTTGGGTTTTTTGTTTTTTGTTTTTTGTTGGGTTTTTTGTTCGTTTGTTTTTTGTTTGATTGGGGTTTTTTTGGGGTTTTGGGGTTGTTTTGGGTTTTTATGGGTTTTTGTGGGGTTTTTTTTTGGTTTTTTTTTGGGGGGTGGTGGTGTTGTTTTCGTTGGTTTTTTTTGTTTGTTTGTTTTTTTGTTTGTTTTTGTTTTTTTGTTGGGTTTTTTTATTCGTTTGTTTTTGTTTGATTGGGGTTTTTTGGGGTTTTGGGTTTGTTTGTTTGTTTTTGGGGTTTTTTGTTTTTTTTTGTTTTTTTTTTTTTGTTTTTTTTTTTGTTTTTTTTTTTTTTTTTTTTTTTTTTTTTTTTTTTTGGGAGGGGGGGGCGTGGTGAGGGAACGGAGGATTTTTGGCGCGCACCACGCGACTCCCGCGACAGGAACGTGACCAAACAGGGAATACCGGAGAAGGTGGGAAACAGCGAAAAGGGAAAAATCACCCCTGGAAAATCCCGGGTGAGGAGAGGGAGGAGCAGAAATCCCCGGGAACGCCATTCCCGAAGGAAAACGGGAGATTGGGATCTCTGGGATCCCGAAATTCCCGCCCAAGGGGCGGCTCCGGGAGCAGCGGGAGGGGCCGGGGCGGCACCGGGACCGTCCCCCGGAGCTCCGGTTCCGTCCGCCGGGAGCACCGGGATGCCGCGGGAAGGAGAGCGGAGCCCCCCGCGCCTCCAGCTCCGCCGGAGGGAGCGCTGCAACCGGTGCCAGGTCCGACCCGCCAGGTGAGAACCGCAGCCCGGTACCGGGGAACCCGCCCGGGGCACCCCCGGAACCGGCAGCGGCAGCGGGAAGGGCCGGGAGATAGCGGGATGGCACGTGGAGCGGGAGCGGGCACCGGGATTGGGGAACCGGGTACCGGGATGGGTTCGGGATACGGGACAGGGATGGTTCCGGGGTGGGGGACCAGAACCGGGCACCGGGATTGGGGAATCGGGTACCGGGATGGGTTCGGGATGGGGGAGAGGGGCCGGTTCGGGGTGGGGACCAGAACCGGGCACCGGGATTGGGGAACCGGGTACCGGGATGGGTTCGGGATGGGGGAGAGGGGCCGGTCCGGGGTGAGGGAGCCGAACCGGGCACCGGGACTGGGGAACCGGGTACCGGGATGGGTTCGGGATAGGGGAGAGGGGCCGGTCCGGGGGTGGGGGACCAGAACCGGGCACCGGGATTGGGGAACCGGGTACCGGGATGGGTTCGGGATAGGGGAGAGGGATTGTTCCGGGGGTGGGGGACCAGAACCGGGTACCGGGATTGGGGAACCGGGTACCGGGATGGGTTCGGGATGGGGGAGAGGCGCCGGTCCGGGGGTGGGGGAGCCGAACCGGGTACCGGGACTGGGGAACAGGGGCTCTTCCGGGGGTGGGGGACCGGGAATGGGCGCCGGGATCGGTCCGGGATGGGGGACAGGGATTGTTCCGGGGGTAGTGAACCGGAACCGGGCACCGGGATCGGTCCGGGATGGGGGACAGGGATTGTTCCAGGAGTGGGGGAACCGGGACTGGGCACCGGGATTGGGGAACTGGATACCGGAATCGGTCCGGGATAGGGGACAGGGATTTTTCCGGTGGTGAGGGAACAGGCACCGGGATTGGGAAACTGGATACCGGGATGGGTTCGGGATGGGGGACAGGGGCCGGTCCGGGGGTAGGGGAGCGGAACCGGGCACCGGAGCGGCCCCTGGGTCGGGGGTCCCGGGAAAGGAGGGGTCCTGGCCCAGGAGCTGCCCCGGGATTTGGGATCTGGACACCCGGGACTGCCCCGGGTTGGGGGGGACACCGGTCCGGGCACGGTCCGGGCCCGAGTTTGGGGAACCGGGGCTGGCCCGGGACGCGGGCACCGGGGAGAGCCCCGGGTTTGAGGGTCCGGGTCCGGGCACCGGGGCTGTCCCGGGGGAGGAAAGGGGGGACCGGGCACCGGAACAGAACCGAGTTTGGGGGAACCGGGACCGGGACATGGGGCCCGGAACCGGGAACTGGAGCAGCCCCGAGTTTGGAGGAACCGGGACTGGGACATGGGGCCCGGAACCGGGCACCGGAGCAGCTCCAGGAGAGGGCGGGGGAGCCGGATCCGGGCACCGGGAATGCCCCGAGTTTTGGGGGATCGGGACCTGGAGACCCAGAACCGGACCCCGGAGCAGCCCCGAGGTTTGGGGACTGGGACATGGGGACCCAGAACCGAGCACCGATCCAGTCCCGGATTTGGGGGTTCGGGATCTGAGGATCCAGAACCGGGTACAGGGGGAGCCCCCAATTTTGGGGGAACTGAGGATCCAGAACGGGGCCACGGAGCAGCCCCGAATTTGGGGGATCTGGCTCTGGGGATCCAGAACCGGGCAATGGAGCAGCCCCGAGTTTTGGAGGTCCAGAACCAACCCCGGGGCTCCCCGAGCGGGTCCGGTGCGCGTGTCCCGGTCCGGCCCCGTGTCTGGGGAGAGGTCCCGGCCGCTTTTGTCGCGGCTCCCCCGGCCGCGGCCCCGGGGCGGTGTCACCGTGCGGGAGGGAGCGCGGCTGAGTCACCGGCAGGAAACCGAGCCGGGTTGCATCAGAAAGAAAAAAAAACAAACCAAAAAACCCCACAAAAACAGGAAAATCCCGCTCCATCATTCCCGCAGCATGGAAAAAAGAGCCGATCCCTGCCCCAGCACCTCGGCAGCCTCATCCTCCTGCAGCACCCCCAAGGTGAAGGAGGAATTGCTGTGCCCCATCTGCTACGACCCTTTCCGCGAAGCCGTGACCCTCCCGTGCGGGCACAACTTCTGCAAGGGCTGCCTCAGCCGCTCCTGGGAAAACCGGCGCCACGCGTGTCCCCTGTGCAAGGAAAGCTCGTCCCTGCAGGATCTCCGCGTCAACCACACCCTCAACAACCTGGTGGAGCTGATCCTGAGGGAAGAGGGGCAGCGCAGGGCCGGCGGCGCCGCGCTCTGCCCGGTGCATCACGAGGAGCCCAAGTTTTTCTGCCTGGAGGACAAGGAGCTGGCGTGCTGCTCCTGCCAGAATTCCGGGCAGCACGAGGGGCACAAGATGAGGCCGGTGCGGGAAGCGGCGGCGGATTTTAGGGTGAGGGGAATGCGGGGTGGATGGATGGATGGATGGATGGATGGATGGATGGATGGATGGATGGATGGAGACAGGGAGAGGCGTCCCTGAAAAAATTTGGGATGAGGCAGCCACGCTTCCCTGCGGGGTTCTGTGCTGGCTTTTAATTATCCCGGGTAATTATCCTGCGGGGTGATTGTTGCCGGTGGTTTGTTCGCTCGGCTCCTCGGATCCGGTCGCGCTGGTTATTCCAGAGTTGGGGATTTTGGGAGTTGCGCAATTCCAGCAGAAAGGAGGGATGGGAATTAGGGGAGGCAGCTGTGGATGTGGGAGGAGGAGGAGGAGGAGGAGGAGATGATGGGATGCAGCCAGGAGCTGGGAATGCTGCCAGGACACGGCGGGAAACAGCCGGAGCCGCCCTGACTCATCCCGCTGGATTTCAAACGCGGCGGGAAGAGCTGGGGGTGGGAATGGAATTGGGAATGGGAGTAATGGGAATGGGGATGGGGATGGGGATGGGACCAGGAATGGGGATGGGATTTAAAATGGGAGTCATGGGAATAATGGGAATAATGGGAATAATGGGAATGGAATTGGGAATGAGAGTAATGGGATGGGAATGGGGATGGGATCAGGAATGGGAATGGGATTTAAAATGGGAATAATGGAAATAATGGGAAAGGAATTGGGAATGGGAATAATGGGAATGGAATTAGGAATGGGAATAATGGGATTGGAATGGGGATGGGACCAGGAATGGGGATGGGATTTAAAATGGGAATAATGGGAATGGGAATAATGGGAATGGAACTGGGAGTGGGAATAATGGGGATGGGATTGGGAATGAGAATAATGGGAATGGGAATAATGGGAATGGAATTGGGAATGAGAATAATGGGAATGGGATTGGCGATGGGAATAATGGGATGGGGATGGGAATGGGGATGGGCATGGGAGTAATGGGAATGGAATGAGGATGGCACCAGGAATGGGAATGGGATTTAAAATGGGAATAATGGGAATGGGATTGGCAGTGGGAATAATGGGATAGGAATGGGAACAGGAATGGGAATAATGGGGATGGAGATGGGAATGGGAATAATGGGAATGGGATTGGGAGTGGGAATAATGGGAATGGGATTGGGAGTGGGAATAATGGGACTGGAATTGGGAATGGGAGTAATGGGATAGGAATGGGGATGGGAATAATGGGGATGGGGATGGGAATGGAATTGGATATGAGAATAATGGGAATGGAATTAGGAATGGGAATAAGAATGGGATTGGGAATGGGAATAATGGGAATGGAATTGGGAATGGGAACAATGGGGATGGGAATAGGAATGGGAATAATGGGGATGGGAATAAAGGGAATGGGAATATTGGGAATGGGAATAATGGGGATGGGAATAAAGGGAATGGGAATATTGGGAATGGGAACAATGGGGATGGGATTGGGAATGGGAATAGTGGGATTGGGAATGGGAATAATGGGAATGAGATTGGGAATAGGAATGGGAATAATGAGAATGGGAATTGGGAATGGGAATAATGGGAATGGGAATAATGGGAATGGGAATGGGAATGGGAATGGGAATGGAATGGGGCAGCCCATGGCACTGGGACAGGCAGGGGTGGGATATCCCTAAAAAACCAGGGAGGAGCATTCCCTGTGGAGCAAAGCTCCTCCTCCTCCCAGCTCAGAGGCGGCACGGCTCCACCGATCCCGCTCTGGGGGGGGTTTATCCCCACGGGAAAATCCCGGGAATTGCGGGATCCTGAGGGCGTCTCTCCCCCAGGCCAAGCTGGCGAACATGGAGTCTTCCCTGCGGGAAAAGGCCAAGGATTTCGGGACCGTGCGGCGCTCCTACGAATCCATCTGCCGGCACAACGAGGTGCGTGCTCCCTGCCGGAGCTGGGACTGATCCCGATCCCGATCCTGATCCCGATCCCGATCCCGATCCTGATCTTGATCCTGATCCCAATCCTGATCCTGATCCCGGTCCCGATCCCGATCCTGATTCTGATCCCAATCCTGATCCCGATCCTGATCCTGATCCTGATCCCAATCCTGATCCTGATCCCAATCCTCATCCTGATCCCAATCCTGATCCCGATCCTGATCCTGATCCCAATCCTGATCCTGATCCCGGTCCCGATCCCGATCCTGATTCTGATCCCAATCCTGATCCTGATCCTGATCCTGATCCCGATCCTGATCCTGATCCCAATGCTGATCCTGATCCCAATGCTGATCCTGATCCCGATCCTGATTCTGATCCTGATCCTGATCCTGATCCTGATCCTAATCTTGATCCCGGTCCCAATCCCGATCCCGATCCTGATCCTGGTCCCGATCCTGATCCTGATCCTGATCCCGGTCCCAATCCCGATCCTGATCCTGATCCTGATCCAAATCCCAATCCTGATCCCAATCTTGATCCTGATACCAATATTGATCCTGATCCCAGTCCTGATGTCAATCCTGATCCCGATCCCAATCCTGATCCTGATCCCAATCCTGATCCCAATCTTGATCCTGATCCCAATCCTGATCCTGATCCTGATCCTGATCCTGATCCCAATCCTGATCCTGATCCCAATCCTGATCCTGATCCCGGTCCCGATCCCGATCCTGATTCTGATCCCAATCCTGATCCCGATCCTGATCCTGATCCCAATCCTGATCCCAATCTTGATCCTAATCCTGGTCCCAGTCTTGATACCAATACTGATCCCAATCCTGACACCAATACTGATCCCAATCTTGATCCTGATCCTGGTCCCAATCCTGATACCAATACTGATCCCAATCCTCATCCCAATCCTTATCCCAATCCTGATCCTGGCCCCAGTCCCGATCCCAATCCCAATCCTGATCCCAATCTTGATCCTGATCCTGGTCCCAGTCCTGATACCAATACCGATCCCAATCCCAGTCCCGATCCCAATCCTGTGCAATCCTGCACCCCAGTCCTGTGGTGGAGCCCTGATCCCATCCCAGGAGAGGAGAGCGGTGGGGATTTGGGAAGCTGGGCAGGAATTTGGGAAGGGCAGCGTGATCCCAGTGATCCCAGGGAATTCCTGAGCTCTGGGAAGGGAGAGTCCAGGGAATTTGGGTGCTCCAGAGGTGGGATTGATCCCAATTCCAATCCTACACATGCACTGGAGTGAAGCCCTAATCCCGTCCCAGGAAAGGAGAGTGGTGGGGATTTGGGAAGTGGGAATGGGAATTTGGGAAGAGTAGCATGAACCCAGAGATTCCAGGGGATCCCTGAGCACTGGAGCTGCTTGGAGAGCTCCAGGAAAGGCAAATCCAGGGAATTTGGATGTTCCAGAGGTGGGTTTGATCCCGATCCCAATCCTGCACATGCACTGGAGCGGAGCGATGATCCGATCTGGGAAAGGAGAGCGGTGGGGATTTGGGAAGCAGGGACAGGAATTTGGGAAGGACAGCGTGATCCCAGAAATCCCAGGGAATTCCTGAGTGCTGGAGCTGCTTGGAGAGCTCCAGGAAAGGCAAATCCAGAGAATCTGGGTGCTCCAGAGGTGGGATTGATCCCGATTCCAATCCTGCACATGCAGTGGAGTGAAGCCCTGATCCCATCCTGGGCAAGGAAAGCAGTGGGGATTTGGGAAGGAGAGACAGGAATTTGGGAGGGACAGCGTGATCCCAGAAATCCCAGGGAATTCCTGAGGACAGGAGCTGCTTGGAGAGCTGCAGGAAAGGCAAATCCAGGGAATCTGGGTGCTCCAGAGGTGTGAGATTGATCCTGATCCCAATCCTGCACATGCAATGGAGTGAAGCCCTGATCCCATCCTGGGCAAGGAAAGCAGTGGGGATTTGGGAAGCAGGGACAGGAATTTGGGAAGGACAGCGTGATCCCAGAAAATTCCTGAGTGCTGGAGCTGACTGGAGAGCTCCAGGAAAGGCAAATCCAGGGAATCTGGGTGCTCCAGAGGTGTGGGATTGATCCCGATTCCAATCCTGCATGTGCACTGGAGCGGAGCGATGATCCGATCCGGGAAAGGAGAGCGGTGGGGATTTGGGAAGTGGAGATTTGGGAGTGTGGGGAGAGCAGCGTGATCTCACTGATCCCAGGGAATTCCTGAGCACTGGGAAAGGTAAATCCAGGGAATTTGGGCACTCCAGATGTGGAATAGATCCCAATCCTGATTGGGAATTCAGCTGGAGGGAGGTCCTGATCTCACACTGAGAGAGGAGAGTGGTGAGGATTTGGGAAGAGGAAGTGGGAATTTGGGAAGGACAGTGTGATCCCAGTGATCCCAGGGAATTCCTGAGCATTGGAGCTGCTTGCAGAGCTCCAGGAAAGGCGAGTCCAGGGAATTTGGGTGCTCCAGAGGTGGGACTGATCCCGATTCCAATCCTGCGTGTGCACTGGAGTGGAGCACTGATCCATCTGGGGAAGGAGAGTGATGGAGATTTGGGAAGGAGGGACAGGAATTTTGTGAGGCCAATGTGATCCCAGGGAATTCCTGAGTGCTGGAGCTGCTTGGAGAGCTCCAGGAAAGGCAAATCCAGGGAATCTGGGTGTTCCAGAGGTGGGATTAATCCCGATCCTGATTGGGAATGCAGCTGGAGTGAAGCCCTGATCCCACCCCGGAATATAAGAGTGGTGGGAATTTGGGAAGCAGAGACAGGAATTTGGGAAGTGCAGCATGATCCCGCTGAATCCCTGGACTCTGGAGCTGCCTGGAATCAGACCCCAGGGAATTTGGGAGCCCTGGAGGGAGGCATGGGCATTCCCAGCAGGAAGGTGCTGCCATTCCCAGGTGGAGTCGGCGCGGCTGGAGCGGCAGGTGAAGTGGGAATTCGAGAAGCTGCACAAATTCCTGCGGGACGAGGAGCAGGCGGTGCTGGAGCAGCTCTGGGAGGAGGCGCGGCGGAAGCAGGATCAGATCCGGGGGAAGATGGAGCAGCTGGCCGAGGAGAGCCAGGCCCTGCTCAACGAGGCCGGGCAGCTCCAGGCCGATCTCAAGGAGGACGACTACACATTCCTGATGGTAATTCCCGCCGGGATTCCCGGATCCCGCTGAGTGATCCGTTGGGTGCCAGGATTCCCGTGGCAGCTGGGATCTGATTCCTGGTTTTTTCCTCCTTTTTTTTTTTCCAGACTCACAAGAACCGCAAGCGGAGGTAGGTCCCCATCCCGTCATATCTGTGGGAATCTGGGAATCTGCTCCAAGAAAATTCCAGTTCCGAGCCCAGGAGGGTTTGGATGTCCCCCGGGTGCTCCAAGCAGGATGCGGGGTGGGGGAGGACACAAAGCGAATTTCAGGTTTTGTGGGAATCCTTAAATCCCAGATTTTGTGGGAGAACAAGCTTGGGAGATGTTGGGAAGCTCCTGCTGAACCGCGGGATGTCGGGAGCTTCATTCCAATAATTTCTCAGCGGTCAATCCCTGCCCTAGGATCGCCTGCACGGCCGAGGAGCCGGAAGCCGTTCCCTCGGGAATGCTCCTGGATGTGGCCAAGTACCTGGGATCGCTGCAGTACAACGTGTGGAAGAAGATGCTGGACACCATCACGGCAGGTGAGGAGCCGGAATGTCCGGAGAGGGGTTTTCCAGGGGGTGGGAAGATGGGAAATGTAGAGGTGGGATTGGGGATTGGAGAACTCCAAGGGAGGTGGCCCAAAAGGGAAACCTGGGAATGTCATCTAGGGGTGATGTGGGTTAGGGACAAATCCGTGGATAGGGATGGATGGATCCATGGATGGAGGGATGGAATGATAGGATGGGTGGATGGATTCATGGATAGAGGTGATGGATGGATGGATAAGGATGGATGGATCCATGGATGGATGGACAAAGGGATAGATCCATGGATGGATCCATGAATGGATGGATGGATTGAGGAATGGATCAATGGATGGATGGATGGATGGATGGATGGAGGGATGGATGGATGGATGGATGGATGAAGGATGGATGGAGGGATGGATGGATGGATGGATGGATGATGGATGGAGGGATGGATGGATGGATGATGGATGGATGGATGAAGGATGGATGGAGGGATGGGTGGATGAGGGATGGATGATGGATGGATGATGGATGGATGGATGGATGACGGATGGATGATGGATGGATGGATGGATGGATGGATGGATGATGGATGGAGGGATGGATGGATGGATGGATGATGGATGATGGATGGATGGATGGATGGATGATGGATGATGGATGGATGGATGGATGGATGGATGGATGAAGGATGGATGGATGATGGATGGAGGGATGGATAGATGAAGGATGGATGCATCTATGGATGGATGGATCCATGGATCTATGGATGGATCCATGGATGAAGGGACAGATGGACAGATCCATGGATGAGTCTGTGGGTGGGTACATGGGGGCGTGCACAGTGGGATGGATGGATGGATGGATGGATGGATGGATGGATGGATGATGGATGGATAGGGATGGATGGATGGATGATGGATGGATCCATGAATGGAGGGACAGATGGACAGATCCATGGATGAATCCATGTGTGGGTACATGGAGGGGTGCACAGAGGGTCGGATGGATGGACGGATGGATGGATGGATGGATCCATAAACGGAGGGACAGATGGACGGATCCATGGAAAGATCCATGGATGAATCCATGCCTGGATCCACGGAGGGCTGCCTGGAAGGGATGGACAGATCCCTGCCGAGCTGCCAGCATCCCACAAACCATCCCCACTCCCACCCAGTCCCGTTCAGCCTGGACCCCAACTCAGCCGCCGGCTGGCTCTCGGTGTCCGAGGACCTCTCCAGCGTCTCCAACCACGGCTACAAACTCTCCGTGGAAAACCCGGAGCGCTTCACCTCCGCCCCCTGCATCCTGGGATCCCGCGGCTTCTCCGAAGGCTTCCACACCTGGGAGGTGGACCTGGGCGGGCTGACCAACTGGAGGGTGGGCGTGTCCCGGCCCCACCGACGCCCCGACTGGACTTTCCACCACGATTCCCGCTCGGGATTCTGGTACATCTACCACCTCTCCGGCAAAGACGAGTGCCGGGCCTCCAACACCGTGCGCTCGGAAGCGGCGCCGGGAAATCTCCGCGGGTCCGGGTGGAGCTGGACTGCACCGAGGGGGAATTGTCCTTCTACGACGCCGACCACCGCCGCCACATCTACACCTTCCACGAAAAGTTTGGCGGGGTCGTCTTCCCCTATTTCTACGTGGGAGGGCCCCAGGGGGGCGCCGAGGCCAAGACGCTCCGGATTTGCCCGCTCCGGGTCCGTATCCACGAGGATATCCCGTCCTAGGGAGGGGGATCTCCTTCCTCCTGGTGAGGGTTTTCTGGGAAAAAAATTTTAAAAAGCAGGGATAAAAATAATGTTTGTTTAAAATGTCTCAGGTTTTTATCGTTAATAAATATTAATAAACTCTTGCTGTGCTGTTCTGTTCCCAAATCCTGGATTTTCCTCTCTGTCACGGATCCGGGCTGGGAGGGCTTTGGGAAGAAGGGATTTATTGCACTGTCACATGGGGAATTCAACCGTTTTGGGGCTTTTCCTGCAGTTTTCAGGGATCCAGGAATCTCTGTTGTCAACCACAATCCTTATCCCGGCTTTTGGAATGGGAAAATCCCACAGGATTTGGCCGGAGATGGGGCACTTCCCCTCCACATGGAAAACCATCAGTGGGAACATCCCTGGGGATATCCACCTCCTCCACCCTTTTTTTCCTCATGGCTTTATCCCTCTGAGGGGCTTTTCCCGGAATTCCCAGCTCTGGGAATCCAGTGGAGATGTGTTGGGAAAAGGAGGAAGTTCTGAGGTTTTATCCAGAGTTGATCCCACCCAGTTTTTTTTCCCAAATCCAGGTGAGTCCTTGGGGTTTCATTTCCAGGTGATTCCGTGGGGAAAGGGAAGGGGCCTGGGTGGCTCATCCTGTCCTTTCCCTGCCTTTTTCCTGCCCTTTTCCTGTCCTTTTCCTGTCTTTTTCCCTGCCCTTTTCCTGCCCTTTGCCCTGCCTTTTTCCAGAGCTTTTCCAGTGCTTTTCCTGTCTTTTTCCTGCCTTTTTCCCTGTGTTTTTCCTGCCCTTCTCCTGCCCTTTCCCAGCATTTTTCCTGTCCTTTCCTGCCTTTTTCCTGCCCTCTTCCTGTCTTTTTCCCTGCCCTTTCCCTACCCTTTTCCTGCTTTTTTCCAGTGCTTTTCCTGTCTTTTTCTGTCCTTTCTCTTCCCTTCTTCTGTCCTTTCTCTCCCCTTTTCCTGCCTTTTTCCTGCCTTTTCTTGCTTTTTCCAGTGCTATTCCTGCCCTTTTCCTGCATTTTCCTGCCCTTTTCCCTGCCCTTTCCCTGCCATTTTCTTGTTTTTTTCCTGTACTTTCACTGACTTTTCCCTGCTTTTTCCCTGTCTTTTTCCTACCTATTCCTGCCTTTTCCCTGCCCTTTTCCTGCTTTATTCCCACCCGGATTCCAACGGGAGTGGGTGGTTTCCATGGTTTCCCACCATTTCTCGGGAAGCTCCTTAGGAACAAGAGCAGGAGGAGGGGGAACACAAGGGACACCCCGGAGCTGGAGCTGGAGGCGAGCGGGGCCCACCCCGGGATCCTCCCACGGTGAATCCCTGGATACGGGAGAGGAGGACAGGCAGTGGGAGCATCCCAGATCCCTGCGTCCCATCCCATCCCATCCCATTATCTCATCCCATCCCATCCCATCCCATCCCATCCCATCCCATCCCATCCCATCCCATCCCATCCCATCCCATCCCATCCCATCCCTGTATCCCACCCCTGTATCCCATCCCTGTATCCCATCCCATCCCATTATCCCATCCCATTATCCCATCCCATCCCATCCCATTATCCCATCCCATTATCCCATCCCATCCCATCCCATCCCATCCCATCCCATCCCATCCCATCCCATCCCAATCCCACTCCATCCCATCCCAACCCCAATCCCAATCCTAATTCTGCATTCCCATCCCAACCCCAATCCAATCCCACCCCAATCCTGCAATACCATCCAATCCAACCCCAGTCCCAATCCTTCATTCCCATCCCATTATCTCATCCCATCCCATCCCATCCCATCCCATCCCATCCCATCCCATCCCATCCCATCCCATCCCAATCCTGCATTTCCATCCCAATCCCAACCTCAACCCCATCCCACATTATCTCAATCCTGCATTCCCATTATCCCATCCCATGAACCCATCCCATCCCGTTATCCCATCCCGTTATCCCATCCTGTTATCCCATCCCATTATCCCATCCCATTATCCCATCCCACCCCATTATCCCATCCCATCCCATCCCATCCCAATCCCAATCCCATCCCATCCCACACCAATCCTGCACCATCCCATTCCAATCCCAATCCCATTCCAATCCCAATCCCAATCCCAATCCCAATCCCAATCCCAATCCCAATCCCAATCCTGCATTCCTATCCCATCCCATCACATCCCATTATCCCATCCATCCCATCCATCCCATCCCATCCCATCCCATCCCATCCCATCCCATCCCATCCCATCCCATCCCATCCCATCCCATTATCCCAACAATTCCCATCTCATATCCCAACAATTCCCATCCCCCCATAACCCTGGCACTTCCCGGAATTTTGACCATCCCAACTCCACCTCAGGCACGTTTGGGATGCGTTTGGGAATTCCAGGCCTGGAGCTTTTCCTGATTCTCCAGAGAATTTTGGGGAATAAAAACGGGGGAACAACTCGGGGGGGGTCAGGGGACTCCTCTGCAGCCTTTCCATCCCAAAACCTGGAATTCCTCCTGGAAAAAGTGGATTCTTGCTCGGAAGGATCATGTCAAATTTTTTTCCCCCTCCTTATCTTTGTTTTTAAATGAGTTGTTATTTTTTGGGGGGTTTTGATTTATTTTGGTTTTAGGTGTTAATTTCTGATTTTTAAATTATTTTTATTTCTCTGTGTGTTTTTTAATTTTTTAAAATTAATCTTTACATTTCTTCTCTGGACTTTTATTTCAACATTAATTGTAAAATCATTCCATTTTTAAAATGTTCCAGTGAATTTTTATTTTTATTGACTGTCATTTTTACTTTTATTTGCAAACTAATTTTTCACTTTCTTATTTTTGTTTTTTAGGTTTTCATTATATCTTCTATTATTGATTTTTGTTTATTTCTATTTTTACACTTACTTTCATTATTATATTTTTATGTTTACCTTAATTTTAAAATTTTAATAAATTTATGTTTAAATAAATTATTGTATTTTGATATTTATTTCATATATTATTTTGTATTTTATATTTTATATAAATAATTTATAACTATTCAGTCAGAATTATTTATTTACTCTAATTTTTTTTTCATTTATTTTAAATTTATCTTTTTGGGGGTGTTGCATTTATTTTAATTTTTGGTTTATGCCATGTTTTGGGGGCTTTATGTTTATATTTATATATATATTATATATATATAATATATATTTATATATATATTTATATATATGAATATAGAATATTAATTCTATATTGTTTAAAACTAATTTAAACTAGTTTAAACTAATATCTATATTTTTAAACTAATTTTATATTTATTTTTACATTTTTTGAAATCTATTTTATATTTATGCTTTGCATTTCTTTTAAATTTATATCTAAATTTATTTATTATAAAAATATAAAAATATAAAAATATAAATAAATAAAATATAAAAATATAAAAATATAAAAATATAAATACATAAATATAGAAGCATATAAATATATAAATATATATAAATTTATTTAAAACACATAAATTTATTTATTTAAATTCATAAATATTGGTCTATTTCACCATTCGTTTTTAAATTAATTTGACATTTATTTCACATTTCTTTTTATCCGTTTCCCCCACATTTTTCCCACATTTCCCGCACCCCATTTTTCCCATTCTTATCCCGGTTTCCAACGAAAATCCCATCACTTCTTCCCAATTTTTCCCACAATTCCCACCCCATTCCCGGGATCCCCCCCTGGACCCTCCCAAGATTTGGGGCGGGGCCTCCCTGGACAGCGGCTCCCCATTGGCTGCCTCTCATCCATGATGTCATTTCTGACCAATCAGCGCTCGACACCGCGCCCTGGTCCCGCCCCTCCCCTCCCTCCTGGTACCCGGAGCATCCCAAGCATTTGGGGGATTCGGGGGATGCGGGAGCCGCCCAGGGAGCTTCTCCGGGATTCCCGGGACCCGCCGGCATTCCAAGGGATGGGAATCATGGAGTGGGAATGGCTTTGATGGGAAGGAGCTTTAATCTCGTCCCATCCAAACCCCGACGCTTCCCGATATCCCAGAGTGCTCCAGCCTTTCCATGGATGCTCCCAGGGGTTCTCTGGGAATTCCAGCCCAGCCGGGAATTCCTTCCCAAGCTCCCCTTTCCCAGTGGGAGCCATTCCCTGGCTCCTGCCCCTCCAGCCCTTTCCCAAATCCCAGCTCTCCTTTCCCTCTGCAAAAGGCTCCGAGGCTTCCCTGGATCCTTCCCTGATCCAGCTGCACATTCCCGGCTCTCCCAGCCCTGGGATTGGATCCAGCCCCATCCCAACTCCTCTTCTGAAAGGAATTTCAGGATCCAGGGGATTCACTGGGAATTTGGGACTCCAGGAAGGGTCTCCCTTCCCTTTTCCATCCCTGAATTCCATAAAAATCCCTCGGGATGGATCCTGAGTGTCCTGGATCCTGGAATGGTTTGGATGGGATTCACGGACCTTCAATCCCATCCCATTCCAATCCTGCTGTTCCAAGGTGCTCCAGCCTTTCCTTGGACTCTCCCAGGGATCCAGGGGTTCTCTGGGAATTCCAGCCCAGCCAGGAATTCCTTCCCAAGCTCCCCTTTCCCAGTGGGAGCCATTCCCTGGCTCCTGCCCCTCCAGCCCTTTCCCAAATCCCAGCTCTCCTTTCCCTCTGCAAAAGGCTCCAACACGGAGCCACCTCCAGGTGTGACCCTCCCTGAGCCATTCCCAGCTGCAGGATTTGATCCAGAGGGACATGGAGGGGGTGGGATCCCGGGAAGAGTCTGAATCCTGGGAATCTCAAAGGAGCCGCCGGTGCCAGGCACGGCCGGGATGTCCCTGGAGCCACTGAAGGGCTCTTTGTCCCCAACCTGGCCCCTGGGATTTGACCCTTTCCCGGCCTTTGTCCCTCTGGAATGTGCTGCAATCCCTGCCATGGGAATCCCAAATCCTGCCCTTCCCAGCAGGGAAAGGATCCTGGGAGAATCCGTTGGGAATTTCAGCAGGGTGAGCTCCAGGTGCCCTTCCCGTGGAATCATTGGATTGTGGAATGGTTTGGGTGGGAATGCTGCCTAAATCCCATCCCTGTATCCCATCCCATCCCTGTATCCCATCCCTGTATCCCATCCCTGTATCCCATCCCATCCCTGTATCCCATCCCATCCCATCCCTGTATCCCATCCCATCCCATCCCTGTATCCCATCCCATCCCATCCCTGTATCCCATCTCATCCCATCCCTGTATCCCATCCCATTTTCCCATTTTCCCATTTTCCCATTTTCCCATTTTCTTTTTTTTCCCATTTTCCCATTTTCTCAATTTCCCCATTTTCCCAATTTTCCCTTTTCTTTTTTTCCACTTATCCCATCCCATCATATTTTCCCATTTTCTCATTTTCCCATTTTCCCATTTTCCCATTTTCCCTTTTCCCATCCCGTTATCCCATCCCGTTATCCCATCCCATCCCATCCCATCCCATCCCATCCCATCCCATCCCATCCCATCCCATCCCATCCCATCCCATCCCATCCCATCCCATTCCCATCCCATTCCCATCCCATCCCATCCATTCCCATCCCATCCATCCCATCCCATCCCATCCCATCCCATCCCTCCCATCCCATCCCATCCCATCCCATCCCATCCCATCCCATCCCCTCCCATCCCATCCCATCCCATCCCATCCTATTATCCCATCCCTGTATCCCGGCCCTGTATCCCATTATCCCATCCCATTATCCCATCCCATTATCCCATCCTATTATCCCATCCCATCCTATTTTCCCATTTTCCCCATTTTCCCATTTTCCCAATTTCCCATTTTCTTTTTTTTCCCATTATCCCATTATCCCATTATCCCATTATCCCATTATCCCACCCCAATAACACCTTCCCCTATCCCACATTTCCCCAAACCCCATCCAGCCCTGAATCCAACACTCCACATCCAGAACATTCCCTTCATCCCCAATTCCAACTGGGCCATCCCGTCCTTCCCGGCCTCCTGCCCCCCAAACCCTCCCTCAATCCTTTTTCCAGAGGGATCCACGTTCCCAAAACCCTCCCGGTGCTCCGTGCGTAACGGAGACATCCGGAGCCTAAAAATACCGGGATGAATCCCAGAGGTGCCCGTGGAAAATAGGCCGGGATGAGGCCGGATTTGGGGAAGGAGAGGCGGAATTTGGGAAGGACTCGGCATTCCGGAGGTGCCCTTGTCCCGCCCGGATTCCCTGGAGTTCTCTGTTCATCCCAAAATAATTCTGGGATCTGGGGCTCGGCCTCTCTGCGCTCCCCTGGCCCGGATTTGGGATGGAGGAGAACCAGTCCCGGCGGGAATTCAGGGCTGGGACGTGTCCCAGTGGGGTTGGGAGGGTGGAGGGGACATCCCGATGTCCCCTAGGATGGAGGGGATGCCCCATTGTGACCCCATATTTGGGAGGGCACCCCAAATCTTGGAGATGTCACCCCATTGTCCCTCAGGGTGGAGGGGACACCCCATTGTCCCCAAATCTTTGCTACGTCACCCCATTGTCCCCAAATCTTGGAGATGTCACCCCATTGT
Organism: Muscicapa striata striata; assembly: GCA_030060385.1. Taxonomy (NCBI): domain Eukaryota; kingdom Metazoa; phylum Chordata; class Aves; order Passeriformes; family Muscicapidae; genus Muscicapa; species Muscicapa striata. Next base: position 89,587 of record JAREIS010000545.1, on the reverse strand, counting down.
CCCTCAGGATGGAGGGGACACCCTATTGTCCCCAAATCTTTGCTACGTCACCCCATTGTCCCCAAATCTTGGAGATGTCACCCCAAATCTTGGAGATGTCACCCCATTGTCCCCCAGGATGGAGGACACACCCCATTGTCCCCAATTCTTGGAGATGTCACCCCATTGTCCTTAAGGATGGAGGACACACCCCATTGTCCCCAAATCTTGGAGATGTCACCCCATTGTCACCCAGGATGGAGGGGACACCCCAATGTCCCCAAATCTTGGACATGTCACCCCTTTGTCTCCACATATTGACGTCACCTCATCGTCCCCCAAATTTGGGGGACACCCTGATGTCCCCCCATATCGATGTCACCTCATTGTCCCCCATCTTGGAGATGTCACCCCTCTGCCCCCCAAATTTGGGGGGCACCCCACTGTCCCCCCATATTGATGTCACCCCGATGTCCCCCCACATCGTTGTCACCCCATTGTCCCCAAGGATGGAGATGCCTCCATCTTGGAGATGTCACCCCACTGCCCCCCAAATTTTGGGGGACACCCCGATGTCCCCCCATATCCATGTCACCCCATTGTCCCCCCATATCCATGTCACCTCGTTGTCCTCCATCTTGGAAATGTCACCCCACTGTCCCCCCATATCGATGTCACCTCACTGTCCCCTCCATATCGTTGTCCCCTCATTGTCCCCCCACACCGACGTCACCCCACTGCCCCCCAAATTTTGGGGGACACCCCGATGTCCCCGCCATGTGACAAGAAGGGCGCAGGGACACTCCGCCCCCCTTGCGACACCCCAAACCCCTCCGTGTCCCTTTGTCACTCCGTCCCTCCGCGGCTCCGTCCTGCTCTGGATCCACCCTCCCATTCCCAGCTTCCCCCAAATCCCCTTTTTTTCCCCCAAAATCCCATTTTTTTAAAAAATCCCTTGATTTTTCCACCCATCCCTTTTTTTTTTTCGCCATTTCTTTTTTCCCCATTTTTTCTCTCCTGCTCCAACCCCAAAATAGCTGCGGGCTGTGACGTCACCGGGCGGGGCCCTCATTCGCACGGGCTCTCCACCAATCAGCGAGCCGGGCGATGATGTCATGGGGGGCGCTGGGGACCCCCCGCCCGGGATATTCCAAAGCCGCGTTAAAGGAGCCGGGAGAGCGCCAGGAGCAGCGCGACCACCGCCGTGGGGTGAGTCCGGGCGGCTCCGCTGGAATTTTTGGGAATTTTCTGGGAATTCTGGGGGGTTCCGTTCACGGCCGGGAGGGTTCGGATGGATTTGGGACGGGGGGGTTGATGTATCGCAGTGGGGTTTTTAAAGGGGGGAAAGGTTTTGGGGATTTTTTTGGGGTGGGGATTTTTTGTCGCCCCCCCCCCAGGTGTCCCCCATCGATTTTTGGGGTGCTCGTCCCGCTCTTCCCGGGGCGTTTTCCTGGAATTCGGGTTTATCCCTTTGCTGCTGGAGATTCCCCCTCATCCTCATCCTCATCCTCATCCTCATCCTCATCCTCATCCTCATCCTCATCCTCATCCTCATCCTCATCCTGCCGCCCCCAATTTTGGGGGCTCCACACCCCCAGAATTCCTGAGGGATCCTCACCCCCAGCATTCCCAGAATTCCCTGAATTTTTCGAGGTCTGCCAAATCTCCCCCCCCCAAAAATCCTCCCCACCCCATTTTCTCAGTATCTTCGGGGACCCCCCTTCCTGGAGGTGGGGACCCCAATTCCAGCATCCCTGGGGTCCCCGAAATTCCAAAACCGCGGGATTCTGCGCCCACCCCAGCATTCCTGAGGGATCCACATCCCCTGAAATCCTGGGATTCTGCATCCTCAAAATCCTCGGGGGAACCGAACCGCCCCAAAATTCCGGGATTCTACATCCTTAAAATCCTCGGGGAGACCCGAACCCCCCCAAAATCCTGGGATTCTGCATCCTCAAAATCCTCGAGGAGACCCGAACCCCCCAAAATCCCGGGATTCTGCTTCCTAAAAATCCTCGGGGAGACCCGAACCCCCCAAAATCCCGGGATTCTGCTTCCTAAAAATCCTCGGGGAGACCCGATCCCCCCAAAATCCCGGGATTCTGCTTCCTAAAAATCCTCGGGAGACCCGATCCCCCCAAAATCCCGGGATTCTGCATCCTCAAAATCCTCGAGGGGGACCCGATCCTCCCAAAATCCCGGGATTTCGCCCCCTCCAGCATTCCTGAGGGATCCGCATCCCCCCAAAATCCCGGGATTTTGCAACCTCAAAACCCTCGGGGTGGACCCGAACCCCCCAAAATCCCGGGATTTCTCCCCCCCAGCATCCTCGGGATCCCGAATTCCCAGGGCGGACCCGAACCCCCCAAAATCCCGGGATTTCTCCCCCCCAGCATCCTCGGGATCCCGAATTCCCGGGGCGGACCCGAACCCCCCAAAATCCCGGGATTTCTCCCCCCCAGCATCCTCAGGATCCCGAATTCCCGGGGCGGACCCGCTCCCTCCACCTTCCTGGAATCCCCCCGAATTTTTGGGAGACCCTCACCCTGTCATCCTGGGAGGATCCTCAGCATTCCCGGGATTTTGCACTCCCCACCCCCCCCCCGCGCCCCTGGAGACCCCTCGGCCCCACCCAGAGCCCCCCAAAATTTGGGGCACCACCCAAATTCCTGCCGGTGGCAGCAGCCGCTGGAATTTTTATTCCAGGGAGAGGGAAAAGCGAGGGGAGGGAGGGAGGGAGGGAGAAGGCGCTGCCATCCCCCTTTTCCCCTCCTCTGGAGCCTCCCAAGATTCCAGGGAATGGGGAGCCCCCAAACCCTTTCCCATTCCCCCACCCATCGCTGGGAGATTTTTCCATGGGAAAAAAAAACAACAAAAAAACCAAACGGGAGATGGGAGTGTCTTTTCCTTGGAATTCCGGGTGGGAAAAGGGGTCGCAGCCCCCTTTGCGGGGGGGGTGGATTGGGATCCCTCTCCCTGCCACGTGGGGCTGGCTGGGAATGGGGTGGAGTGGCTGGGAATGGGGCGGAGTGGCCGGGAGTGGGATTTCCAGGCTGGGAATGGGATGGTGTGGTCAGGAATGGGATCGTTTGGAAAGGAATGGGATTGTGTGGCTGGGAATGGGATCGTTTGGAAAGGAATGGGATCATTTGGAAAGGAATTGGATTGTGTGGCTGGGAATGGGGTTGTGTGGCTGGGAATGGGGCGGAGTGGTTGGGAATGGGATTTCTGGACTGGGAATGGGATGGTATGGTCAGGAATGGGATCATTCAGAAAGGAGTGGGATCATTTGGAGAGGAATGGGATCATTTGGAAAGGAATGGGATCATTCGGAAAGGAATTGGATTGTGTGGCTGGGAATGGGGCGGAGTGGTCGGGAATGGGATTTCCAGGCTGGGAATGGGATTGTATGACCAGGAATGGGATCGTTTGGAAAGGAATGGGATCGTTCGGAAAGGAATGGGATTGTGTGGCTGGGAATGGGGCGGAGTGGTCAGGGATGGGATTTCCAGGCTGGGAATGGGATTGTATGGTCAGGAATGGGATCGTTTGGAAAGGAATGGGATCATTTGGAAAGGAATGGGATCATTTGGAAAGGAATGGGATCGTTTGGAAAGGAATGGGATCGTGTGGTCAGGAATGGGGCGGAGTGGTCGGGAATAGGATTTCCAGGCTGGGAATGGGATCGTGTGGTCAGGAATGGGATTATTTGGAAAGGAATGGGATGGTGTGGTCAGGAATGGGATCATTCAGAAAGGAATGGGATCGTGTGGCTGGGAATTGGGTGGTGTGGCTGGGAATGGGATCATGTGGCTGGGAGTGGAATTGTGGCACTGGGAATGGGGTAGCATCATTGGGAATGGGATCACCTGGCTGGGAATGGGATCACGTGGCTGGGAAGGGGATCGTGTGGTCGGGAATGGGATTCTGTCACTGGGAATGGGATCGTCTGGCTGGGAATGGGATCATGTGGCCAGGAATGGGATCTCCTTGTTGGGAATGGGATCATCTGGCTGGGAATGGGATCATCTGGGTGGGAATGGGATTGTGTGGTTGGGAATGGGATTGCCTGCCTAGGAATGGGATCGTGTGGTCAGGAATGGATTGCCTGGCTAGGAATGGGATTGTCTCTCTGGGAATGGGATCCCCTGCCCAGGAATGGGATCATCTGGGTGGGAATGGGATCATTCCATCCACGCTGGAATTTTGGGGTGACAGCGGCAGGTCCCCCGCCACGGCCGGCTCCCATTGGGAACGGGGCAGGGAGGGAATTCCCTCCTCCAAATACCTGGAAAAGCAAATCCATCCAGGCAGGAACGGGGCTGGACCACTCCCCTCCCACCCAGCCATATCCATAGGGATGGATCCCATTTTCCAGCCGTATCCATAGGGATAGATCCCATTTTCCAGCCGTATCCATAGGGATAGATCCCATTTTCCATCCATATCCATAGGGATAGATCCCATTTTCCATCCATATCCATAGGGATGGATCCCATTTTCCAGCCGTATCCATAGGGATGGATCCCATTTTCCACCCATATCCATAGGGATGGATCCCATTTTCTATCCATACCCATAGGGATGGATCCCATTTTCCATCCATATCCATAGGGATGGATCCCATTTTCTATCCATACCCATAGGGATGGATCCCATTTTCCATCCATATCCATAGGGATAGATCCCATTTTCTATCCAAATCCATAGGGATAGATCCCATTTTCCATCCATATCCATAGGGATGGATCCCATTTTCCATCCATATCCATAGGGATGGATCCCATTTTCCAGCCGTATCCATAGGGATAGATCCCATTTTCCATCCATATCCATAGGGATAGATCCCATTTTCCATCCATATCCATAGGGATAGATCCCATTTTCCATCCATATCCATAGGGATGGATCCCATTTTCCAGCCGTATCCATAGGGATGGATCCCATTTTCCATCCATATCCATAGGGATAGATCCCATTTTCTATCCATATCCATAGGGATGGATCCCATTTTCCAGCCATATCCATAGGGATAGATCCCATTTTCCAGCCGTATCCATAGGGATGGATCCCATTTTCCAGCCGTATCCATAGGGATGGATCCCATTTTCCATCCATATCCATAGGGATGGATCCCATTTTCCAGCCGTATCCATAGGGATGGATCCCATTTTCCACCCATATCCATAGGGATGGATCCCATTTTCTATCCATACCCATAGGGATGGATCCCATTTTCCATCCATATCCATAGGGATAGATCCCATTTTCTATCCAAATCCATAGGGATGGATCCCATTTTCCATCCATATCCATAGGGATGGATCCCATTTTCCATCCATATCCATAGGGATGGATCCCATTTTCCATCCATATCCATAGGGATAGATCCCATTTTCCAGCCGTATCCATAGGGATAGATCCCATTTTCCATCCATATCCATAGGGATAGATCCCATTTTCCAGCTGTATCCATAGGGATAGATCCCATTTTCCAGCCGTATCCATAGGGATGGATCCCATTTTCCACCCATTCCCACTCCGGTGGGCGATTCCCACGTTTTATCCTGCGGGAATGCCACGTGAGCTCTGGGGCGTGGAACGCCAGCAGGTTTTCCCAGGGAAAAGCAGGAATTTGGGGTGGGAATGCTGGGAGCAGGAGCCAGGGAATCGCTTCCAGCCGGGTTATCCGTGCTCCAGGAACCCGTCGGAGCAGCCCCACCCCGGCAGGCACCTGGAAAAATGATCCCAGCTGGAAATTCCCACATTTTCTCTTCCGGAAGCTGCGGCCGGGGGATTTTTGGGATTCCCGGGGCAGATCCCAGCAGGATTGGGGGATGAGGGCTGGGATTTTTTGGGATGAGGGCTGGGATTTTTTGGGATGGGTGGGGCGTGGTGCAGCCCTGGAATGCTCATTCCCTGCAAGGGGTTTAAGGAGGGTTTTAAAGGAGGGATTTGGGATTATTGTTGGATTTCCATCCCGAAATCCTGCCTCATTCCGAGCTTTGGGAAGGGCGTTTCCACGCAGGGAATGCCACCCAAAACCCCCGGGAATGGGAGCAGCCGGGATTATCCTGGTTTTCATGATTCCCAATTCCCGTTCTGAGCCGCGGGGATGGGTGGGGCTGCTCCCACTTCCATGGAAACCCTGGGAAAGATCCCAGTGGGAAGCGGGAGAGGATCCTGGAGCATCAGGAACAGGGAGCTGAGGAGTGGGAATCTCGGGGCATGAGTGGGGGGGAGTGGAGAGGGAATTTGGGAGGGGTCCAGGTGTGCCCAGGTGTGCCCAGGTGTGCCCAGGTGTGTCCAGGTGTGCCCAGGTGTGCCCAGGTGTGCCCAGGTGTGCCCAGGTGTGGTTCCCGGCACGTGTCCTCCCCCGTGTGGGTTGGGAATATGGAGCTGCGTGCGCCAGGAGCATCCCACGGGATGTGTCCATCATCCCGGTGTGCGCCCGTCCCAATATCCCGTTATCCCATTATCCCATTCCCATCCCATCCCATTATCCCATCCCATTATCCCATCCCATCCCATTATCCCACCCCATTTTCCCATGTTCCCAATTTCCCATTTTCCCATTTTCTCATTTTCCCCATGTTCCCAATTTTCCAATTTCCCATTTTCCCAATTTTCCATTTTCCTATTTTCCTATTATCCCATCCCTGTATCCCGTCCATGGATCCCATCCCATCCCATCCCATCCCATCCCATCCCATCCCATCCCATCCCATCCCATCCCATCCCATCCCCCATCCCATCCCAATCCCTTTTTCCCTTTTTCCCGTTTTCCAATTTCCCCATATTCCCCATTTTCCACATTTTCCCATTTTTCCCATTTTCCCATTTTCCCATTTTCCCATTATCCCATCCCATTATCCCATCCCATTATCCCATGCCATTATCCCATCCCATCCCATCCCATCCCATCCCATCTTCCAATTTTCCCATTTTCCATTTTCCCATTTCCCATTTTCCATTTTCCCATTTTCCCATTTTCCCATTTTCCCATTTTCCCAGGACCCCACCACTGACCGGATCCCTCCCTTCCCTCCGCAGGCCCCAGGATCGCTCTTCCTGCAGAATTCCAAGGATTTCCTCGCCATGACTCTGGCCGGTACGGCGCCCCCCACCCCGATCCCAAACCGGGGCGGGTCCCATCCCGGGGTGTCCCTGGAATGCTCCCGGTATCCCGGTGGAGAAAAACTGGGATTGACAGCCCGGCACAACCCGAGTCCTTCCTGTTTTCCCTTTGCACATCTGGATCCCCAGCTCATCCTGACTGGAACATCTGGGGCTGGCCACCATCCCCATCCCAAACTTTCCCTGGAATGGGGAAATCCCCCCATCCCAGCGATCCCGATCCCAAACCTTTCCTGGAATGTGGAAATCCCCCCATTCCTGTGGTCCCCATCCCAAACCATCCCTGGAATGTGGAATTCTCCCCATGCCTGTGATTCCAATCCTGAACCTTCCCTGGAATGTGGAATTCCCCCCATCCCTGTGATCCCAGTCTCAAACCTGCCCTGGAATGTGGAAATCCCCCCATTCCTGTGGTCCCAATCCCAAACCATCCCTGGAATGTGGAATTCTCTCCATCCCTGTGATCCCGATCCCAAACCTTTCATGGAATGTGGAAATCTCTCCATCCCTGTGATTCCAGTCTCAAACCTGCCCTGGAATAGGTAAATGCCCCCATACCTGTGATCCCAATCCCAAACCATCCCTGGAATGTGGAATTCCCCCCATCCCTGTGATCCCGATCCCAAACCATTCCTGGAATGTGGAAATGCCCCTATCCCTGTGATCCCGATCCCAAACCTTCCCTGGAATGGGGAATTCCCCCCATTCCTGTGATCCCGATCCCAAACCTTCCCTGGTATGGGGAATTCCCCCCATCCCTGTGATCCCAATCCCAAACCATCCCTGGAATGTGGAAATCCCTCCATCCCTGTGATCCCAACCCTGAACCTTCCCCGGAATGTGAAAATCCCATCCCTGTGATCCCAATCCTGAACTTTCCACGGAATGTGGAAATCCCCCCCATCCCCATGATCCCGATCCAAAACCTTGCCCTGAAATACGGAAATCCCCCCGTCCCTGTGATCCCGATCCCAAACCTTCCCTGGCACATGGAACAGCTGCCCCATTCTTTTTTCCCCAATCCCAAATTTTCCCTGGCACATGGGGCCCCGCATCCCTCTGATCCCAATCCCAAACCTTTCCTTATATGTGGCAGCCCCTCCACCCTTCTGATCCCAATCCCACACTTCTGGCACATGGAAATCCCCCTGTCCCTCTGATCCTGATCCCAAACTTTTCCTTATATGTGGAATCCTCCCACACCCCTCTGATCCCAATCCACCCCTTCTCCTGGCACTTGGAAATCCCCCAACTTCTCTGATCCCAATCCCAAACTTTTCCTGGCACATGGAGCCCCACAACCCTCTGATCCCAATCCCACTCTTTCCCTGGCATGGAGCAATCCCTCTTCCCTCTGACCCCAATCCCAAATTTTTCCTGCCACGTGGAGCCTCCCCATTCCTCCGATCCCAATCCCACCCTTTTCCTGGCACTTGGAAATCCCCCAACTCCTCTGACCCCAATCCCAAACTTTTCCTGGCACATTGAGACCCTTCATCCCTCTGATCCTGATCCCAAACCTTCCCGGGAAGATGGAATCCCCCCTCATCCCTCCGATCCCAATCCCACTCTTTCCCTGGCACTTGGAAATCCCCCGACACCTTTGATCCCAATCCCAAACTTTTCCTGGCACATGGAGCCCCACAACCCTCTGATCCCAATCCCACTCTTTCCCTGGCATGGAGCAATCCCTCATCCCTCTGACCCCAATCCCAAATTTTTCCTGCCACATGGAGCCTCCCCATTCCTCTGATCCCAATCTCACCCTTTTCCTGGCACTTGGAAATCCCCCAACTCCTCTGATCCCAATCCCAAACTTTTCCTGGCACGTGGAACCCCCTCATCCCTCTGATCCCAATCCCAAGCTTTTCCTGGCACATGGAGCCCCTTCATCCCTTTGATCCCAATCCCACCCTTTTCCTGGCACATGGAGCCCCCTCATCTCTCTGACCTCATTCCCAAATTTTTTCTGGCCCCTGGATCCTCCCCACTCCTCTTATCCCAATCCCACCCCTTCTCCTGGCATGGAGCAATCCCCTCATCCCTCTGATCCAAATCCCAAGCTTTTCCTGGCTAATGGAGCGTCTCCATTCCTCCGATCCCAATCCCACCCTTTCCCTGGCATTTGGGATCCCCTCCATCCCTTTTCCTTCCATCCCAACCCTTTCCCTGGCATTTGGGATCCCCTCCATCCCTTTTCCTTGATCCCAACCCTTTCCCGGCACTTGGGATCCCCTCCATCCCTTTTCCTTGATCCCAACCCTTTCCCAGCACTTGGGATCCCCTCCATCCCTTTTCCTCGATCCCAACCCTTTCCCCGGCACTTGGGATCCCCTCCATCCCTTTTCCTTGATCCCAACCCTTTCCCTGGCACTTGGGATCCCCTCCATCCCTTTCCCTTAATCCCAACCCTTTCCCGGCAATTGGGATCCCCTCCATCCCTTTTCCTTGATCCCAACCCTTTCCCTGGCATTTGGGATCCCCTCCATCCCTTTTCCTTCCATCCCAACCCTTTTCCCGGCACTTGGGATCCCCTCCATCCCTTTTCCTTCCATCCCAACCCTTTCCCTGGCACTTGGGATCCCCTCCATCCCTTTCCCTTGATCCCAACCCTTTCCCAGCACTTGGGATCCCCTCTATCCCTTTTCCTTCCATCCCAACCCTTTCCCTGGCACTTGGGATCCCCTCCATCCCTTTTCCTTCCATCCCAACCCTTTCCCAGCACTTGGGATCCCCTCCATCCCTTTTTCTCGATCTCAACCCTTTCCCTGACACTTGGGATCCCCTCCATCCCTTTCCCTTGATCCCAACCCTTTCCCTGGCACCTGGGATCCCCTCCATCCCTTTTCCTCGACACTTGGGATCCCAACCCTTTCCCTGACACTTGGGATCCCCTCCATCCCTTTTCCTTGATCCCAACCCTTTCCCAGCACTTGGGATCCCCTCCATCCCTTTTCCTCGATCCCAACCCTTTCCCTGGCACTTGGGATCCCCTCCATCCCTTTTCCTTGATCCCAACCCTTTCCCTGGCACTTGGGATCCCTTCCATCCCCTTTTCCTTCCCATCCCAGCCCTTTTCCATGACAAACTTTCCTGGGATCCCCGTCCATCCCTTTCCTTGATCCCAACCCTTTTCCCGGCATTTGGGATCCCCTCCATCCCTTTCCCTTGATCCCAACCCTTTTTCCCGGCCATCCCCTTTCCTTCCATCCAACCCTTTCCTGGGGATCCCCTCCATCCCTTTTTCTTGATCCCATCCCTTTTCCCGGCACTTGGGATCCCCTCCATCCCTTTTTCTTGATCCCAACCCTTTCCCAGCACTTGGGATCCCCTCCATCCCTTTTCCTCGATCCCAACCCTTTCCCTGGCACTTGGGATCCCCTCCATCCCTTTTCCTTGATCCCAACCCTTTCAATGACACTTGGGATCCCCTCCATCCCTTTTCCTTGATCCCAACCCTTTCCCCTCTGATCCCGATCCCGCCGTCTCTTCCCAGCCTACAAGGAGAAGATGAAGGAGCTGCCCCTCGTCTCCCTGTTCTGCTCCTGCTTCCTCTCGGATCCCCTCAACAAGCCGACCTACGCCTACGAAGGTGGGACCCCCATTCCCAACCCCACCGCAGCTCCCGGAATTCCGGGATCTCTCAGGGGGGCATCAAATTCCCCCTTGGGATGAGCTGGGCCATCCTTGAACTCGGGAATTTTCTGGGAGTTCAGCAGGAGGTGGGGCTGGTGTCTGGAGGGGCTTGGGCAGACCCAGCCCCCTCAGCTCTCCCAAATATTCCCAGCTCTGCCCCATGGGTGGGTTGGGATCCAGAGGAGCTCTGGGATCCCTTCATTCCCTCATCCCAGAGAGTGGGTTCCATATTTTCCAGCCTGATCCATGACCAGAGGCCATGGAAAAGGATGTTCAGCCCAAGGGGCTGGAAAAGGGATCACGCTCCCGTTCCCAATTCCCAAAACAGGGAGAGACAGGGACATTCCCAGCCCTCAGCTCTCCCAGATATTCCCAGCTCAGCCCCATGGATGGGTTGGGATCCAGCAGAGCTTCATTCCTTCATCCCGGAATTTAAATGCCATGTTTTTCACGGCTTCGTTTCTTCATCCCAGAATTTAAGTTCCGTAATTTCTGGCTCCAGATGATTCATCCCAATCCATGTCCAGTGACCATGGAAGAGTCTTGGGGGGCTCCTCCAGGTTATCCAGGAGAATGTACACTGGAAAAGGGATCCTGTTCCCATTCCCAATTCCCAAAACATGGAGAGACAGGGACATTCCCAGCCCTCAGCTCTCCCAAATATTTCCAGCTCAGCCCCATGGATGGGTTGGGATCCAGAGGAGCTCTGGGATCCCTTCATTCCCTCATCCTGGAGCACGGGCTCCGTGTTTTCCAGCCTGATCCATATCTGGAGGCCATGGAAAAGGACACCCAACCCGAGAGGAATCCACACTGGAAAAGGGATCACATTCCCATTCCCAAAACATGGAGAGACAGGGATATTCCCAGCCCTCAGCTCTCCCAAATATTCCCAGCTCAGCCCCATGGATGGGTTGGGATCCAGCAGGACTTCACTCCTTCATCCCAGAATTTAAACTCCATCATTTTCAGCTCCAGGTGATTCATCCCAGTCCATGTCCAGTGACCATGGAAGAGTCTTGGGGGGCTCCTCCACGTTAGTCCAGGGGTCAACACTGGAAAAGGGATCCTGTTCCCATTCCCAGTTCCCAAAACAGGGGCACCTTGAGAGATGGGGACATTCCCAACCCTTCAGCTTTCCCAAATATTCCCAGCTCTGTCCCATGGATGGGTTGGGATCCAGAGGAGCTCTGGGATCCCTTCATTCCCTCATCCTGGAGCACAGGCTCCGTGTTTTCCAGCGGAGGCCATGGAAAAGGGTGTCCAGCCCAAGAGGGATCTACACTGGAAAAGGGATCATGTTCCCATTCCAAATTCCCAAAACATGGAGAGACAGGGACATTCCCAACCCTTCAGCTTTCCCAAATATTCCCAGCTGGGTCCCATGGATTGGTTGGGATCCAGAGGAGCTCTGGGATCCCTTCATTCCCTCATCCTGGAGCACGGGCTCCGTGTTTTCCAGCCTGATCCATATCTGGAGGCCATGGAAAAGGACACCCAACCCGAGAGGAATCCACACCGGAAAAGGGATCACATTCCCATTCCCATTTCCCAAAACAGGGACACAGGGAGAGATGGGGACATTCCCAACCCTCACCTCTCCCAAACATCCCAAATCCCAGCATTTCTAACCCCGCCCCATCCCTGAACCCCAGGGATGCATTTGCACAAAACTCACGGACACCAGGAAAGGCAGAATCCCACTGTGGGAATCCCAGAACGGGAATTCCCAGCCGCTCATCCCGTGCCCGTTTTTCCCCACGCAGACACGGTGGATCTGACCTGGTGCGTCATCTCCGACATGGAGGTGATCGAGCTCAACAAACGCACCTCGGGCCAATCCTTCGAGGTCATCCTGAAGCCTCCGTCCTTCGACGGGATCCCGGAATTCAACGCTTCCCTGCCCCGGCGCCGCGACCCTTCCCTGGAGGAGATCCAGAAGAAGCTGGAAGCGGCGGAGGAGAGGAGAAAGGTGGGTGTGACGCTCCTTAAATTCCCACCCCACCCCGTTTTTTTTTTTTGGGTTGGGAAGAGGTGGCTTTATCCCGGGAATGTCCCCCGCCGTGTTCCCAGTACCAGGAGGCGGAGCTGCTGAAGCACCTGGCGGAAAAGCGGGAACACGAGCGGGAAGTGATCCAGAAGGCCATCGAGGAGAACAACAACTTCATCAAGATGGCCAAGGAGAAGCTGGCGCAGAAGATGGAGTCCAACAAGGAGAACCGCGAGGCGCACCTGGCGGCCATGTTGGAGCGCCTCCAGGAGAAGGTGGGTGCCTGGAAAAAGGGATTGGGATGAGTTTGGGATATTCGGGATACTGGCGGCTCTAGGGGTGGCACCCACGTCCCTTCCCATCCAAGTGCAGGGGGGGTCCTTCCCTGGGCGGATCCGGAGGTTTGGGAGAGGTTGGAGAGTTGGGATCCGGCTCCATGTCCATGGATCCCTTGTCCTTTTTCCCGCCTCCCACCAAGATGGGGCACAGAATCCCAGGAATCACAGAATCCCAGGATGGTTGGGTTGGAAGGGACCTTTAGGATCATCCAATTCCAACCCTGGCACCTCCCACTATCTCAGATTTCTCCAGGCCCCATCCAATTTTCCCTTGGGCTATCCCAGATTTCTTCAGGTCCCATCCAATTTTTCCTTGGGCTATCCCAGATTTCTTCAGGCCCCATCCAATTTTTCCTTGGACTATCCCAGATTTCTTCAAGCCCCACCCAATCTTTCCTTGGACTATCCCAGATTTCTCCAAGCCCCACCCAATCTTTCCTTGGACTATCCCAGATTTCTCCAAGCTCCACCCAACCTTTCCTTGGACTATCCCAGATTTCTCCAAGCCCTGTCCAACCTTTCCTTGGACTATCCCAGATTTCTCCAAGCCCTGTCCAACCTTTCCTTGGACTATCCCAGATTTCTCCAAGCCCCATCCAATTTTCCCTTGGGCTATCCCAGATTTCTCCGAGCCCCATCCAACCTTTCCATGGACACTTCCAGAGGCCCAGGGGCAGCCACAGCTTCTCTGGGAATTCCATCCCATCCCCTTGCCCTTTCCCCACCTCCGGGCTGGCGGATCTTCCCCCGGTCCCTCCCCACGGATCCGGCAGCTCCCCAGCTCCGCGCTGGGAGCCGTTCCCAACCCTTCCAGCCCCTCTTCTTTCTCCCGAATCAGGTCTGTTCCCAACCTCCGCACGGAAAATCCCACCCTCACCACCTCCAGCTCCCTCCAAAACATCCGGAGCCCGCCCAGTGCCCTTCTCCGAGCGCCTCCGTTGGGGCAGAGGCGGAGAGCGCCAGATAATGCCGGAAAATCCCAGCTAATCCCAGCTCCATGGGGCTTCCCGGGACGGTTGACGTCTCCCTCGTAGCCAGAGGGCGAGGACAAAGTGTCCCCAAGTGCCACCAGCAGCCCTTAAGTGACCCCAGGGGAGGAGAGGAGAGGACGCTGGTGACCCATCCGTGGCGTCCCTCGGGATGAACCTCGTGCCTTCAACCCCTCCGGAGCCGCTGTCCGTGGGGATCCCCGGAATCCTGGAACCCGGCTAACGCCTGTTCCCCTCCTCCTTCCCCCTCCCTTTCCTCCTCCTCCTTCCCAACCCCGCAGGACAAACACGCGGAAGAAGTGAGGAAAAACAAGGAGCTCAAGGAAGAAGCCTCCAGGTAAAGAGGCGCTGCTGGGACTGACAGCTCCGGGGAGGTGCCGGAGGCTTCCGCAGCTCCAGGTTCGGAATGGTGTGGGAATGGTGGACGTTCCTCTGCTTTCTTTGTTCGTGGATGTGGCGAGTCGAGGGGTGAAGCCATCGGAGTCGTCGTCGTCGTGCCGGGGGAGGGTGGGGAGGGAAGGGAGTGAGGGCGGGATTTTGGGATTCCCACCCCCCGGTGGGACCCGCCCGTCAGCCAGGTCCGGAGGGGAACAGCCGAGGCGATCCCCGGGAGAAATCCCGGGAATACGGAGCGGGTGGGGCGGGAATTGTGGGAAATGTGCGTCGTGTGTGACTTTAATTTGGTGCTGGGCAGGCGGGGCGGGCAGGGATCCCTCCGGAATCTTCTCCATCCAATCCCATCCCATCCCACGGCTGTGGCATCTCCTTCCCTTTTCCCACCTGGATTTGGGATCTCCTCCCAGATCTGGCGGGGTTTTTTTGCCCTTCCAGCACCATTTTGGGAAGGGGGAGAAGTTTCCCCTCTGTTGGAGGTGGTCAGGGAGTGAAATTCCCTTGCTCCAAAGGTTTTTTCCTAGCTGTTGGAGACGCCCATGGATCCTTCCCAATTGGAAAGCCCCATGAATTCCCAAAGAAGCTTTTTTTTGTAAGAACCTCTCCCCCCAAAAAAATAATCCCGGTGGGAATTCTTGGATGAAATCCCCCTTTTCCAAGCTGGGAAACCATTGGCTCCCGGAGATGGAGCAGCAGGAGAAACCAGGGCGGGGCTGTGGAGACCACGATGGAAGGGAATGAGGGAAAATTCGGGAAAAAAGGTGGAGAGACGGAGTTGGGATGGAGCCCTGTGGAGAGCAGGGAAAAATATCCATGGGAATCCCTTGGGGACAGCGGTGGCACCTCCTGGTGACACCAGGGAGGGTGGAAAACCCCCCTGGTATTCCAGATTTTTTTTTTTTTTTTTTTTTTTGGGAATTGTGTGCCATTCCTGAGGGATCTTTGCCTCCAGGAAGGGCGGGAGAACGAAGATTGGATTTTCCAGGGGGGGTGGGAATTCCCCTCCATTCCCAGTTGCCAGCTGGAAGCGTTTTTCCCAGTGCTGTGGCAACCCCAAAATTCCAACCCGGATGCGAACGAAGGGTTTGGTCTCCGCATTCCCAGCTCCGATCCGGGTCCGGAGGGAATCACGGCTCTTTCCCGGTGCCAGGAGATGCCCACCCTGATCCCGGAGCCCCGGGAGAATCCTGGGAAGGGGGGGAAAAATGGGATTTGGGTCGGATCGTGGCACGAGCTGTCCCTTTTTTTTGTACACAACGGATGTAAATAAAACTGCCTTGGCCTTTCCTTTGGTTTCCATGATCCCTGCGGTGCTTCCCGTGTGGTTTTTTTGGGATTGGGGAATCCCAGAGTTGGGAAAAGGAATGGGAGAGGAATTCGGGTGGGAGGCTGGGCTGTTTTCCCACCCTTCCCCAAAAATCTGGTGGGATTGGAAGATTTGGGTGATCCAAGCTCATTCCATGAAGTTTTCCCATCTCAGACCTGGATCCCGATTCCATCCGTGTGCTGGGAGAGGAGGAAATCGGGAAGGAGCTGGATGAGGCTGGATGATCCCCATGTGGGATTTTTTTTTGGGATTGGGGCATCCCGGAGCTGGGAAAAGGAGCGGGAGAGGGAATTTGGGTGGGAGGCTGGGCTGTTTTCCCACCCTTCCCCAAAAATCTGGTGGGATTGGAAGATTTGGGTGATCCAAGCTCATTCCATGAATTTTTCCCATCCCAGTCCTGGATCCCGATTCCATCCGTGTGCTGGGAGAGGAGGAAATTGGGAAGGAGCTGGATGAGGCTGGATGATCCATCAGGGAATCCATGGAATTGCCAATGGCAACGCATCTGCTCCTCAGGAGATCCCAGGAATTCCTGCTCCAGATCCAAGGAGGAAGGAATGGGAAGGTTCCTCTCCCATCTTTGCTCCACTGGAAAAACGGGATTAAATTTCAGGAGCAGCATTCCAGAGGGTCCAAAGTGACCGTTCCTGATCCAGCCCTGGATCCAGGAGAAGGAGATCCTGATCCTGGGAATCTTTAAGGATGGGTGATTCCCATGGAAAGATTCCCATGGGAGTGGGATCAGACAAATCCAGGGAAGGGGTTTTTGCTTCCCTACGGATTCCAAAGAGGACATGGATCCATCCACACATCCTGGAAAACCTGGGATGGTGGGAGGTGTCCCTGCCCATGGAATGGGATGAGCTTCGGGGTCCCCTCCCACCCAAACCATTCCATGATTCCAGGATCATCCACGGCCTGAGGAATCCTGAGGGACGAGGATTTGGGGAATCATTGTTCTTCCACTGGCACCTTTCCCTATCCCAGAGTGCTCCATGATTTCCTTGGACACTCCCAGGGATTCTCTGGGAATTCCATCCCAGCCCGGAATTCCTTCCCAAATCCCGTTTCCCCCTTTCCAAGGGAATTCCCTCCATTCCCAGCTCTCCCAGCCTGGCATTGGATCCAGCCCCATCCCAACTCCTCTCTGGGAAAGAATTTCGGGATCCAGAGGCTTCCCTGGGAATTCGGGACTCCAGGAAGGGTCTCCCTTCCCTTTTCCATCCCCAAATTCCATAAAAATCCCTCGGGATGGATCCTGAGTGTCCTGGACCCCAGAATCCCAGAATAGTTTGGATGGGATCCATGGACCTTCAATCCCATCCCATTCCAATCCTGGTATCCCAGGGTGATCCAAATCCCTTCTTGGATGTTCCCACGGATCCAGGGGTTCTCTGGGAATTCCAGCCCAGCCAGGAATTCCTTCCCAAGCTCCCCTTTCCCAGTCGGAGCCATTCCCTGGCTCCTGCCCCTCCAGCCCTTTCCCAAATCCCAGCTCTCCCAGAGCCCCTTGAGGCTCGGGAAGCGGCTCCAAGGATTCCCCGGATCCTTCTGGAATCCAAGACTTGGACAAAAGGGAGGAGTTTGCACCTGGGATAAAAGGAAGGATGGAAGAATTCATTCCGAAGCAGCCGTGTGGGATTCCCCAAGGTTTGGGAATCGCCGAGTTTAATAATGTGGGAAATCAGATTGTCGATTTACAACAATAGTGGGGATAATTAATTAATTAAGCTGTTGCTTATTAAGTGATTAATTAATCCCTTAGCAGGGTATTGATTATCCAGGAAGAATCATGGAATTTTGGCCGGTGATCGAACGGGAATGTCGCATCCAGGAGAGGCTTGGGAATGCCTCACGCCCTTGGAAAACTTCCAAGGAAAACCAAAAGCCAAAGGATGTTGGTTTATTCTCTTGGAATTATTTATTTGTGGGACGATTGGAAGGCAACTTGTCCATGGATTTATCCATTAAAAAAACAACATTCCAGGGAAAACAGAATCTGGAATATCTGAAAGAATCCATCAGGAGAGCACCAAGCAGGATGGAAGTCAGAAAAACATGGAATAGGAAAAAAAAGGTCATTTAATTAAATATTAATTGAATTCAATTAAATATTCATCACCAAACACAGGGAGGGCGGAGCCGAGTCCCAGCTTCCAAATCCAAATCCCGGGAAAAGGCAAAGCCAGGGAAAAAGGAGGGTTTCTGCCTGAAACAGCCAGTGGAAAAATTAATTAATGATTCAAATTAATCATTTGATTTAATAAAAGCAATTCTAATTTTCCAGAGTAAGGCAGTGAAAAAATGGATTTTGAATCCCATTGGATCATTCCTGATCCCTTTTTTGGGATGGATGGAAAATCCAACTGGAATTCTGTGCCGGAGAAAGGGTGGGAAGGTGAAAATGGAAGGAGAAACGGAAAACTTCCCAGTTTTTTTTTTGCTTTGGAATCCTTTCATTTGGAATATTTTTATTCCCAAAGGTTGATATCCAGGTGTGGAACACAATCCTTCCTTGTTTTCCCGTGATTCCATCCCTGGGAATGCACAATGCATCTCCCAACGTCCCTCATGCAATTCCATGCAACCCTGTGGTCATGGATCTTCGGGATCTTTGGGAATGGGATGCAAATCCTCGGGAATAAAAGCTGCTCCATCAAATCCCGCGTGGAAAAATTCCGCCGGGATCGCTTCCGTTGCTTCCCTTGGGAAATTCCATTGGTTTGGCGGCCACGGAACTCCACATGGATCAGCTTGGAGCCGATTCCCATCATCCAGACAACTGGATTGAGTCTTCCCAGAAATCACCTCTGCATTCCCGGGATATCTCCCGCGTTGGAGGACTCAGGATAATTCCCACAAAATCCAACAGTCCTTCCAGAATCCGTTTTCCTGCACGATTCCCAGCCCTCCTCCATTCCCGGCGTTCCGTGGGATGCGGAAACGGGGAATATCCCGGGATCCGTCACGGGGAGAGGTGGGGCCGGAATGTGCGCGGCCGGATCATCATGACCACCTTCCGTAGGGAATAATAGTCCGTGTCCTTCCAGGAATACCAGACGATCCCATCCGGGCCCAGCATCTTCCGGTTTTTAATGGAATATCGGCCGCCCTGGGAAGCAGAGGAAGGAGAAGGCTCAGGAGCGGGAAACACTTGGAATCGTCTTCGGGACGGGATAATCGGAAAAACGATTTATTGGGAATGCAGGAGCAGAGAATTTCAGGATAATATGGGGGTGAAAAAAAAGGCCATAAATCCCAAAATTTTTCCCAAGGTCCCTCTGGAGCCACATTGGAATTTCAGGGGGCTGAGTCACGCATTCCAGAGGTTTCCACGGCATTCCATGAGGAGTCTCTGGAAAAACTCTCCTTTTATCCCCACTCCAGGGAATTTGGTGAAGCCAGGCGGGAATCGGGAATGATGTCCCAAAGAATGAGGGATGGGATGAGAGGGAACAGCCTCCAGCTGTGCCAAGGGAGGTTTATGGGATATCGGGAATAATTCCAGCCTGGAAAATCCATCCAGCCCTGGCACAGCGGTGGAGGAATCCCCATTCCAGGATGGATTCAAATCCGTGAGGATTTGGGAGGACGCGGATCAGTGGCAGGACTGGAAATGCTGGGAATGGTTGGATTCAGCCCCGGAGAATTTTCCCAAGCTCAACAATTCCGCAATTCCAAAATCCTCGCCCCTCACATTCCACCATCCCCATCCTGCTTTTCCTTGATGTGCATCCCTCTGATCTCCCGGGGGGGGAAAAAAAAATAAAGTTCCAGTCGGGAAACAAATTCCAATAAATTTCAAAAAAGTTCCCCAAAAAATTCCCAAAAAATGCCCAAAAATTTTTCCAAAAGATACCCAAAAAATTCCCCCCAAAATTCCCCCAAAATTCCCAAAAAAATCCCAAAAAAATCCCCCAAAATTCCCAAAAATTCCAAAAAAATTCCCCAAAAATTCCCCAAAAATCCCCAAAATTCCCAAAAACTAAAAAAAAAAAAATCCCCCAAAATTCCCAAAAATTCCCAAAATATTCCAGAAAACTCCCCCAAATTTTCCCCAAAAATTCCCCCAAATTCCAAAAATTTCCCAAAAAATTCCAAAATATTCCCAGGAAAATCCCCAAAATTTCCCCAAATTAAAAAAAATCCCAAAAATTCCCAAAAAAAAAAAAATCCCCCAAAATTCCCAAAAAATTCCCCAAAAGATCCACCAAAATCCCCAAAAATTCTCCAAAAATACCAAAAAAATTCCCATAAAATTCCCAAAATATTCCCAGGAAAATCCCCAAATTTTCCCCAAAAATTCCCCAAAATACCCCAAAAATTCCCAAAAATTAAAAAAAAAAATCCCCCAAAATTCCCAAAAATTCCCCAAAACTTCCACCAAAATCCCCAAAAATTCTCAAAAAATCAAAAAAATTCCCCAAAAATTCCCCAAAAATTCCCAAAAAATCCCCCAAAATCCCCCAAAATTAAAAAAAATCCCCCCAAAATACTCCCCAAAAATCCCAAAAATTTCCCCAAAATCCCCAAAAAATTCCCCAAAAAAATCCCCAAAGATTCCCAAAAAAAATCCCCCAAAAAATTCCCCAAAAATTCCAAAATTCCCAAAAATTCCCCCAAAGGATCCCAATATCCATCCCACCTTGTAGTAAACGCCGTTGAGGTTGGAGAAGAAGCACTGGTGGTACCACCAGCCCCCGTGGGAAATCTCGGCGCAGATATTCCCGGAATCCGGGGTGCTGAAGCTCCTCTTGTCGTGGTACCAGGCGAAGGAATCCTCCACGGTGCCGCTGAACCCGTCCACGTGGAGCCGGTAGAAGTTTTCCTCATCCTCGATGCTGCAGTGGGGGAAAAAAAAAAAAGGAATTTCTCATCGGGATTGTGGGGATTTTTTTTGGGATTGTCCTTTCCCCTGGGGTGCGGCGCTGCTAAGGCTGGGCTGGGAATTCCTGCTGGGATTCATCACGTCGGGAAGTCAAGGATGAGGAGGATTTTTCTTTCTGTGTGGTTGAGAATTTGGGAATTTTGGGATGAAATGGGTGGAGCAAGACAAAGGAATGTGGGAGCCTTGGGAAAATCACTTTGGTTATCCCAGAGCTCTTCACTTTGTGGAGCACCCGGCTGCTCCTGGAGATGGAAATTCGTGGAATTATGGAATTTCGGGATGGTTTGGGTGGGGAGAGACCTTAAAGCTCTTCCTATTCCGACTGGGTTTATCTTGGGATATGGCAGGGTTGGGATGGGATGGGATGGGATGGGATGGGATGGGATGGGATGGGATGGGATGGGATGGGATGGGATGGGATGGGATGGGATGGGATGGGATGGGATAATGGGCTAATGGGATAATGGGATAATGGGATAATGGGATGGGATACAGGGATGGGATACAGGGATGGGATACAGGGATGGGATACAGGGATGGGATGGGATAATGGGATGGGATACAGGGATGGGATACAGGGATGGGATACAGGGATGGGATACAGGGATGGGATGGGATGGGATGGGATACTGGGATGGGATGGGATGGGATGGGATGGGATGGGATGGGATGGGATGGGATGGGATACAGGGATGGGATACAGGGATGGGATACAGGGATGGGATACAGGGATGGGATACAGGGATGGGATGGGATGGGATGGGATGGGATGGGATACAGGGATGGGATGGGATGGGATACAGGGATGGGATGGGATGGGATACAGGGATGGGATACAGGGATGGGATACAGGGATGGGATACAGGGATGGGATACAGGGATGGGATACAGGGATGGGATACAGGGATGGGATGGGATTAAAGGTCCATGAATCCCATCCAAACCATTCCGGGATCCTCTGGATCTGCTGGGATGGCTCCACACTGGGATTCCCAGCAGACAAATCCCATGGGATGCAGCTCCAAGGGAAACCCTGAGCTCCAGGGAATCCTCGGAGCCTTTTGCAGAGGGAAAGGAGAGCTGGGATTTGGGAAAGGGCTGGAGGGGCAGGAGCCAGGGAATGGCTCCCACTGGGAAAGGGGAGCTTGGGAAGGAATTCCTGGCTGGGCTGGAATTCCCAGAGAACCCCTGGATCCCAGTGTCCAAGGCCAGGCTCAAACATCCCGGGATCATGGAAGGTGTCCCTGCCCATGGAATGGGATGAGGTTTAAGGTTCCTTCCCATTGAAGCATTCTGGGATTTCCGGGAGAAACAGGAAGGGGATCCTCTGGGACAATCCAGACACTCTGGAATAATCCAGGATGTGGCTGATGCAGTTGGAAAAATAAAACACGGGAAGAGGGGAAGGGC